>CAHIKZ030004986.1:1675000-1805000 GCA_903632075.3 Acanthosepion pharaonis | reverse complement strand
ACCAGAAAAAAAGGCTTAGACAGAAGCGTCTATCTTTTTAAATTTGGATTTTTTAATGTAACAATAACAACAAAGACATTTCGATTTCATTTTTGCCTTGAAAAAGTCGGAAGACGAAACGCGTCGGCAAAATCTAAGATGTTTTTTCTAATAGTCATTTTATACCATATATATATATATATATATATATATATATATATATATATATATATATATATATAATCTAGAAAGAATCATAAAAAATAATAAAATACTGAAAAAACACGCATGCCAAAATCAAATTGATAAAAACCCTAAATTAAAATTAGACAAAAATAATGAAAAATTATGTGATTGAAGAAACCCTGAAGACTTCCGGTTGGATAATAACTGATGCATATAATCTGTGGTATCCCAATGCACAATCTTATCCATTGAGAATCTAAACATTGAAATGATATATATAGGATCCATGAAGAATGAATTTAAAATAAGGTGGAGACAACACAAAAGCTCCTTCAGTAATATTAGAAATAGAAATCAGACATCTCTATCTAAATATTTTTGGCATTTAAAAGAAACGAATAAAACACCAAAAGTAAAATGGAAAATAATAAATAGCACAAGAACTTTTAAAAACTTCGATGACCCATGCCCTTTATGCCGGCATGAAAAACTACATATTACTAAGTTTCTAAAAAAAGGAAATTTATTAAATCAAAGACATGAGATAACGGTTTTTTTGCTGACACCGAGAAATATTCGCCTTATATAATTAGCTTAAATATTTTTTAAACTTCAAAGTCTATAAAGAAGTTCAATTAAAGCAATAGCTTTAAAAACTTAACCCAATCATAAAAAAAACCTTTAGGAAGTCGTCAAAAAACAAATTTCAGTTTAATACGACGTATTCATATACAAACAACCCTTAACTATGATTTATTAATGAACATTGATGAACGTGTCATTTTCATTTATGGACGATTTCACCACGATTCTTCTGTTAAGCATGAGGACTAATTATGCATTCTTTTTGCTCAAGGAAGAGTTCAGTAGTGTTATAAAAATCTCAGAGAATTCCAGTAAGATAACTTTAATCATTTCTAAGATGCAACGATTCAGAGCTTAATCTAACAATTGCACAGTTTTGATGTTACACGATTTGAAGAATTTTGCTGTTATACGCGATATATATATATATATATATATATATATATATATATATATATATATATATATGCAAAATTGTTCAAATCGTGTAACACCAAAATTGTCCAATTGTTTGATTAAGCTTGGAACTATTGAACAATAAGAATGTGTTTAGCTCTAAGTTGAAATAATGATCCTATCACAGTTGTGACCTCCTTGTCCAGTTTTCCTCTCAACTGTTACCTCTTTTTTAAAACTTATTCACCGTTCTCTTGATGGTTCTTGAATCGAATTTGAATATGGAAGGAAGACTATGAATATTGATACCATTACTCTAGGACTGAATGATCTTTTTCCTCTCACCATTGCTCAGTTAGGAAGCCATAGTGGGGATGACCCACAATTATTTTAACCTGTTCTTTTTCTAGCTGAATAACTCAAAATGTTTTTCAGTGATTCTTAAGACAAATGGTGTGAAGATGGCTAAACGTCTTATCTGAAAACTTGGGAAAAAACCGCTCAATTAGTTTAGTGTCTTTTTGTGGGATGGACAATTATCCCATGCTGTAACACGATTTTGACAGTTTTGCTGTTACACCCGTTATATATATATATATATATATATATTAAGAAATGGACAAAGTCCGACAATTTATTTATTAAAGACATTTTTATGTTTAACGTTCTTTTTATAGATACAAGTATTTAAGTAAATGCTCTGTTTATAATAAACAGTATTAAATAACATTTACCGGCCTGAATGTCCGAGAAATTTTCATAGAAAATATTCGTCCTTTGACAGGATTCGAACCTGCATCCTATACGGAACCGTCATTTACGCTGACGTGCCTTACCGATCAGCCACAAAGAAGCGTTCGAATCTACTGCTTATAAACTTCAATCTTCCATGAATCTCGTACATTCATAACTGCTCTGGCGTATCAAATGTAAACAAATGACGTCATATATTAAGAAATGGACAAAGTCCTGTCAAAGAACGAATATTTTCTATGAAAATTTCTCGGACATTCAGGCCGGTAAATGTTATTTAATACTGTTTATTATAAACAGAGAATTTACTTAAATACTTGTATCTATAAAAAGAACGTTAAACATAAAAATGTCTTTAATAAATATATATATCATCCTCCTTGGGTCTACCCATGCGGATTACCTAGTTTTGCATAAACTAAATATATATATATATATATATATATATATATATATATATATATACAGACAGGTTGATTGAAAAGTAAGTCCCTATTTTATGTATCAGTGGTCAGCCAGGATTCCTGACTTAAGACCATGTGACTTTTTACTGTGGGTTTGGTTAAAGTAGCAAGTCAATAAAAACGAAGACTTTGAGAGAACAACAAGTTATGTCTTCCATACCACAAGAGTGACTGGTGAAATCACTTGACGCGATTCCTGGGCGGCCCGAGAAGCTGGTAGCAAAATCTTGTGCCTATTTTTTCTACTAAAGTGCCATGCGTGATACACGCTTAGGCGATCATGTATCTTTTCTTTTCATCACTGGAGAGGCAGATTTTTTTCCCGTAGTATGTTGACATTTCTTTCTGTGACAGACCAGATGCTATCAAGGGTATAGAACCCGATCTGTCCTGCTATTTACCCATAGCTGGGACGAGAAGAAGAGGATTCATACCTTTTCCAAGGTTATTAGCACGTAAGGAAATGTGATGGATTCGAATCGAATTTTAAATACGATCTCATACAAAACGCTTTCATCTCATGTCCTTTTCTTGTAAAAACTATAGTTAATAAATAAATTATTAATACTTTAAAATGGTGAGTTACTTTTCAATCATCCTGTATACATACCATACATACCTACATATATATATATATATATATATATATATATATATATATATATATATATATAATAAAAAAAAGGCTTAAACTCTAATATTCCATGGTCATAATTTATTCCATTGAAATCGTAAATACGATCCAATTCATCAGACCTACAAATTCAAAAAGAAAACAGAAAAAAACAACTCCGGAAATAAAAACAGAATTTAGAGAGAGTGTAAGTATGAGGAGGAGGGAGATCAAACCTTAACAGAGAGAATTTTAGGAGAGATGGGTGGAAGGGGTTTTAGTAAGAGAAAAATGAATGTTGTCAGATGTCTAATGCATAAAGATACATTTTGTGGTGACATACACACACCATAGGAAATCTAATGTTAGAATAAGAGGGGGGAGACATGGTGGGGGAGAGAGATGGGGTGAAGGAAAGTAAAATTGCGTTTACTTAAAGGGCCGCTTTGTAATTGAGAAAATTTGACAAATTTAATATCGACTACAGGTTACAAATCAAATATGAACATAATCTCCCTCCTCCCTCTCTCTAAATTCTGTTTTTATTTCCGGGGTTGTTTTTTCTGTTTTCTTTTTGAATTTATAGGTCTGATGAATTGGATCGTATTAACGATTCCAATGGAATAAATTATGACCATGGAATATTAGTGTTTAAGCCTTTTTATTATATATTTACTCTGTCCTGGACATTGGGTTCTACCTGGATTCTATCCTCTCGGAATTTTTTATTCCAAAAATATACATGTATGGGTATTTATATATTTTGCATATGTATGTATATTTACCACTAATATTATCTACACACACACACACACACACACACACACATATATATATATATATATATATATATATAAGAAATCTATTGTACGGATCCCTCGATGCCGGGATATATAAAACGAGATGTCATTGAAAATTGCTTTACTCGGAAGCTATTTGATAGCAGACCGGTCGGAAAAGCACGCACCGCTTTTACGATGCATCAGTCTTCAAGGGTGGTCCAAGTAATATTTATTCTGAAAATACGAAAATGAGGTACAAGGCCAACATGGGGGATAGGTGAGTCTGGTCTTCAATCCGTCATTATTTTAAACTTAGCTGGCCACAATTAGTGACCCAAACACGCCACAGTATTTTCTGAAATAACACATTTTTACCATCCTTTCTCTAGCCACCATAATACCGCAATTGAAGTCCTAACCCGTTCCCATATGTTCAATTTGTCTGTGGGGGAGGGGGGAACAAAAACAACAACTTTCAGAAAATTAAAACCCAATGAAGAGTGGAGCAAGCTCTAACCCTTCTGGTAGCACTATATTTATATTGGGATAGTGATAGATAGATAGATAGATAGATTAATCCATGCTGGGATTGTCATTAGTTATATATATATATATATATATATATATATATATATGTATATAGATAGATAGATAGATAGATAGATAGATAGATAGATAGATAGATAGATTAATCCATGCTGGGATTGTTAGATAGATAGTTTAGATAGATAGATAGATAGAGATCATAGATGCTTGTATTGGACTGTGATGCTAGGACTAGATAGATAGATAGATAGATAGATAGACTAAATCATGCTGGGATTGTGATTTGATATATATATATATATATATATATATATATATATATATATATATATAGAGAGAGAGAGAGAGATAGATAGATAGATAGATAGATAGATAGATAGATAGATAGATAGATTAATCCATGCTGGGATTGTCATAAGATAGATAGATAGATAGATAGATAGATAGATTAATCCATGCTGGGATTGTCATTAGATAGATAGATAGATAGATAGATAGATAGATAGATAGATAGATAGATGCTTGTATTGTGTTTACATACACAGACAGATGCTGGGACTGTGACTAGATAGATAGATAGACTAAACCATGCTGGGATTGTGATTTGATAGATAGATAGATAGATAGATAGATAGATAGATAGATAGATAGATAGATAGATTAATCCATGCTGGGATTGTCATTAGATAGATAGATAGATAGATAGATAGATAGATAGATAGATAGATAGATAGATAGATAGATGCTTGTATTGTGTTTACATACACAGTCAGATGCTAGGACTGTGACTAGATAGATAGATAGATAGATAGATTAACCCATGCTGGGATTGTGATTAGATAGATAGATAGATAGATAGATAGATAGATAGATAGATAGATAGAAGTATGCAAGCAGATATTTGATATCTGCCGATTCTGTTGTTCATGATTAGGGTCTTTTGACAACGTGCCACTAATTTAGTTTATTGTCACAGCGTATTATCAATTTCACTGGAGGTAAAACAGACTCTTTCCTCTGCTCGTGTTATTGTGTAGAATCTCTACCTTCTTCGCTTACTCAGCTCCTCTGACTCACACTTCTTCTGACCATTCAATTTGCTTCCATTACGGGAGCCGACACGCTCGATGCCAGAAGTCTGATAAATTCTTTCATCACTTTCCTCCGCCAAATATTCTTCTGTTCGTCTTAAGTGATAATGGAGCAGAACATAACTTCCTGTTGGGAAGCAATGGAAAGATATCATTAGTCAGGTGTTCCACGTTCCTTTTGTTGTCGCTAGTGGTTAAAAGGCAGCTGTTTATTCCCTATGCTCAACCAAATACCTCTCTGTAACCTTCAATTCTGGGAATAAACCAAATACTCTCGCTGGAAAAGAGAAACCGTTTTCCATGTGTAATCTCTGAACATGTATTTGCCCGAGCTAGCTGAAAGCGAAAAAGAGTACGAATTTTGTGTTAATCTCTAAATTTTAGTCCTAAGAGGTCTCTTGCCGCGTATTTGAAAGCATATACAACGTAACTGTCTTTTGGGTATTATCCCAATTTCAGCAGAAAATTATAAAACAAAATTTTTTTATTCCTTCCATTAGCATGGCTGATGCTAACCTCCGGGAGAGAGTGACTCGTTTCGTCTTCTCTGCCTAACCATTTCCGTTGTTATGAAGTGGAATGATTATAGTGATTTTCCAAGCATAGCTTAAATGTGGCACAAGGCCGAAACTAGGAGGCACCGAGTGAGGATCGAACTCACTACTCAATCATAATTGGTCTAGCGAAACAAGCTTGTTAACCATTACATCACGTTTAAATCTCCAAAAAGATTTTCTAAGCGTAGCTTAGATGTGGCACAAGGCCAAAATTGAGGAGCATCCAGTGAGGATGAAACTCAATACTCAGTCGTAATTGTTCTATCGAGACAAGCTTGTTAATCATTCCATCACGTTTAAATCTCCAAAAGGTTTTCTCAGAGTAGCTTAGATGTGGCACACGGCCGAAACTAGGAGGCACCCAGTGAGGATCGAAATTCCTACTCAGTCATAATTGGTCGAGCGAGACAAGCTTGCTGACTATTACACCGCCTCGAGGTGCCTCCTAAAAAGATTTTCTAAGCGTAGCTTTGATGTGGCACAAGGCCAAAAGCAGGGAGCACCCAGTGAGGATCGAACTCACCATTGAGTCGTAACTGTTTTTAGCGAGACAAGCTGGCTAATCATTACACGACGCGGAGATGTCCTAATTTGAATGATTATATTGAAGGAATTGCTAATTCAGTCGCTAGGAAACATGCTTCATTCTGTCGCCAGAATCTGTCTTACATATTTATATCTACCAATCATTCTTGTAATGGTTATTGCTGACACATTTAGTCTGGTGTTCCTGCTATATATTTAGAGATCCTTGATAAAATCCAAAGAATATGCAATGTTATTGGTCCTGAGCTGGCATCTTAACTTTAGACAATTTCCCACTGTCGTAATGTAGCTTCCCTGTGCTCTTTCTATAAATACATCTGTGGTAATTGTTCTAATGAGATTTCCTCCACCCCCGCCAGACAAAATTATACATATGAGCACTAGTTAGGACTTCATGGAAATTTTGAGGTATTATGGTGGATGTAGTAAGAATGGTAAGTAAAATGTGTCATTTTCGTGTACGAAAAACTGTCGTACGTTTGGATCAGTAATTTTTGCTAGCTAAGTTTAAGATATGACAGCTTTCCCTTATCACCACCCTCGTGCCTAATTTTTTTAACTTTACGAAATAAATATTGTATTCCTGTATGGTACCCAAACCTTAAGACTTTCCCCCCCAGTATTAGATTGGCAGAAAGGTCTCATCATGTTACAAGATAGATATAACCGTAAGTCCTATGTTAGCAGGTTCTTTACTCGCATTTCTCGTTCGGGGAACTCTCTTGCTGTTTCTTGATTTCCAGTCAAGTTTGATCTTCAAAAATTTAAATGCAGTGTCAATCGTTATCCTCTGTCATCTTAATATTCGTTTTTTTTTTTTATCGTTCTTTAATAATATTTTTCCTTTATTTATATTGTTTCAATAGCTGCGACTTAGTGGGTTTGTTGCCTTCCTTTGGGTAAAATTAATAAAAAAAAAAAAAAAACAGGCATTTTCTGGACATTCATTGTGCTTACCTTAGATTACTAATGAATTTGAACCGTCGGAGATGCAGATGCCACCGTGGTGACAGCAGATACAGAAAGAAAACTACACGATCATTCTTTATCATGATGTTTAGGATAAGAATGGTAGTAGAAGAAGCAATACAAATAGAGAATTACGAATACTCTATGCTTTATAGACAACGCATTAGATAAAGTACGACTTCTAAATGAATAAGAATTGCTAGGATATCCGGAATCATTTTGGGAATATATTAGAATACTACCAAATATTCACTGGGAACAAATAGAAAATGTACCCTAAAACTGAAAAGGGAGTAAGAAAAGGGCGTGCCTTCTCACAAGATTTATTTAACCCTTACAAGCAAGTAATCCTAAATTACAAGAATTTATTATCTGTCTATGTTTCTGAGATGAGGTATTATGTACACTATTTACATTATTCAGACTATTGTCCTCATCTTTGTCGTCATATTTATTACAACGTTTCGGCCGTTGTACGACCCGGTCTTCTTCAGGTGGTTGGAATATCGAACTGAACCTTTTATTTCTCTCGCTGGGGTGGACTGTTCTAGTTCTACGTACCATGTTTAATGGATGTCAGTTATCAGTTATCTCCTGTTAATTCCTCTCTCCAAGTCCCCCACTGCCTTAACTGGGTATTGAACTCACACTCTTTGGGTCCTGTCATTGTACCTAACCAACGCCTTTATCCACAGTGCCACATGTCCTTGAAGATATCTGGGTATTATAAACCTAATGTCTTCAGCCATCATGTTTTTACCAGTGATCATATTGCAATGTTTGTTGTTATCATTTCATATTTTTTTTACCAGAGCTCATATTGCAATTTTTCTTGTTATTATCGCTTTTCTCAGGTACTTCTTATTACTGGTTTCCATATTGTATTCATTTCTATGCTTGGTCGGCTCGGGAGATTTTTGTGACCTAGCATATGTGCTGATTTCTTAAGCTTATGAATTTTCCAATGGTGTTCTTTGTCAATGATCTCAACCTGATCCCTCAGAGGGAGGTGATCTCCCTTTTCTCTCCATATGTTGTCAGCCACGCCTGATTTTTCCACTTCCTTTCGTATTAATAATTTATTATCTAGTGGGCACATTCTTTAAAATATAAGATATACAGTTGACACAGTGTTAATGGCAGACTTTCTCACAAACGTGTTGTGGCTTCCCTCTGTCTTTTCTAAAAATATTTTGATGGCAACTGCAATGACGAGCTGTTTTCACTGTTGCCCCAATTTCATTAACTTAAGCGTGCTACTAGGTAGGCATCACGGACACACCATTTTACTGTCGAAACAGTTAAACGTAACCGCCTCTTCTACTCCAACGGCTTTTTATCTCGCACTTCCTGATAGTAGAACTCCCTCCCTCTTAACTGCTTCCTTGATAACTATAATCTTCAAAAATTCAAATGTAATGTCAATCGACATCTTCTGATATCTTGATCTTGATCCCTTGTCCTTCTTTTTATCCTTTCCTCAAACACCCCTCTTTACTCTTACTCTCACTCTCTGTAACCCCTTGCGTGCTAGTGGCACTCCCGCCTTGCTTGGGGTGAAATGCTTAAAAAAACACAAGATTGCAGGTATTTATAGACGAAGTAAAGTCATAATAACGGACTAGATCCTAATTTTAAGAGGACACATTGTATGGTCGTTAACAAGAGGTACAGCCGAAAATGCGAGACGACAGCATCAAGCGAGTGATGGAATTTAGCTATTAAGAATTTGTTACAGAACTCAACTGAAAACGCGACAGAGAAATACGAAGACTCATTGGAATCGCGAAAGATTGCCTACCAAAAACTAAACAAAGTATAACAAAGAAATGAGGGCTGAATCCTTTTATACGAGAGTGAATTCTCGGCAATATTCACCGCAGATAAAGATGAGACATGAGGCAACACTGATGTCGTTCTATAGACGCGGTTGCTGAGTATACCACGCGCGGAACATGTAAGCAATTAGGAAGATTTAAGGGAAATAAAAACAAAAAAATGACACATGCTTATAATCAGTTTCGCACTTGATATGCTCACACTATTGAATTTGATACGCTCTCACCATTGGACTTGGTACGCTCTCAGCATTGGATATGATACGATCTCGCTATGGGACTCTCAACGTTGGAGATGCTGATAAAGGTTTCAAATCCAAGGTTGAAAGTGAATTCTCATCATCGGACTTGATACGCTTTCAGTCTTGACCTTGAGGCGTTTCCAACCTCGGGCTTCATAAACTCTTACCACTGGACTTGATATGCTTTCACCCTTCACTCCGACTCCCTACGCTTTACTCTTGGAACTGATACGCTTTCATTTAGGAATTTGATACGATTTGATCTTTGTACTTGATAGATCCTCACCATCGAACTTGATACGGACTCACCATCAGAATTGATACGTTCAAACGATATGCTTTCAGCCTTGATCTTGATACACATTCAGCCTCGGATTTGATACGCCTTCACACTTACACTTGATACGTTATCGCCATCGGACATGATACCTCGTCCCATCAGGCGTGATACGCTCTCACCATCAGGCTTAATACGCTTCCACCCTCAGACTTGTATAGGTTCTCACTGTTGCAGTTTTTTTTTGTGTATATATATACTAGTGAGTTAGCCCAAATGACTTGACTCACTTTATAGAATTGCTAGGATATCCGGAATCATTTTGGGAATATATTAGAATACTACCAAATATTCACTGGGAACAAATAGAAAATGTACCCTAAAACTGAAAAGGGTGGTACCAATCAAAAGACTTAGAACATTCAATCATGACCTAAAAATTTAGCATACTGTCCTTGTTCAAAATGTTGATTACGCTAGATAACATACTCTTTCCCAGGTATAATAAAGGTATAAACCACAGGTGGGATCTGTGGGTGTTTAACAAACAGAAATGTGCCTTAGCAAGCGTCTGCAATAAGGATTGGCTAGCCGCCGAAGTAGACGGGTATCCTCGAATACGTATGGCCAGCTATACATATTCTATTTCAGAACCTTATTAGCCGAAACAAAAAGGTATTCCTTTCAAATCTATAACCAACTTCTTGTAGTCTTTGGTTTAGTTTGTTTGGTTTTTTTGTTTTTTACGGTATATCTGTTACAATGTTTGGATACATTAGACTACTAGTGAGCCAACCCAAATGACTTGACTCACTTTATAGTCCACCAATAGAAGGTTAAGCAATCACAAGACGTAGAACATTCAATCCGTCGTGTATAAAGGCGGCCATTTTTGTTCACTCTACCCGAATGTCCAGTCCAGCTTGTCAGGTGAAGGACGAACTATGCTCTGCTACTTTTACCAAAATATCCACTGCTCAACCTGAACAACGCTTTCCTACTGTCTTCGAAACATTCACTGCTAACCTCTGGATTCTATACTCAAAGACGACCGTCATCATGAACCACACTCAACTTTGAACTTTATACTCTCTAACCATGCAAAATGATACCCTCTCAGCCTCGGACGCTACGCCCTCACCATCGGACTTGATGCTCTTCCCCATCAGACATGAAGACACTTTCACCACCGAACTCTGAACGCCTTCCCATCCAACCTGATGCACTCCCGCGCTCGGACTTGCTGCTTTCTCCCCATCGATTTTGATATTCTTTAATCCACGGGCTTTATACACTTTTATTGTAATGGAAATATCTCGCTTTCTCCCAGGTTAACGTTCACCTTTTCATGTAGGATGTTATTAATATTCAAATATGCCCATATGATAAAAGTAATATTTGTTTTTACTGATAATCCGTGCACCGTTTACTGTTTTGACACCGATCCATATCTCGTGTTGATTTATTACATTTCATCGCTTTAGTCACAACAGGCAAGTACTCCCGACGGCAAAACCAAAATCAATGGCGATATTGTTACTATTATACATTGTTTCTTTCAAGCCCGTTTGTAATCAGAAGGACGAAAATATATGTGGAATCATCTGATTTGTGAGTAGAAATGCCACGGTATCTCTAATATATATACTTTTCCTCAAGTATTCGAACTACCTACATTTATTCTTTTAGAAATCCGGCAATGGCACAAATAACTTTGGTTTAGTTTATAATTTTTTGGGTGGGACATTGCCAGAGAATCTAGACTGAAGTATACAATTCTACGTCGATGTGTTCTCGGTATGGACAGTTTTAGTTGCCAATATATAACGTTCTCACGGGTTCGATAAACCCAATGGCATAATCTACTTACGAGCATTTTAATCGGACCAGGTAAGATAAAGAGGGATAGTACCCGTGTGCGGTCGCTCTGTTTTGATCCATACACGCTGTCTCACATCAATTAATTCATTTGGAAGAAACAGCTTTTGTAACACAGGAAGAGGTTAAAACTGACATTTGTGAGTTCTTCGAATCAAAACCAAAAGAATTTTACAGTAATGGAATTAGTAAGCTTGTTAATAGATGGAAGGAAGTCATAGATAATCAGGGAAAATACATTGTTGATTGAATCTGTAATTAAATGTAACATTTAGTCACTTGTTTTCTTTATTCAAAATTAGGACAGAACTTATGGGATGACCTGATAATTCATGTCTCTCTTTAACTCAAAGGTACATTTTCATACAAATAGATATAAGGACTTTTTTCCCCCTAATATTGGGCAATTTATTCAGACCCGCTCTAAATGTTTGTCATAAAAAAAGCAACATTAGATCAAGTTATGGTGTCATACAAAACAAGACGACAAAAAAAAAAAAACCCAAAAAACCCCAAAAAACGAAGAAGCTAACTGCTAAAATCAATTGTGTTCATATTATAAAGTATTTGATTAAAAACACCCCTCTCCTTTTTCTTATATAATTCTATTTCAGGATACATTTTAACTTGGTAGAAGGAATCAGTCAGTCAGTTATGTGCCATGCGTGATACACGCTTAGACGATCATGTATCTTTCGATACATTTCGATTTTTCCTGCAGTTTTCTTCCGCAGACCAGAAAGGCAATAGAACCCGGTCTGTCCTGCTATTTACCTATATCTGGTTAAATAGCTGGGTGGTGGGGAGAACAAGAGGATTCATACCTTTCCCATGGTTATTAGCACGTAAGTGAATGTAATGGGTTCAACTGGAATTTGAACTCGGCTCTTCGTTTCCTCAATCCGAGCCGCTATCCATTACACCACCGTGACTCCTGAAGGAAACATACTTTTCTAACCAGTTATTTTCTCTCTTTTCCTGTCCAGTTGACTGGTACAGTAGAAAAGAGATGTACTTCTAGTCAGCTTCTTTCTCTCTTTTTTTTAGTACCATTGATCTACTACTTACCATTCTAAGATTCTTAGCAGAATATTCATTGTCATAGTAAGAAAAAAAATATAAAGGGAATCAAAAGCTTTCAAATCTTTCTCTTTCTGTTCAGTGATAGTGACCTACATTTTTCCAGTCGTAAAATATTGTTAGCGGAATATTTCTTGTTAGGATAAAAAAAAAAGTTCAGAAAATAATAATTTTGAGATTTCTCTGTTAGGTAATACCAAAATAACCAGGTAATTGGTGAGGCAAGCAAAGAACTAATAGTTACCAGTTTAGTGCCATTGACCTACTACTTACCATTCTAAGATTGTTAGTAGAATCTTCATTGTCATTGTAAAAAAAAAAAATAATTATAAGGTGAATCAAAAGCATTCAAATCATTCTCTTTCTGCTCTGTCACAGTGGCCTACTGTCTACTGGAAAAGCAGGGTAACATTATAAACAAAAAGCTGACAGTTACCAGTTTTAATATTTTTGTTCGATGTTATTGGAAAGTGAATGCAAACGACAGATATACCTGTCGAAAACGAAAGTGAACAACGACTGAAAGTCCGCGTTAAAAAATTAAAAAAAAAACAAACAAACAAAAAAACGAGGAAATTGGCGCAATGAATGAGCTTAAAAAGACATCTGCATTTCGTTTCCTTACCTCCCAAATGTATTGTTAACTGAATAACCAGCGGGAGTAATCCACGTCAGTTTTGGCGGGTTTCCGTCAGGGCCAAGTCCTAGCGCCATACATTTCAGCACGAGATTTGAGCCGTACGCGATTTCCAAGTTTTCACGGGGGAGAATCATAATTTCGGGGCTCTCTGAAAGATTTCGAAAAATAAAATCAAAATTAAATATGCTATAGCGTCCAGAGACTTGAATACAAAGCATTAAGTACTCTTCGCTATCAGCTAAACAGATTTCTGATCAAAAAGTATCGGGACTGTTGTCATGGTAACGGAGATCACGTACGCAGAGTGAAGCCGCAAGGCACATTATTGACTTTTAAAATCTGTCGCGCCTTTACACTAATTTATACCGTTCTCGCTCACTTCCGTTGTTTCTAGCAGTTATGGAAGGAAAGTGTGTAGAGTGTGGTTGCCTCAACCACACCATAACAGTTCCATGACCATGGCCTGTGCAGCTGTTTTTGGCCATGCCCAATATTCCCCACGTCTCTTTCTTCTTCTCTTATATGTCATGTCCCTTCAGAACGTATGGCGATCATGGCACTCCACATCTTCATGTAGCTTATAGCTCTTAATAATGTTTTGTCTTTTTGTTATTTAAACCCTGTTCTACAATGCATTTACTCAAGCTCGTCAAACATGTGACGCGCTGCTTTCCTTCTTTCCATCAATCCTGTGAGTATCAGATTCTCCAAGCCTTCCTTCTTCATTACCTCCCCCACCAAAAAAAATTTCAATTGTCTCTTCCTGATGTTAGATATAAGCTTCCTTTTTGTTTCCATTTTCTCCAAAACCTCGTCGTTGCTTACATGTTTGGTGCATGTTATCCTCAGCATCTTTCTGCAGAACACCATTTCTGTTATTCAAGCAGCTTCTGCATCTTTGAAGAGATTGTCCATCATTCGCTGCTATGCAGTAGGACAGAGAGATACCATGTTACTCTTTTATTTTTATTTTTCTGTCTCTTAATACTCTACTTAGCTTTTGGAAAGCATCTTTGACCATCCCAATACGTGTTCGGATCTCATTGCTGCAGTTTCCGTCCTTCGCAGATAGTTAAATTTTTCTGCTTGTTTGATTTTTGTATCCATGATTTGTAATTTTTTCTTTAGGCTCATCCTTTTGCTGATAACCATGCATTCTGTCTTCTTGTGGTTTATAGTTAGTCCTTTCTTCACGCTTTCCTGCGCTACCTTGTGTAGGAGCTTTTTTAGTTTTATACTCTTGTCTGCTGTCAACACTGTGTCATCTGCATGTCATCAAGATTGTGGCCGCCAATAATGAATCCTAGTAAGACTCCTTATTTTATCAGAATTGCCTCGCCATATAGGTTGAATAAATCCGGTGAGAAGACACATCATTGTCTTATATATGTATGGTCACTCGTATTCAAGGATACACTAGCTAATCCCTATTGCAGATGCTTGCCCAGGCGCATTTGTGTTTATTCAATACTCACAGAGCCCAGCTGTGGATTATACTGCAACTATGTTGAGCAGGACTTAGTTAGAGTTTCTGGGAAAGTGTGTGTTACCTAGCGTGATCAACAATTTGAACAAGACCAGCACGCTCAGGCTCTGGGTCACGATGACTAGCACCTCTATCGACGTGCCCCAAGAGTTCTGTCTACCCGATTTCACTTACAAGGCTTGGGTCAACCCGTGGTATGGTTTTCAGGTGCGGAACGCTGGAATCGCATTTCTCCAGTCCGATAACATCAGGAAGTCGCCTTCATGATAAATCGACCATGGTGAGATTCGAACCCGTGTTTTATACCCTTTTTTTATTATTGTATATCTGTTGAACTCATTTTCTGTTCGTAAGCAGGCGGTTTGATGCCAGTATTGGTTCTTGATTATTCTGATTGATGAATGTGTCCAGGTGGCTGAGCAACTCTAACAGAACTTTGTAGTGTACTTAATCCAACGCCTTTGCGTAATCAGTAAAGCACAGGTACAAGACCTTCTGCATTTATACTGCTGTATCTGATAACTTTCTGAGTATAAATAACGTGTACCTTGTTTCGGTGTCTTTGATTAAAACCCACACTGTCCTTGTCTCATCTCCGGTCTGATTCTGCTGCGCGCTCTAGTCATCCGAAATCGGATGATGACTTTTGTTGTATGGATCATTAGGCTAGTTGTCTGATGGAGTCCATATTCGTTTGCGCTTGGTTTTTGATATGTCCGGGAAAGGGATATATTTGAACGAAGTAGCTAAGTGGTTTTAGCTACTATAACCAAGTAGAATACGGTAGCAGTAATCGACTGGTACGCGTCGTAGTCGCAGGTAAGAAGTGTAGATCAATGGCGTAGTCCAATGGCGTAGTCCAATGGGCGACGTTATAGACTTAGTTCTCAGACTAAGGCTCTCTTCTGACTCTGTCGTACCTACACGTCCGTCGGTATTTATGACGGACACCAGCCAATCATATTCTTGTGTGGGGAAACACAGGTGTATGCATATTCCATTATATCAGTTTCTTAGGGACTGCTATGAAAGTAGATCGGCTTAGGTCTTCCGGATTACAGAAATAATAAATGAAATTTACAAGTGTTGAACACTTTGGTAAATTTCATTTATTATTTCTGGGACATTGTCTGTGTCGAAATCATTACTATTACAATTCCGTCTGGCCTTTTTTTTCTGTTCAATAGAGCTAGCTATCCCAAAAAGGGAGTTCCAAGAATGCTTCCAGCAATGGAAACGACGCTAGATAAATTGCGTGGCTTCAGAAGAGGACTACTTCGAAGGAGATTAAATGCCGAATTGATATGTGTTGTAGTTTTCTTTTTATAGCACCAGTCCCGATACTTTTTTTTTAATCAGATCTCGTACATTGATACCTTCGAAACTGTTTCCTTATCTTTGTTGTCGTTGTTACAACTTTTCGCCTGATTTACTCTACAGGTTTCTTACTGCTTTAATATATGGCTAGCGGCGTAACTACTATTTTTGGCAATCTACCAAACGCAGAATTCTTGCTGGAGGGGCACCTTATACCCACCAAAAAAAGATATTCCAAGAATACTGCCTTCAATGGAACCGACGCTAGATCAAGTGCGTGGCTTCAAACGGTACTACTTCGAAGGATATTAAATGCTGACTAGATTTGTGTTGTACTTTTTTCTATTTATGCCACCTGTCCCGATAATTTTTGATCAGATCTCATACATTGAATACATTCGAATCTCTTTACCTATATTCGTTGTCTTTATTACATTTCGACTGTTTTATTCTTCAGGTTTCTTTCTGCTTTAATATACAGCTAGTTGTATAATTTCTCTTTTTGGCACCCCAGCAACCGCAGAATTCATGCTGGAGCAGCACCTTATCCCAAAAAACGATTTCCAAGAATACTTCCATCAATGAAGCCGACGTTGGATCAATTGTGCGGCTTCAAACGGTACTACTTCGAAGGATATTAAATGCCGAATAGATTTGTGTTGTAATTTTTTCTATTTATGCCACCTGTCCCGATAATTTTTGATCCAACCTCGTGCATTGAATACATTCGAATCTCTTTACCTATATTCGTTGTCTTTATTACAACATTTCGCCTGCTTTACTCTCCAGGTTTCTTTCTCTTTGAATATATGGGAGTTGGTGTAATTTTTGTCAGCCTGTCAACTGCAGAATTCTTGCTTTCAGCTGCGCCTTATCCAAAAAAAAAAAACTCCCAAGACTGCTTCCATCAACGAAACCGACGCTGAATAACGTGTGTGGCTTTAGAAGGGGACTGCTTCGAAAGAAATTAAATGCCAAATGGATACACGTTTATTTGCAGTTTTCTTTTTAATAACACCAATCACGATACATTTTTAGTCAGACAGCGTATATGAAGATTAAAGGTTCTGTTTGTATTCACATGCAGTCTTCAAATTTAATTAAATATTTATGTAAAGATTTTTGTCTGTCCATGTATCTGTGTGTCGGGAGGGGGAATACCATACAATATTTTAACATTAAATAGATGCGGTTTGGCATTGAGCGTTCGTCCAATCGTACAGAATCTCGCATTAGCCGAATAAAATTGGGAATCCCACGCGGGCATGAGATTGGAAACGCAAATTGCTCAGCTTCCTCGGCACTTCCTGACTGGGACGCCAAGGGCATCAACAATTGACACTAATCCTCCGGGGCTGTGCATTATAAATACGCAAATAAATACGATTCTACCGGTGTTTGTCTTATATCTCATTCGATCAGGATGATCTTCCTAATGGAAATAACGAATATTCCTTTTGAAATATTCTGTTACTCATTTCCAAAGATGGTGTTTCGTGATCATTATAGATTGTCTTGTTCAGGTCTTTTATAATTAATTTGATGAATTAGTCAAATAAAGCTATTTTCAGACCTGAAAATTATAACCACCTCAGCATTTTGATCACAGTCTGATTGTATAATGAATCCAATCATCACCATCATTGGTCTCTTGACTGTTTCAATAGTCGGGGAAACCTGAGAAACAGTCAATGTCCTCCAGGATAATCTGTTGGTAGCGGCTCCCAGGCGTTCCGGTATTGTCCTGTCCGTACACTCTTCGATGTTATCTGACCAGCTTTGGTTTGCTGACCCCGCTTGCTCCCATCTTTAACGGTAACTTACTTGATTGTCGTGATAAACTATGACATCTTCTGATGAGAGATTGCTGTCGGCCGACGAGAGTTTTGATATTACTTCGTTCATAGTCATTGCTTTTTGCTCCGAGTAGGAGATGCGGAAGACCTTTCTCAAGTATTTGTTCGCTGAAGGTGTCCAAGTCTCATACCCGTAGACGAAGATGGACATGACCAGCGATTTGTAGAGCGTGAAGTTGGTATGGAAGCTGATGTTGCTCTTCGATATCCTTTGCAGTCTGGCCATCGCTGCTTCATTCTGGTCCCACAACGCTTCAAGTCCAACGCGAAAACAAGGCCATTCCATGGTGCAGACATCGGCCCGCGATCATGATCTTGTGATGACAAACCTAATGCTGAAGATGAGACAGAATCGTTGCCCTCAAATTCCTTGCATCCGCTTTGATCTTAAGATTTAGTAGCATTTATTTTCGGAATTACTTTCGTTTTCTATTAGTAATGATAGCGTGTGACATTGCTTCTTTCCATTTTGTAGGCTCAGTAATCTTGAAATAACTGAAATTTACGCAGTTTTATAAGCATATTCGTTATTCAAATTAAAAGTACCATTGTAACGGCTAGAGCAAATATTTAGATAGGTGGCGTAAGGGTTAATAATTTGCATCAATATCTTAGTTACATTCAAAGAGGTCAAGTCAAGGTAGGGTTGGGGTGTCTAAATTTAAAGCGGAAGATGACATCGTCTACTCTGGTTAACTTTAATTCAATTTAATTCTAATAATTATATTGAAGTTTTCGGCTCTTGTTTTGAAATATGAGAACCCTTATGTAGCGAAGGAATCATATTTTTAAATAAATTTATATATATATATATATATATATATATATATATATATATATATATATATATATGCACATTTCATTGAATACGACAGACAAGGTGCTTTTATTTAGTTTTTTAATATAATTTCTCATGCGATCGATTTTTCTTTTTCGGATGATACATTATTTAAAAACTGTCCGAATGTTCTTTTTATCCGAGCGCTTTCGGCTATACATTTAGCCATTTTCAATGATTAAATATTTTAACTGTTAAATATGAAATAGTTTGTTGTATGTGTGTTTTATAAAACGTTTTCATTTTTCAAAACACGGTCAAAATATTGTGCCCATAAAACATACATACAACAAACTATTTCTTATTTAACAGTTAAAATATTTTACATTGAAAATTAAATCGTATAAAAAAACTAAATAAAAGCACCTAGTATTCAATGAAATGGACAGGAAAGAAGGATTGCTGCCTAAATACACACACATGTTAATTCCTGTGTACGACATTTTTAAATTAGTAAATTTATAATATATTCATATCTATCTATCTATCTATCTATATATTTTTTTTAACATACAACATGTGTTAGCACGTGCGATACCCTGTCTTCATCAGCCAGGGGTGATCTCACGGTTTCGGTGGCTAATATATATATATATATATATATATATATATATATATATATATATATATATTCATATATATATATTCATAGAATGCATAAAATCAAATAGACTCACGGAATACTTTGACTGGGACAACCAATTGCGTAGTCCGGCCATCTTCGAAAGCAACGCATGTGTAGTTACCAGCATCAGCGAGTTTCATTTTCGTGATTGTCAATGAAAGCTGGTCTGGACGCGATATGACAGAGACGCTGTAAAATGATAAATAATAATAACAGTTAGAAAAATAATAATAATAATAATAATAATAACAGTTAGGAAAAAAAAATAATAATAATAATAATAATAACAGTTAGAAAAAAAAAGAAGATGAACAAGATAAAAAAGACATGCATAAAGCAGAAGAAATCAAGAGAAGGTAAAAATAGAGTTTCTTATTTTGTATTCATTTTATACTAAAGGTTCACCCAATACAAGGCCCAAGAGTCACTCAAAATAGAGGATTACTGAGCGATGTTTATGTATAGGTGTAAATCAGAGTAGATTATGAAAATATGTAGGATAGATTAACCCTAGACTGGAATAAGTTAGGATTGTAATGATTTGAAAGCCGTCCACATGGATGTCTGTTCCACACAACGACAGAAAAAAACGTAAATGCGGATGATGCAATGCGTAGCGACTCGGAATTAGAAATTGTGAAATCGAGTTCAATTATCATTCGGATTCGTTACATTCATTTACGAGTGAATAATCTTGGTGAAGATATGAATCAATTTTTCTCCAGCTATGGATTAAATAGCAAGAGTTTTTTTATTTCTGGAAAAAAAAACCCATTGTTATTCGCCAAAACAGGGTTAATGCAATGTTATCTCGAAACAAAAAATAAATATTCTTATAATTCAAAAAATTTTTCAGTTTTCAATAACCGCTGAAAGTTTGACGAGATGTAGAAAACTAACCAATCAATTAATCCAAAAATTAGCTTTAGGTTTATTATTTTCATGAAATTTACCTCAATTGCGATGGTGGACAGGCATGCTGTTATAACTGTTGAGATATGTGTGATGCATCATTCAAATCAAAACTCAACCTTCGAGACAACATAGTAGTGGTATGGCCAACAATTATATATTATTTTTGCTGTTTTCTAAATATTCTTGAAGCTATCTAT
Source organism: Acanthosepion pharaonis (assembly GCA_903632075.3). NCBI lineage: Eukaryota > Metazoa > Mollusca > Cephalopoda > Sepiida > Sepiidae > Acanthosepion > Acanthosepion pharaonis. The sequence continues at coordinate 1,784,344 of CAHIKZ030004986.1, read as the reverse complement.
AGTAAGGAACTGAAGCCAAATAAAAATAATTATGAATACTGCACAAATGTTTAAATTATTTGCAGCTGATTAAAATATTTAAGATTTAACTAATAGTTTTAAATAATTATTATTTTCTTTGTAAAAAAAAATATTTAGGTATTACAATAACCTATTTGTCTCCCCTGATATTTACACGTGAGCTTGCACGATAAAATTTTAAATTGTACCTTCCATAACCTTAGTGTTCTTTTTTTTACTTCACACGTGAAAAAAATAATTTTCAGATGAACACAAAAATTTGACCTTAGAAAAATGATGAACATAACAATTTTTTGTCTTAGTAAAAGCAAGACCCTAATGACGACATTTTGCTAATGTCGAAAGTACTCGGAAGAAAATAAATCTGAATCAACATGGTAATTTTCTTTCTTCCTTTCATAAGAATATTACGAAAGGTTTCCGTGATTACGAGAGGATCCTATTAAAAATAAGTAGACAAAACTTGTCTAAATTATTTAATGCGTTATGTCTTAATGAAAACATGTTGCCAATATATATATATATATATATATATATATATATATATATATATATATATATATGTGTGTGTGTGTTTGTGTGTTGTGTGTGTGTGTGTGTGTGTGTGTTAACAAAGTGAAAAACATTTTCGTGTGATGTGTTTCTGTGTTTCGTCCTTTAGGACTTCATCCGACTAAAGTGGTGTTTCCGTTGATGTAACTTCACATGAGCACAAAGCAGAAGGTCCACTGAAAATTTAAACTTTCACATTATTTTTAAAAATATTTGTTTGGCATATAGTATAGCTAATTTCAGTAAGTTTTTTTAAATATGTTTTTTATCACATTTGTTATTAAATATCCCAAAAATTGAACTGTAAAACGTTATAAAAACATTGGAACTAAATTCTATGATCTAGAGATTAAAGCACTTTCTATACATTTTATTCGAAATAAAATCTTTTCGCCTTTAATCAAAATAGTGTTACAGTTTTTTGTGTATATATCATGTAACTAGTCACTTAGTGAAAATGACTTAACTCCCTTTATAGTCCACCAATAGAAGGTTAACCAATCAGAAGCCGCAGAACATTGTATCCGTCGTGTATAAAGGCGGCCATTTTTGTTTACCCTACCGGAATGACCAGAGCCAACTTGTCAGGCGAACATGAGAGAAGGAAGAACTACGCTCTGCTACTTTGCTGCGATATCCAATGCGAACCTGAACTACGCTTTCCTACTGTCTCCGAAATATTCACTGCTAACCTCTGGATTCTATACTCGAAGACGACCGTCATGAATTTGTAACAAATAGTACATTTTAAATAATAAATAGTTGGTCTAATTTCTATAACAGCGCTAGTCGACTGATCTAAACAGTGACTTGACGCAAAGAGTTCAATCCCTGGCCTCAGCAGAGAGAACAACGACTTGGAGAGTTGTGTTATCAAAATGAATTAACAAAAACAGAGATATTCAAAGGCATGGTACGTGGAATTCGGACAATTTTACCTTTTTTTAGACTAAATACAGGTTTCGGTTCGAAATTCCAACAAATATCACTTTAGGAAGACCGGGGCGTACAAGAACCGAAACGTCGTGGATATGACAGTAAAGATGAGGACAGCAGTCCCGACAATGTATATAGTGTATATAGTTACAATGCTTCATGTCAGAAATGTAGAGCAATATCGAAAGACAAATATATAAATTCGACTGTAAATAGCTCAAACAATATATATAATGATCATACCTCATCACCCAAATTCAGACAGAAACGTCTTCAGTCGTTAATAAAACATGCATTAATGTAAAACGTCTTCCTACAGTCTCTCTCTCACAAACGCGCCGTCGCCTCCCTCTGACTTTTTTAAAAAGACTTTCATGGCAATTGCTCCGAGGAGCTGCATTCGCTGGTTTCCGGACTTCATGAGTTCAAGCCCCCTAGGAGACTGGCATCCCGCTCTCACCCCTTCACTGTCGAAACTCCTAAATGTAGCCGTCTCTTCTACTCCAATAGATTAATGTCTCGCGCCTCTCACCTGTGGAACACCCTTCCCTATTCCAGTTTCCCTGAGAGCTATAATCTCCAACTATTCAAATGTATTGTCAATCGACATCTCCAGTTTCCTGGAGCTATCCACTATCCTTCTCCTCATTCTTTCCTCTATCACTCCTATCTGATCTTGCTCCAAATCTTCTGTAACCCCTTGCGTCCTAGTGGCTTCTCGCCTTGCTTGGGGTGAAACGCTTAAAAAAAAAATTCCATAACAGCAAGTAAAGAAAATAATACTAAAAGATTTCGACGGAAATTGATCGAACAGCGAGTAATACAATCCACGTGGAAATTTAACCACCTGAACTCGCTATCTGAACAATTATACAATGACTGAAGAGATGAAAAGCTGACTTAAGTATAAGCAATTTAAAGCTACCCCCCACACACACAAAAAGAGTTCACATAATACAAAAACAAACGTAAAAATAAAGAAACTAATATTTGAAATAGAAAAATCATCGTATTAAACTTCCGTGTTAACTTTTCCGAATTTTCCAATTATCAACTCAAGAACGAACAAGATGGATTCCTTAAACTTAAACCTACATATTAAATCCGATATCAACAACGACATCAACAACCAAAGAAATAGACTGAAATATAAATACTCTGTCACTCAATTCGACAATTACTGCCCAAAGAAAATGTTATAATTCATTCTAGACTCTTCAATGTATTCTAAGCAAATATATATATATATATATATACGCAAACACACACACATATATGTATGTGTGTGTGTGTGTGTGTGTGTGTATAGATAGCTCCCCAAAACAAAATTCTGAACCAACAAATGAAAATGGAAAGGTGGAATATTGACATTCGGGGTGTCAATGGTGGAAACTAAATATGGATATAATAAGATCACATAATTATATGTTCGGGAGGGAAGAAAAATGAAAGAGGAATCGAATCAATATTAGATAAATACAAGAGGAACTGGGTTTTGAGATACCAACAACTGACAGATTTCTCCTCCTGAAACAAAAAAAGATAGGCTATTCAATAAGGCGAACGTCCCTCCAGTCAGGACCAATGGACCCCTCCCCCTCGAGGAGGATCCGTGCCTTGACAGATTATTGGGCCTTGAACACACCTCTGACTTCAATTGGAACGCGTACATACGATCCATTGCGAAAGGAAAATGGCGGGTTATCTGTAACTCACCAGTAACTAGCTGACACCTCCTGTTATCCTCTAACTTTATAAGAGTCAGGTCGGGCCTAAAATGGGGTAACTGCTGTCATATTTCGTTAGGTGATCATTCCTTATTTTTTCAATCTCAATAGAGTCCAAAAAACGTCTCCGATTCCTTGTAGGTGACAGATTATTTTCCATCTACCAACCCCTATCTCACAAACTTGATGTGGTAAGGATCTCACTCCTCTATCGCCATTTCCATGGCAAGTGCTCCGACAACAGCATTCCTTGGTTTCACCAGTTCGAACCTTCACGGCTAGGACCCGCCATAATACTCATATTGTAGCAGACGTACCCTAATTACCTCCATATTCCACTGGTGAGAAGGGCACCTCGAGATGGTGTAATTCATAGCAAGCTTGTTTCGCTAGAACAATTATGACTGAGGAGTGAGGTCGATCCTCACTCGGTGCTCCAATACTTTCGGCCTTGTGCCACATCTAAGCTACGCTTAGAAAATCAATTTGAGCACCTAGGCGTGGTGTAATGGTTAGAAAACTTGTCTCGCTAGAACATATTACGACTGAGTAGTGAGTTCGATCGTCACTGGGTGCTCCAATACTTTCGGCCTTGTGCTACATCTAAGCTACGCTTGGAAAATCGCTATTCCACTGGTGAGAAGTAATTTTCACTCGAACAGCTGCCCACGAATCACTGCTCTGTGGAACTAACTACCAACTATGTTTCCCCGATCACTATAATCTTAAATTGTTCAAGTTTAGGTGCCAACGGTTTTCTTACCCACCTATCAACACAAATTGTTTCTCACTGTGAAACCATCGACCTCGAATGACCCCTGGGCCTTGTAGAGGGTGAAACTAACTGCAAAAATATTAGTAAGTGTAAGCGTTCTCAAAGCAAATTTGTCGCAGATTACTTTCACAACACAAAGAAAAATCACTAAGTCCAGACTCGAGTATCGGGAGCAGAAAGAAATGCTGAAAACTCGATTCGCCGGTACTATCTTAAATCACAATGCGTGTAACCAGTCAGGAAAATAACTCACACTCCAACAAATGCCGTAGCCAAAAATGCCCGAATTTTCCTTCCTCCGAATCGAGAATACCAACTGCTTTTATCGGCAGAACCTATTTTTTTCATTCGTCGACAGCTGGGATAGGATGCTCCGTAATTTGCATATCAATATCCTCTTATAGCGACTCCTGCGATGGACTTGTTTCTTTTTCCGTCACAGAATACACGCGACGCGCTGTCGCTTGGGTTGACGAGGTAAGTCGCCGTTTTCTTCGCTATAAGATTTTTGCTGACTACTTTTTGGTACTCCTCCTTCGGCAGATCGCACACAAAACACGAATTTTTTTCCGAGGTACCTGACTATCTCTTTCACTACAGTAGTGTATTCATCCATGTTAATAAAGCATCGAAGAATATATAGATTAGATTTGCAGTGCACCAGATAACACCAAATGTCAGAACATGTCAAGATCAATTATCATAATCAGGGCGAAACAAAGAATGATGGTAGAAAAGGGAACAACATCGTGAAATGATGCGTAGGCATGGATTTGGATCACGTAAAGAAGGCGGAGAAAAATGCTCTGATTGCTGCACATCGAAATACTAAGTAATAACAAATCCTTTGCTTGAAGACGTGCGAGTATTGAAAAGATCTGCAGGAGCAACGGAAAGAAAACAAATCTGCTACTTAAGCATCAACAAAAAAAATTAGAAATGCAATTTTGCGTTCTAGATATCACCAGGTCCTGACTTCTGTCCATGACTAGAATTAAACTTAGAATAAAACTACAACAATTAAACTAGACTCAGTCAATGCCTAAACAGCGATACGACAAGATCCACAATGACTCTATGTATAAAGAAACATATGCAGGCACCGTAACGAATAAATATAAAATCTTTGGAAGAGGTTAGCGTCTCAAGGAGGAAGACCTTAAAGTTAGCGCCATTGACAACAGCAGAAAAGAAGAGGTTATAAGTGACATTAGCGAATTCATGAAAGCGATTTGCCTAAAAAAAGTGTGACAATACAATGATGTTGGAGCAAAAAATTAGAAATAAGTGAAAGCAAGCGAGTAAAAAAGAAGTGACTCAATGAGTAATGTGAAGGAATGGAAAAAATGACAGGACACTGAGGATGATAAAAGAAACGGCGAGATTTGTCTATATTTCTGAGAGTAACTTTTGCAGCTATTTACACTATTGACATTGTTCGGACTGTTGTCCACAAATTTGCTACACCATTCACGACTTTTCTGGAGCTGTACTCTCCAACCTTCTTCAGGTAATATTTGTTGAAATTTATCAAAGCTACGTGGGTAGCTTGTTTTAATTCCACGTGTCTTTGAATATCTCAGTTTTAGATTATTCCTTTTAATATAGCCAAGTTTTCGGCCTCGCTGCTGACACCAGGGATTGAACTCATTGGGTCAAGTCACTTTATGTCTAATCAACCAACGCTTCTATCCACTGGCCTTTAGAGACATTGGTGAGTGAATTCTGGTGACTTATAAACATGATGTCTCAATAACCTTTTTTTTCCAGACCTCATATTAAAATATTTCCTGTGGTTCTTTTTTCTCTAGCTCTCAATATTAATGTTTCCCATATTGTATCCATTTCTATGCTTGGTCGGATTAGGAGATTTTTCCCAACAAATATCACCTGAAGAAAGCCAGAACGTACAACGGCAGAAACGTCGTGATCGTGATAATAAAGAATAGGACAGCAATCAGAACAATGTAAATAATGTAAATAGCAGGATGTATAAAATCTAAAGAGGAAACAATCATATTGTATATTGAATCAATATATGAAATAACACCTGCTTGAAATAATAAGAGAAAAATCAGCAATAGATTAAAGCAGGTAATGTCTTGACATACTAAATTGTAAGATTAGGTCTACATCGGCAACGCTGAGGTGTAAAAAGCAAAGCAGTATTGCGAGATTGCAAAAGAGTTGCTGATAGACTTAAATGTTTATCAAATTAATAATTTTACCAAAGCGAGAAAAATATACGACGGCGGTGAAATACTGGCAAATCAGCTTAATGCACCACAATCTTAAGCTAAATTAGACTGAAAATGAAGAATAGTGTTGGCTTTCTTCAAAACATTAGAACAAGAAATAAAATTTTCTCTATCAAAATAATATCAGATCAACCAACAGAAAGACTTCAAGTGTCATTTACACTATTTATGTTTCGATTAATGTCCTCGTCTTTGTTGTTTTTATCACAATAATTCGGCTGTCGTTTCCCTTCGGCCTTTCTCAAGCGTATATCGATCTGGGTACCTTACAGTAAATTCTTAACTGTACACTTTATTGAATCTACTGGAGGTAGACTGATCTCTTTCTACTGTTCATGCGTAGGGATAATGTCTACTTCTTATCTTTATGTAGTACTGTACAGTTATTGCTTCTCCGCTCCCACACAATCAGCCGTTCACACTGTTTTTGATATTCATATATATTAGAGTTTCTCTGTGTGGAACAAATAGTGACAGGTATATTCATTTTAATACGTAGTCTGTATTTTGTAATCGAGTTCAACCTATGCATGTCAGTGAAGCGACTAAGACAATAGGCCACTGGTTGTGGAAGAATTTGAATCAGAAACATTACAAAGGAGCGAGAACAAAACGAGTAATCAGGAGGACAGTAGATAGCGATTGACATTGTATTTACATTGTTGGAGATTAAAGTTGGCTGGAAAGTATGAAGACTGATGGTAGTCCCCCAAGTGAGAAATGCGAGAAAACAAACGGTTATCATAGCATCTATGGTAATATCTAGCAAACTCAAAAGCAAATTGATGAGATCTCGACGTTAGTCTAGTACTGCGCTTAAATTAAAAATGTCTAGTTACCATATTAAAGAGTGATATTTATTTCTGCTATATACAGAAAATGTGGCACAAGGCCAAAATGAGGAATGGGTGAAGAGTACGACCTTATGTCTTAACGATAAACTTAGCTAGCCACAAACCCTGACCCAAACATACAAAAATATTCCTTACACCAAAGCAACGCATTCTTACTTAGCTCTCTTACTACATTCACCATAATACCTCATTGTCTCTATGAAAAATCCTAACTAGTCCCCATATGTACAATTCATTGTCTGTGTGTGTGTGGGGGGGAGAAAACAATTTAAAAACTAGCCCCAATGAGTATTTACAATATGAAAAGAAAACTATTTACCATAGCAAAGAGTCCATCCGAATAATTACTGTGAAAGTATTTATAAAGAAGGCACAGGAAGGCAAACTTAGAGTGGTGGAAAAGTGACAGAAGCCGGGTCGCCACATGAGGACTAATAATATTGTTGAATCTTCTTTGGCTCTTATCAAGGAGCTCGAGATAAACAACTGGAGGAGCTGACCATATGTGGCAGCTATATTCGAAGCATGGACGAAGGCTAGACTTATACATATGTAGGAAAGATTCTGGGGAGAAAAATGTCTCGTAAGATACAGAAACGTCACTTCACATGAAAATAATTATAGAAAAGTAAAAGCTACATTATTATTAAAAGCTACATTGTTATTCCATATCCGTGTTCGAGTTCTTCTTTATTGGTTCTCTCTTGGACTATCACCGTGGTACAAGGAACCGGACCTTAACAGATAGATACCACGTTACTCTTTTCTTTGTTTCTAACGAAATTTTTCTATCTCTTAATACTCTACTTAGCTTTTAGAAAGCATCTTTGACCATCCCAATACGTCTTCGGATCTCATTGTTGCAGTTTCCGTCCTTTAGTAGAACAATTCCCAGGTAGATAAATTTTTGTACTTGTTTGATTTTGCTATCCATGATTTGTAATTTGTTCTTTGGACTCATCCTTTTGCTGATAACCATGTATTCTGTTTTCTTGTGGTGTATAGTTAGTCCTTTCTTCTCGCTTTCCTTCTCTACCTTGTGTAGGAGCTTTTTTAGTTTTATACTCTTGTCTGCTGTTAACACTGTGTCATCTGCATACCTTATGTTATCAAGACTGTGGCCGCCAATAATGAATCCTAGTAAGACTTCTTATTTTCTCAGAATTGTCTCGCCGTATAGGTTGAATAAATCCGGTGAGAAGACCCATCCTTGTCTTATATATGTATGTATAGCTGGCCACTCGTATTCGACGATACACGTCTACTAGCCAATCTCTATTGCAGATGCTAGGCCAGGCGCATTGGTGTTTATTTAACACTCACAGAGCCCACCTGTGGATTATACTTCAACTATGTTGAGCAGGACTTAGTTAGAGTTTCTGGGAAAGTGCGTGTTACCTAGCGTGATATGAAAAAGGCCAGCACGCTTAGGCTCTCGGCGACGATGACTAGCACCTCTATCGACGTGCCCCAAGAGTTCTGTCTACCCGATTTCACTTACAAGGCTTGGGGAAAAGAGATGCCAGATCTGGATCGATTGTATTACAGACCCACCTTTGGATTGTGTCGAAAATGTCGAGATATACAGCATCAGGCCAGGCGTGGCATCTACGTTCAATACACAGGCGAATGGTAGGTTTATAAATGTGTAAGATGAATTCTGAAGAGAAATGTTGTCTGCCAGAACCTGTAAAACCAGTGCTTGATTCCATGTAATCATTCCGCTTCATGTCAGTGGAAAATGTGTGACGAAGAAGGCGAAATTAGTTGCTTTCCTGGAGGTTAGCATCAGCCTTTCTGATGTAGAGTGTTATGGGAACTTACCTATAACGATAATGGACTCTTCCTGACACTATAAATACTGCGCCTCTCAAGAGGTATGATAAATGAATGGTGTAATGAGTCGAGACAATATTAGTTCACTCTAAACCAGACGGACAGTCATTACTAACACCTTCAACTTCTTGTACTATATTTCTGTTGTAATATATCTTTGTTATTCTACTCTTGTGTTCGTGTTGTTCTTCCTTCGTTCTAACCTTGGACCATAACTGTGGTGCGAGGATATTGGACCATAACAATGAGCAAAAATGGTTCTCTTTGGTGATTAAAATACGGTCTCTGTTGTGGAGTAGCTGAACACCCCCACAAGAGTGACTGGTCTAGGACTATTTAAACAGCACTTTCTCTAAACTGAGTGATGCATGCTGTTACGTGTCAGGCTCTCCTAACCTGCTTCTTGGACGGCTCGCCTCGTGGTGGATGCTGCTTCAGCATCTGTTCCGTGCTGGGCTCCCTCTCCCTGAACTGCCTGGACAGATCCTCAATCTGTTCCGTAGCGGGATGACAGGCTATGACTAGCAAAGACTAAACAAAACCAGTAAAAAAACTGTCGGCCCGTGTGGGGAATTCTCGGGTTCCCCACATTAGAATAAACTGACTTTGTGTCGTAGCCTGACTCAGCTTGGAATTTAAAGATACATACCGAATAGTTATCGATTAACTGTTTATTCCATTAGTTTATGTTGTCAACCGTGTACCACATTATTCTCCGGAATAAACTACTTCTTATTTTCAATATATGTGCTAACCTTTGTTATTGACGACACAAGTTTCGTTTTGGAAGTGTTAAAATTTACAAGGCAATTCTTAACTCAAGTCATAACAGGAGGAGCGGACCATATGTGGCAGCTATATTCGAAGCATGGACGAAGGGTAGACTTATACATATGTAGGATAGATTCATGGAGTTTATTTACGAGAGCAGCTGCCAGTGGGGTGTGTATCACTTTTATGGCAATGCTTATAATGAGGAAACTACAAATATTCGCTATTTGCTGGAATACTTGTTAACGTGAGAGTGAGAGAGATTGAATAGAAGAAACAAAAGGATGTTTTCTTACAGGATTTATATAAGGTGTACAGCGAGATTAATCTAAAAGGATTATTGGACTTTGCATGATTTATTATCTGTGAACGCGATCTGAACAACATACATTACGCAGACGTTTCCGCGTTAAGAGCCGATGCAGACGAGAAATAGAGAAGAGAGTTAAGAGGATCAAGAAAATAAGGATTAATTATTAACTATGGTAAGGTAGAATGAATGCAGGCTTGGCACGAGTGGTGTACTGGGGACGTAAATGCCGAGTCATCACGGAAATTTAACTATCAGGATAGTAAATTTTGCGATGCCAACAAAGACTCGTTAACACTTTCGTAATGCTATTTGTAGTAGAGACGTTGTAATCGCAGATACACCTATAGTAACGCCGTTGAACAATACTGGTGTCAGACGCCTTCGAATATCACTCGCATTAATAGTACTTGCTCGATAATACTTCCTCGAATAGTAATCCGTGTAGTGATCTGAATAGAGAAATAGTATAGTGAATAGAGTAGAGAATAGCGTTCCGTATAGTAATAGAGGATAGAGTAGAAATGGTGATCAGTATAGAGGATAGAAAATAAATGGCGATTCAAATAGTAATCAGTATAGACTAAAATGGCGATGATATTTATTGTACAATTCGTACAAATGTGAAACAAGACCAAAAAGGGGGGAATGGGAAAAGAATGGTCATTTTCTGTCTTAACATTAAGCGTAGCTAGCCACAAACACTGATCCAAATATACAAAGAATATTCCTTTCACCAAAACAACGAATTCTTTCTTATCATTCTTACCTTATACACCATAATGCCTCAGAAACTCTATGAAGTCCTTACTAGTCACCATATCTACAATTCATTGTCTGTGGGGGCGTGGATTAGATTAGAATGACGATCAATTAGACGCCAAGCTAGTTCCTATTTATACGTTTCCTCTATGTTTACGTGATCCACTTAATTCAATAACTGGATCGCCTAGGTTTACTCTCTGGTGGTCTATGTTCAATCTCAAGTGTCAGTAGTGGCACTTTCATTCCTGTATAAAATAAATGATGACGGAAACTGAGACACGAAAAGCTGCAGAGGCCAAAGAATGAGGTAAGGCTGTTTTCAGATGCTGAGGAAGTCTTTAGAGACAAAGAGACATAATGGCGTACGGAGCAGTGCTTCTCAAACTATCTGCTGTGGCGTACCGACATTTTTCTTTTAATGGGTGAGGAACCGGAGAGCGAAATTTTTCATCCATCATTTTTTTTTTTTTTGACATGTCCTATTGTACTGGTCGTTTTGAGACTGTTGGAGTTTTAGGGTACCCTCGCGTACTAGTGAGCCATCCAAAGTGTGCTGACTCATTTTATAGTTCACCAATACAAGGGTTAACCAATCAGAAGGCTCAAAATATTCAATGCGACGTGTATAAACGCGGCCATGTTTTTTTCTCGAATATGCACTGCCAGCCTTTGATAACACGGACGAGGCCCCGCAGAAGGGCAGAGTCTCGTTAGGGGAGGTTGACTGCCCTGAACCCGTTTATACGCGTTCGAATAGGGAATATTTTTGGCCGAGCCTACGGGTTCGGCGATCCTACGTTAATCCCGGCCTTGTGCCATATGTAACCCTCGTGGGTGGGGGTGGCTAAATATCACTGCCAGCCTTTGATATCGAAGACTGAAGAATTACGGAACAGCTGCTGGTGGTATTGGCGATATAGTCAGATTCAGTAGAGTGTCTGACTCGTGAGTGTTAATCTTTAACGTTGTTTCATTGAACAGATTACGTACTGCGCTGTATTCTATATTCATAGACTATGGTGAACATGGTCAACAATCTGTACTAAACTTAATCATATGATGACTTATTAATTGTAAGGTCAATCATCATCTTCTCAGTGTGCCGGGGAAAATTACCGTATTTATGCTATAGAGAATATATTATTGGCACCTAAACATTCATAGTATTATTCGTTTCTCACGGGAAAATTCATGGATAGCTTCCCATTAGTATACGAAGATGCCTGTTGTTATGGGATATTACCCATAATAACATAATGGACTATTCCATACGTAATAAATACTGCGCCTCAAGAGGAAGAGAGAGTTCAGCCCGAAGTCGGGCGACCAGCTGACCGGCTGATCTCTCTGTCTTCGGGCGGGGAGGAACCCGAACGAAGCTACGCCGAAGGGCGGAGTCTCTTTCGGGGAGGTAAACCGATCCTGAACCCGTTTATACGGGTTCAAAGGGCATATTTTTTGCCCGAGCCCACGGGCTCGGAGATCCCACGTTAAACCAGCCTTGTGCCACATGATGCCCTCGTTGGGGGGGGGATCAAATACCGTTCCGTCTGAAGTCGGCTGACCGGCTGATCGGTTGAACTCTCTGCCTTTGGGCGGGGAGGAACTCAAACGAGGCTACGCCGAAGGGCGGAGTCTCTTTCGGGGAGGTAAACCGACCCTGATCCCGTTTATACTCTCCGTTTGTTAAACACTTATTTTATTTCGTCTACCGACCAGATTTTTTTTTTCTGGGTTCTTGTAAATTGTGAGTGCCTAAAGGCCTTTTTAAGGTACTTTGATCAGATAAAAATATCCATGAAAAGAATTTAACAACTCTTAAAAACAAACCCCTTGAAAATTGCAAAAGAAATGGCCAAATTACTTGAGAAAAATCAGTAAAAAATCCATCAAATTTTCCTTATATATAATGTTCAACGAAGCAATCGTTGAAAGTAAGGTTGCTGCCCAAATATACATTATATATATATATATATTAAGAAATGGACAAGGTCCGACAATTTATTTATTAAAGACATTTTTATGTTTAACGTTGTTATTTTATAGATACAAGTATTTAAGCAAATGCTCTGTTTATAATAAACAGTATTAAATAACATTTACCGGCCTGAATGTCCGAGAAATTTTCATAGAAAATATTCGTTCTTTGACAGGATTCAACCTGCATCCTATACGGAACCGTCATATATTTACTTAACCGTCTCGGCCACAAAGAACCGGTAGACAAGGTCAATTTACTGCTTATGAACTTCAATCTTCCATAATCTCGCTCTCGTTTCATAACTAACATCTTAACGTATGACATTTGTTTTTACATTCGATACCCCAGAGCAGTTATGAATGTACGAGATTCATGGAAGATTGAAGTTTATAAGCAGTAAATTCGAAAGGTTCTTTGTGGCCGAGACGGTTAAGGCACGTCAGCGTATATGACGGTTCCGTATAGGACGCAGGTTCGAATCCTGTCAAAGAACGAATATTTTCTATGAAAATTTCTCGGACATTCAGGCCGGTAAATGTTATTTAATACTGTTTATCATAAACAGAGCATTTGCTTAAATACTTGTATCTATAAATAACAACGTTAAACATAAAAATGTTATTAATAAATATATATATATATATATATATTCATGAATCATTCATACAAAAAACGCACAACCTTAAAATTTAAATTCAAACTCAGCGTTGCGACCGCACGTTCCAAAACAATAACACATTTCTCATAGCATTTTTTCGGATTGCATCTCTATTTTCGTTGTCCTCTTATTACTGAGAAGTAAAAACAAGAACAAAATCTATTTCCATACCTGATGATGTCTGTAGGAACAGACGAAAGCTTGTAAAAATTAAAAGGAGCTTATGCAACTGGAATTTATAACCAGGGATCATATCATTCATATACAGGTTCGGGGTTGATGTATCTTATTTATATTGTTTGCGACGATGTATTCTCGCCATTTAAATCATTAACCTTTATATTTGTTTTTTGCATGAATGATTCATGAATTTATAAATTATATTTGCACCTTTTAATTGAAATTATATATATATATATATATATATATATATATATATATATATATATATATATATATATATATATATATATATACTCTCGTTGTCCGATTGAGCACTATGAGAAAAAGGAATTTTTAACGGCTTCTGCTGTATTAATGCATTGCTTTTCGTAAGAATCGAGCACTATAGCGGCCGGCATGCCAATTATATACCACGTATATAAAGCATTAAAAATTCCCGTTCTCTGCCGAGCGTCTAGGTAAGAGTCTCTGACTGACATCAAATCATTCGCGTTTTGATCCCGGCTTGAAGCAATCGGATGCCTATCCACACTTTTTTTGAGCTGTGATACAGCGAAACAGGATGTTTGTGGATGACAATATATATATATATATATATATATATATATATATATATATATATATATATATATATATTTCCAATAGAATAGAACCAAATTAGAACTCAATGTCCAGGACAGAGTAAGAATATTTTTTCCGATTTCTCTTTGAATTTTTAGGTCTGATGAATTGGATCATGATTACGATTGCAATGTAATAAATTATAACCATGGAATATTAGTGTTTGAGCCTTATATATATATCAAGCCAAGAGTAACAGGATAACAACTTCAATATGTATATATATATATATATATATATATATATATATATATATATATATATATATATATTGAACAATAAGAAAATAAAAAATTAAAATCTTTAGACACACTGGGTTGTAGATTAATATTCTTTCTTTTTTATTATTATTATTTCATTTAGATTCCTCGACTAGTTTCGACCAAAATGGCCATCATCAGGAGAAGAAATATTTTTTGCTTTCTGGTAGCAGTAAACTACAGAAATGAATGTCTTGATGGAGAAAATGAACTTTTGTCTGTAGTTTTCATTTGTTTTTTTATCTTTTAAACATGAATCTTTTAACATTCCTTGTGTTGGTCAAACAGTCTCTTTTAAGTTGTTATTTGAGATAAGCGCTCGATAGATACATATTATTCTGAATTCTCTGGTCAGTATGACAGTTTTATTGGACCTGGTGAGGGGATGTGTCTTTGTTTAGTGTTTGTGTGTGTTATTTGGTTCTTAGGGAGTGAGTGAGTATGATATGTGTAAGCGTGTGTATTGCTGTAAGTGTGTGTTATCATTTGGCTCATTAGGGAATGAGTGAGTATGATGTGTATAAGTGTGTATATTCGTGTGGGTGTGTGTATAAGTGTGAGGCCTCCACACCTCCGTAAGCATGTCTGCCTTGTGTGGGTGAGAAATGTGGGTAGGTTTTGATTTGTTGACTATCTATATATTGTTAAATTTATGATTTAGCCCGGTTGGGTATTTTGTTTTTAGACGTTGTATCCACTTATTTTCATGGGACTCTAAAATCTTTCTAATGTTATCTGCTCTGAACATTTTTTATTCTCTCAATTATAGTGAATTTGGCATGGGTTTTGAAATCATGTTTTTCCATGCGGAAATGTTGTTCTACAGGTAATAATTTTTCATGGGGAGTCGATTTAATTCGCTTACGATAATTATTAATTCTGTAGTGAAAGGGCCATTCAGATTTACCTACATATTGTTTCTGGCATAGTGTGCATTCTAGGAGGTAAATTATGTTATGACTTCTACAGTTAGAATCGTGGTAGATTTTGAAAGAAGATTTAGTGATTGAGCGAGTGAATCAATTCGTGTTTTTAATATGGTTGCAGCATAAACTTCTTTTGTTGTTACACGGTTGGGAAAATCCTGTTGTTTTTGTTCTTAGTTTATTACGGATTACCTTGTCCCCTGAAATGTAGTTACTACCTATGATTTCTTTTAGGTTCTTAGGTCTACGATATGCAAGAAGGCCGGGTTCCTTAAGCAGTTTTTTTAGGTCTGGTTTGAGATGTAGTATTTCCCAGCGACGTTTGATTATTTGGGATAGTGGAGGCAGAGTGGGATTGAAAGTGGTTACTAGAGGGATGCGGCTAGATTTATTTTTAATCTTGTACATTAGGGTGTCTTCTCTAGGTGTGGAAATTGGTTTATTTATTTGTTCCCTGATTAGGTGTTGTTTATAGCCACGTGTTGTGAATTGAGGATCTAGATTTTCAATGTGTTTATTTAATTCTTCATTGTTGGAACATATCCTTCTGAGTCTAAGTGCTTGTGAATAGGGAAGGTTCTCTTTGAGGTGTTTAGGGTGGGAAGACTTAAAGTGTAGATAGTTGTGGGTGTTATCTTGTTTCTATGTTTCTTCAATATATATATATATATATATATATATATATATATATTGAAGAAACAGAGAAACAAGATAACAGTGAACAACTTCAATATATATATATATATATATATATATATATATATATATATATATATATATGTTTGCTGTTATCCTGTTTCTCTTGCCTTCAATATGCCATGTAAGTGTTAAAATCTATTTAAAACTGCAAAATGAAAAATCTAATAACTTTATTCTAGTTTAACAAAATATTCTTCCGTTTTCTAACGTTTACACATGAGACACTAGACAACGTTTCGCAATATGTGTACAAAACTTCTCCCGCCGCGTACATTGTTTTGAATTGACCTCACATCCGTTGTATTCTTTTGATAAGAAGGAAACTCAAGTCGGAGAGTTCTTCCGGAGAACAGCTATATTGTGTTACAGACTTTTGAGAGGACTCTTCCACGATGACCACTACAATGTTAACGTCTTCAGATCTAGGATCAACCCTTAGCTGTCCTATATGCATAAATCATGCTGTACTAGAGGTAGTTTCGCCAAACACCGCAGAATGGTACAAAACCAAAACTAAATATTGTATAGCCCCCTCGTTCTGGGGGACACTTGGGCGATGGTCTTCATTCACTCATATGTTGCTTTCTTGTCTCTCTCTCTCTCTCTCTCTCTCTCAACTTTCAGGGTGATCGCGAGATTGGTTTGTTCGGAGATAAAATGAGAAAATTCAACAAAAGGGATTTTAAACTTATTTATTTTATTAAACACGTCGAAGTGTACATTTTTCAACTCGCCAGTGGGGTTGCTATACCACCCCCACTGGGGAGTCATTTCCGCACACGAAATTAACAGCATACATTCTTCAACACCTAAAAATTAACTTCCCCAAATAACTTTCTATCTCTTTGTTATATTTAACAGTTCCCCCACAAAGGAATGTATGTGGCACAAGGCCGAGTTTAACGTGGGTTTCTCCGAGCCCGTAGGCTCGGCCAAAAATATTCCCTTAGAACCCGTATAAGCGGGTTCGGGATCTGTCTACCTCCTCCGACGAAACTTTGCCTTTCGCCAAAGCTTCGTCCGGGTTCCTCTCCGCCGAGGGGGAGAGTTTGACTGTAATGAACAATCTGTGTGACTTTCTATGTCTTTGTTGTGGCCAAATGGTTAAAAGAAATTACAAGTGTTGCAGATATATCATATATTAAACAGTAAACACAACAGAAGTGCATTACACGACTAGTGAATGTGTGTCGGTTGATCCAGCGTTCAATCTATTCGACTGCATCCCCAAGGCCTTGTCTCCTACTAATCTTAAAGTAGGAGTGCAACATAGACACTTTAGGGGGAGGACACCACAACACTCTCTAACATGCCCACGTTCGGCACAGCCAATCAAAATCCTCGTCCTAACATCCTCTTCCTGGGTAAGACGATAAACTACATCCGCGTCCTGGGTAAGACGATAAACTACGCCCGACAGTAAGGCCTTTGATTAGGAGTTTTTGAGTGGCGTGGAACCACCTCTTAGTTGCTGGTGTTCCCAGATCCATCCTGATCTGGGGTGGTGATACCTGTTGAGATTTCAGGTATGGGTAGGTGGTTAACCCTCAGACTGGGGTCAAAGTACCGTGGAAATGTAAAAATGGGTTTTAGCGCCAGAAATACTTTGTTAAGAATTATTACTAGCAGGAGATTTTTTAAGAAAAATTATTACCAGGAAATCCTTATTACCAGCAATACATTTTTGGGAAAAAATGTTACCAGTTATACATTTTTAGAAAAAATATTACCAGTTATACATTTTTAGAAAAAATATTACAAGCTATGCATCTAAAAAAAATTACCAGCAATATATTTTAAAAAAAAATATTAGCAGTAAAAACTTTTCGGCATTAAATAACCCAGTGAGGTTGCTATGCCGTAAAACAAAACAAACCATACGAAACATTTGTGGAAAAGTATTACAAGCAATAAAAATCTTCTCGGCTTTAAATAACCCATTGAGGTTGATATGCCGTAAAACAAAACAAACAAAACTAAACATTTGTGGAAAAGTATTACCAACAATAAAAATCTTTTCGGATTTAAATAACCCATTGAGGTTGATATACCGTAAAACAAAACAAAGCAAACCAAACATTTGTGGAAACGTATTACAAGCAATAAAAATCTTCTCGGCTTTAAATAAGGTTGATATGCCGTAAAACAAAACAAAGCAAACCAAACATTTGTGAAAAAGTATTACCAGCAATAAAAAATATTCTCGGCTTTAAATAACCCATTGAGGTTGATATACCGTAAAACAAAATAAAACAAACGAACAAACCAATTAACATCCGCATTTTATATTACAGTTGACCCCAAGGTCAGCTTCAGAAGGTCTGAGCCAAATACACTACAACTAAAAAATAATAGTCAGAAATTCTTATTTAACATAAATAACATCTTGAATCTTAAATAAACTCGTAAGATCGAAACTGACCAAATGGATACCAGGTATCAGCAATATGTAAACTATCATATATATATTAAAAAAAAAACCCAAAACAGCTTAATATGATCAATAATTAAAATGGCTTCAAGAGAATGATACATGCATGTCTTGGCGAAGAGCATCTTTCTTTGAACCTCATCGACCGGTGCTACACAATTACAAAGAACTTGAAAAAATCACAGAAACCCCATCACATGCGGAATTTCAACAACTAAAATGGATATTCCATGTAACTCGAAGAGTAAATCATAGCATAATCAAAATGTTGATGTTCCAGATTGTTGTAAAGAGATTGTTAGGAGCGACACTCTTCGCCCCCCTCGTCACATCAGTACTGCAAAGAATGGTAAGTGTTAATCGACTTGAGAAACCTGTTTTCCCCAGACATTGTTTTAATACAAAGATTTTTTAAAATGTCAGCCGACAGTAGCATTCTCTGCTCGATCAATGAAAGCCAAATGTTTACTTATAAGGAAACGGCTAAAATTACTATAATCTATCTATCTATCTATCTATCTATCTATCTATCTATCTATCTAGATAGATAGATAGATAGATAGATAGATAATGATGCGACTGAGATAGATAGATAATAGTGTGACTACGATAGATAATGATGAAACTGAAATAGATAGGTAGATAAATGATGATGAAACTGAAATGGTTAGGTAGATAATGATTCGACCGTGATAGATAGGTAATGATGCGACTATATATATATATATATATATATATATATATATATATATATAGTTAAACCTAGAGAGCCAGACAAACCTACCAACGTTTCACATACTAAGCAGATCGTCAGGGAAGACTGGCTGAAAATTTGTATTAAACCAAGAAATTGAAACTAACCTTAAAGTCACTAATTACCTAGACATAACCTTAGATTTACGAGATGGCGCTGGTGCCCCATCTAAAAAAGAATACCATGGCCCACAATATTTAATCTTGGTAGGTTTGTCTGGCTCTCTAGGTTTAACCAGGTCTGCTCAACGCATCGTATTGAACACCTTATTTAGTTATTTTGCCTAATCGTATCGTTTTTTTTTCTTTGGGCTTTGGACTTGCATGCTGAACGATTATTTTCGGCTAACGTACATGTTCTTGGTTCTTTCTTTTTTTATACTTTTTTTCCCTTTAGTATTGGCTTGTTTATTTGCAAATCAACACACTGAAGGTTTTCCGAGCGAGTATAGTTTCTTATACTTATAAGATTTCTATTAAGAATATATATATATATATATATATATATATATATATATATATATATATATATATATGTGTGTGTGTGTGTGTGTGTGTGTGTGTGTGTTGTAAGTGATATTTAGCTACACACCCACGAGGTTTACATATGGCACAAGGCCGGGTTTAACGTGGGATCTCCGAGCCCGTAGGCTCGGCCAAAAATATTCGCTATTTGGACCCATATAAGCGGATCCAGAGTCAATCAACCACCCCGAACGAGACTCTGCCCTTCGGCGGAGCCTCCTCCGGGTTCCTCTCCGCCCGAGAGCAGAGAGTTAGACTGTTACTTAGCAAATATTTTTGTGTGTGTTGTAAGTTGTTACATACGGACAAACAAGCAATCACAACAAAGATGCATATTGCATGTAACAACTTATAATAAATAACTATTGCTCAACATTTATATACATATATATATATATATATATATATATATATATATATATATATATATAATGAACAGACTGAGATAGATAGATACATAATGAACAGTTTTAAACTAATGTTCCCATATCTATAATATCGCCTTTTTTTTCTCTTCCGGTCATCTAAAGTTTGGTCCGAAAGTCTTGTCACCCCTAAATAATATAATTATCTATTTCAGATTCCTGACACGAGCTCCTGGGAACCAAAGCTGCTTGCAAGTGTATGGACACATGATCGTCAATGAAAGGGAATAAACTGAATCGAGTACACGTGCTTTGTATTACCGTATTACTTATTCTTCTATTGTTCTCATTACTTTTTGGTAGGGTGGTGGTGGTGAGAAGACACCGACCTCCCTAAATAATCTTTTAACTTGAGTGAACATTTAGCAAAAAAAAAAAAAAAAAAAAAAAAATAAAATAAACATGTTAGTTTATAAAATAAATTCACTAGTATGGCTCTCCGAAAAAGAGAATCGCGGGTACTTATTGTCTATAATTGCATTAAATATTTGCTCGATATTCCAATACTTTATAAGCATTTAATCTAATAAATAGTAGTAACCCGAACGAAATCCGTTACAGGATTGCTTTTTATGTTCATTGTTTGCGACCTTTTCAGACATGGGCCGTTTTATTTCGTATTCGTTGAATTTTATATTTGCCCGCGGCATAAAAGCGTATATTTAATGTTTTCTTGGTAATATAACTAGGCTATGTCTTTATTGTACCATTCTCGTATATATTGGTTTGGAACAAAAGTTCTTGGAGGTATTTTTCCAGTATCTTTAGAGATAGCCAAATTCAAATTCTAAACGAATTCGTTACACTTGCTTACGCGCAAATACACTTGCAAAAAAAAAAAAAAAAGAAAATATGGACACCTATCTTTTCCCCACCAGCTATGGGTTAAATTGTAGGGCTTGTATCTGGAAAAATGATTATCTCCAAAATTGTTAATGTAATCGAGTTCGTTACAGATACTTACGCGCACATACACTTGGAAAGTTTATGAATACCTCTGATCTCCCCCAGCTATGGATTAAATAGTGGAATTTGTATATGGAAAATAATTGTTATCTCCGAAGTTGTTAAAGCAATCGAGTTCGTTACAGTTACTTTGGCCCACATACATTTGGAAAGTTTATGAATACATCTATTCTCCCCAGCTATGGATTAAATAGTAGAATTTGTATATGGAAAAAGGATTGTTATCTCCGAAATTGTTAAAGCAATCGATTTCGTTACAGTTAGTTACGCGCACATATATTTAGAAAGTTTTTGAATACATCTATTCTCCTCAGCTATGGATTAAATAGTATGATTTATATATGGAAAAGTGATTGTTATCTCTGAAATTGCTATGAGTTAAATACTAAGACTTGTATCTGGAAAAAAAAAGAATCATTGTTTTCTCTTAAAAAATGTTAATTTAAAAAAAAAAAGGACAAATTACCATATCTATCTATCTATCTATCTATCTAGATAGATAGATAGATAGATAGATAATGATGCGACTGAGATAGATAGATAATAGTGTGACTACGATAGATAATGATGAAACTGAAATAGGTAGGGAGATAAATAATGATGAAACTAAAATAGATAGACAGGTAGATAGGTAGATAATGATTCAACCGTGGTAATGATGCGACTATATATATATATATAGTTAAACCTAGAGAGCCAGACAAACCTACCAACGTTTCACCTAAGCAGATCGTCAGGGAAGACTGGCTGAAAATTCGGATTAAACCTAGAAATTGAAACTAACCTTTAAAGTCACTAATTACCTAGACATAACCTTAGATTTACGAGATGGCACTGGTGCCCCATCTAAAAAAGAATACCATGGCCCACAATATTTAACCTTGGTAGGTTTGTCTGGCTCTCTAGGTTTAACCAGGTCTGCTCTACGCATTGTATTGAACACCTTATTTAGTTATTTTGCCTAATCGTATCGTTTTTTTTTTCTTTGGGCTTTGGACCCGCATGCTGGACGATTATTTTCGGCTAACGTACATGTTCTTGGTTCTTTCTTTTTTATATACTTTTTCCCCCTTTAGTATTAGTTAATTTAAAAAAAAAAGGACAAATTAATCTTATAATCCAAAATATATATTATTTTAAATAACGTGGGCACTAAGCTGCCAATAGCAATCAATCGATTACATTTCGCTATCTTTGAGGTAGCTTCATATTTCCTAGAACTTAATAGATTTTAGATGTAGGAATGGTGCTATAGAGATATGATATTGTCTTTATTCTTTGTTTCACCTAGTTCTTCTGGCTGCTTCGATTTTAAACAAGGGTGCATCCATCCTCAAGCCACTCTCGAATTCATTAACAGGACAGCGCACCCTGCCAAAAAAAAAAAAAACATCGTAGAAAATTGATTAACGGAATACAGCAATATGTTTTCTGTTTTAATGGCCTCTACAGTCACGTGGTGTCTATCCTATTGGGATTTCGCTGGAAACGGCGATCACATTCCAGGATTGGCAGTCGACCAAAATCTGTAAAAATTATTTTTAATATACCTTGTAGTTACACTGTGTTCATTCTGAACATTATTGTTACAATCATTTTCTTTTAATATTCTTTCTCTCCTGCTCCTTCTTTGTCCTGAGTATGACGATAAACTACATCCGCGTCCTGGGTAAGACGATAAACTACATCCGCGTCCTGGGTAAGACGATAAACTACATCCGCGTCCTGGGTAAGACAATAAACTGCATCCGTGTCCTGAGTATTACGATAAACTACATCCGCGTCCTGGACGATAAACAACATCCGCGTCCGGGATCCGCATCCGCGTCCTGGGTAAGACGATAAACTACATCCGCGTCCTGGGTAAGACAATAAACTGCATCCGTGTCCTGAGTATGACGATAAACTACATCCGTGTCCTGGGTAAGACGATAAACAACATCCGCGTCCGGGGTAAGACAATAAACTGCATCCGTGTCCTGAGTATGACGATAAACTATATCCGCGTCTTGGGTAAGACGATAAACTACATCGGCGTCCTGGGTAAGATAATAAACTGCATCCGTGTCCTGAGTATGACGATAAACTACATCCGCGTCCTGGGTAAGACGATAAACTACAACCGCGTCCTGGGTAAGACGATAAACTATATCCGCGTCTTGGGTTAGACGATAACTACATCCAACAGCAAGACCTCTATTCAGGAGGATTGAGAATCATGGAACCACCTCTTAATTGCTGATGTTTCACAGACCCCCCCACTGACCGGGGGTGGTAGCACCTGTTATGGTCCCAGCTATGGACAAATAGTTAACACCCAAACTTGGGTCAAAATACTATGAACGTGTAAGAATAGATTTTAATACCAGAAATATTTTATAAAAAAATATTAACAGCAATACAGTTTTTAAAAAAAGAAAAAACGATATTACCAGCAATATATCTTTGAAAAAAAAAATAAAATAAATAAAATAATGAAATAAAAATAAAAATAGCCATAAAAATTGAGGTTGAGATGCCGTAAAACAAACCAAACCAAACCAAACGTTTCTTGGCACATTCGAGGCAGAAGTGCTGAACTAATCCAGTGTGTACCTAAGCCATACTACCCACCCGCCTTTTTCAAAAATAGCACAACTGAGAAAGGGGATAACTTATCAATTAAATAAAAAAAAATATACAAAATCCTCATTGTCGTAAATTCTTATCTGTACCGTGTAAAATTAAAAAAAAAAATCAAAGTAAAATTCAGAATGAAATTCAGAATAAAATTCGAAGAGAAAGTCGAAGTCTTATTTAAAATAGCATTAAAAATTAATTGTCAAATACCTCTAAGGACCCTGTCTTTGATAAGTGAAATCTTCAGAAATTTAAATACACCGTCAATCGCCATTTTCTGTCTTCTTGAACGTCGTTCATTTTTCGCCGTTTTCTCCATTCCTCTTTCACTAGCACTTTCACTTCCTGTAACACCCCGCCCACTAGTGACGTTACCACCTTGCTTGTCGTGAAATGATTAAAAAGCAAAACAAAGTGGAACATACTTATCAAATATGCTTTTCTCCGAAGAAATCGTCTATGACGTCCGTAAGTGTGTATGTAGGGTTGAACACTTATATATCTATGGGAATGTGGCATATGTGTATAAGAAGGAAAATAAAAAAATAACATAATTAAATATTGCCTGTGTGGATATGTATGTTGGTATACGTATGTAAATCCATATATATATAATATAAATATGATAATATATATATATATATATATATATATATATATATATAATATAAATACTATAATATATATATATAAAAATATGTATATAATATAATATATATATAATATATATATATATATAAATATATATAATATAAATACTAAATATATATAAATATATATATATATAAAATAAATATATATAATATAAACACTATATATAAATATACATATATATATATAATATAAATACTATATATATATAAATGTATATATATAATATAAATACTATAATATAAATACTATATATAAATATATATATATATAATAAAATACTATATATATATATAAATACTATATATATATATAAATATATATATATATATAATATAAATACTATATATATAAATATATATATAATATAAATATTATATATATAAATATATATATAATATAAATATATATATATATATAAATATATATATATATATAATATAAATACTATATATAAATATATATATAATATAAATACTATATATATAGATATATATATATATATAAATAATATATATATATATAATATATATATATAATATAAATATTATATATATATATATATATATATATATATATATATATATATATATAATTTATTCGAAAATTATAACATCATTATAAAATCACTACAAATGTAGCCATTTTGTTTCAAAATTTCTGGTGTCTTATTACGTAATGGTGTTGAAAGTAGAATAAAGAGTTTTAAAATGTCCAAATCGACCAAACACTCCCTGACAGGTGAGGCGCTGTTACGTAAATTGCAATGACCAATCAAAATAAGAGAATACAAAAAAAGATATATAGATAGATATATAGATAGATAGATAGATAGATAGATAGATAGAGAGAGAGAGAGAGAGAGAGAGAGAGAGAGAGAGACTAACCCATGTTTGGATTGTCATTAGACAGACAGATAGTTAGTTAGTTAGTTAGTTAGTTAGTTAGATAGATAGATAGATAGATAGATAGATAGATAGATAGATGCTCGTATTGTGTTTACATACACAGACAGATGCTGCGACTGTGATTAGATAGATAGATAGATAGATAGATAGATAGATAGATAGATAATAGATAGATTAACCCATATATATATATATATATATATATATATATATATATATATATATATATATATATATATATATATATATATATCGCACATATGATGGTAATAAAACAGTGCTCGGTGTACTACAACAGAGCTATCAAGTTTATATTAATAAATATGCATTTGATGTCTCACCGACAGCACGACACGAATGCGTAACGAAATCTTCACGTGCTAATTATGGACCCGAAACTCAGCACTTGAAGATTGGATTGATGTAAGTTTGTGACCCTGGGTTTCACGCTATTATCGATCGTCAGACAAACTGATTAATTTTTATATTTTAGATTTATATATAGTTGCGTATATCGGTGGGTTTATGGAAGTGGGAGGAAAAATTGTCGTCGGAACCCAGGGTCACAAACTCACATCGATCCAACTAAATATGTTAGCTCTAGCACTGATATTGAGCGCTTTCTAATAAGTACTGCGCATATAGGATAAATAAAAATTGCATATGGACTTAAGATGAACCGCCGATGTTAGTTTGACCAACAGACAACATGCAAAACGACTTAACACCTTAGACAAAGAAAAACATAGCCACAAACACTGACAAATAACATACTAACAATATTCTTTCCACCAAAACAACGGATTCTTACAAGTCTTACCAATTCCACCATAATACCTGGGAAAATCTATGAAATCCTAACTAGTCTCCATATGTACAATACATTGTCTGTGGCGGAGGTGGGGAGAGGGAATAAAATAACAATTTAAAAATCAAACAACCACAATGAGTATTTACAATATGTGTATAAAAACTATATACAAAAAATAAACAAAATAGTGTTAGTATTAACACCCCCCCCCACGCAACTCTAAATGTGACAGAAATATCAGTTAATTGGATGAAATCAATGCGGGACTTTAAAAATATTAAACATTCATCCACTCACACAAACACACACTAATTCAAACACAAAAAAAAAAAACAGTTACAAAAATCACACCCGAAACGAAAGACTCCCGGTACTCTCCAGAGAACTGACATCACTATCCACCTAACGATGGGTGAGATGGGGAATTAGACAAAAGAAAAAAAATGAGGACAGAACATACTGTTGAGGGGTCCACCCCTTTTTATACAAATGGACTCACCCAGTGTATACTACTGCCAGTGAATACCCGAGGAGTCGAGTTGAGTCGAGTCCAGAGTGACAGAGTAAAAGGTTGTAGGTAACTGGAAGAGTGAGGGGTGAGGTAACAGCGTTGTAGGAGTCACAGTGAGCGAGCACGTAGACTTAGTAAGAAGTCATACAGCGATACTTCAATACCAAAGACTGTATATATATTTTGCTACTAACCGTTATTCCTGGAACTACTAACCTGCTTTACCAGTTTGTATTATTACGTTAATACATTATTTTCATATATTCATTCCTGACGTTTGTTATTTTTTTGGTACCGGATTTCAACCCGGAATCCACAACACATACCCTAGCTAAGTTAACCTGGCTAAAGAGAAGAAACTAAAGCAAAAAGAGTCCTAATCTAATCTGTTACGGGCGGGGTTGCCAATGTTCAACCCAGCAATCACAAAATCCTTAATGCCTAACCGGCATCAAAATGCCTCTCTAACTTAGTAACTTTCACTGGGTAGAGACGCGCAAGACTCCAGGGTGAGCAGTGATCATATTGTCATCAAGGTACTTCCTGTTTATTCACTTCCTTTATGATCACATGATCTATTAAATAACAGAACCGCCCGTGTTACTCACTGGCGATCTACTTTCAAACCACAGTGTCGGCAACGGCACTTACTCTTATACAACAGTTGGTTGATTTGTTTTGTGGTATATCAAAACCTCTATGGGTTATTTAATGCCGAATTATATGTATTTTTAACACAGTCTTATTACAGATAAAATTTATTGTTGATAAGTCTAGTATATATTAGTAGTATTGATAATTTTACTTTAAATAGATAGTGTTTGTAATTTTTATATATATGAAAATTGTGCTTATATTTCTGAGATGAGGTATGGTGTAAATTATTTACATTGTTCAGACTATCAACCTCATCTTTGTTTCCATATTTATCACAACGTTCCGGCCGTTGTACGCCCCGGCCTTCTTCAGGTGTCTGGAATGTCGAACTGAACCCTTTATTTCGCTCGCAGGGATCTAGTTCCACGTCCCATGTCTAATGGATGTCAGTTATCAGTTACTTCCTGGTAATTCCCCTCTCCAAGTTCTCCGCCGCCTAAACCAATATTGACACATGGGCACAGTGGATAAAGGCGTTAGTTAGATCCAGTGACAAAATCCAAAGAGTGTGAGTTCAGTTCGACATTCCAACCACCTGACGAAGGCCGGAGCGTACAACGGCCCAAACGTTGTGATGAATAAATGGCAACAAAGATGAGGATGATAGTCCGAACAATGTAAATAGTGTATAAAAATGTGATGCCGGTATTTCTACTAAAATAATGTATTTTTATACTTCCATTGTCTCTTGTACATTTTATGATGGCCTTTCTCTGGTGGTCGACAATAGACAGCAGGAATCGCTTCTACTGTTCACTGCTGAAAGACACGTCTTGTTTCCGGATCAGCGCCCCTTTCTTTGGGCTCACGCAATCGCTGTTCAAGCTTGGTCGGATCTTCTTCAATATTCTTCCACGTCAGCGACCCCGAACAATTCAAAGAATGAAATTGTTCGGTGAGTGTCAAAGTCGCTCAGGTGTTTTCCTTAAAAACCATTTTTTTTTTTTTTTGTCTAATCTTTTCAATTATTTCTTCCCTTCCGGCGTTCCATATCCCGGAACATCATTTCTTCCTCTTTATCCATGAAAGCAAATCCAACATTTTTTCTCACAACTTTAAAAAAATGTCTGTTCACTGCCTTCAAAACACTCTCTTTCATATCGCGATCAGATAAAAAAAAAAAATGAAATAACCACGAAATTATAATTTAGTATTTCATTTCAGAAATGAATCAGTATTCTAGTATTATTTCGAGCTATTGTTCTCATCTTGCTTTATATAGACATACTTATTATAGTAAACGTTTCGACCAAGTACTTTCTGGTCATCATTCATACAAGACTATTGACAATTACTCATCTCAGAAATGAAATACAGGTTGAAATTTTTTTGAAATTCCTTTATCCGAAATTTTTCGAACCGGAAGTTCTTCGGTTTTTCGGATTTTAGATTACAGGCTAAAAGTCGGTCTCCTCTGAACTCACGTGCCTGTTTATTCAGAAGCAATTGTCAGTGAGCGCCAATGAAACAACCAGGAAGACTTGAATGATTAGTGAGCCGCACTGGAACAACCAAGAAGACTTGAATGATTTGGGCCGTGATTTGTACATATCTAAGAAGCTGTCAAAGCTCCTGGCATTTCGGCTTAAGCAGTGGAATCTGGTCACAGCAGATAAGGATCAGCGGTTTCAGGACACGAAACAAAGACTTCGGCTCATTCTTCGACATGTGATGTAATGGAATAACCAGTCACCCCCATGAATGATTACACTATAGGTAGTAAGTACCTATAAAGTCAACTGTCTACGAGAGAGTCAAGGACAGAGGGAGGAGTGTGAACAAGACGATGCAAGCACGTCCCACCTTCCTGTTAGTATTTACTCCCTTAGCACGGAATATAACAGTGGCGACTATGGTGAGATCCACTGTTAGATTCCATGCTAAGGGAATAACACATAACATCAGGTGGATAATAGAGAGATTTATTGTACACAACCAGTAAAATATGAAATACAGTACAGTTATACACGCAGGTTAATCTAGTAGTGAGTGCCACTAATTGGAAGGTCGTACGTGCTTGCGTCTTCTCTCTCTCACTCTTCCCCAGTCTCTCATAGACAGTTGACTTTATAGGTACTTACGACCTATAGTGTAATCATTCATGGGGACGACGGGTTATTCCATTAAATCAACATGGAAAAGAGGTTGTGCAGTTTTTTTTTTTTTGATTTTTTTTTTCATTAAATGAACTGAGAGGAAGAGAAACATTTAAGTCAGTCTGATTTACTGAGTCAGTCGACCCAGTACTTTCTGACCGGCTGATCGGTTGAACTCTCTTCCTACGGACGGGAGGAACTCGAACGAGGCTACGCCGAAGGGCGGAGTCTCCTTCGGGGAGGTAAAACCAGCCCTGAACCCGTTTATACGGGTTCAATGGGCATATTTTTGGCCGAGCCCACGGGCTCGGAGATCCCACGGGCTCGGAGATCCCACGTTAAACCGTCCTTGTGCCACATGATGCCCTCGTGTGGGGGTGACTAAATACCGTTCAGTCTGAAGTCTAGAGTGAGGTCCGCCAGAAGTCTCTCAGGAGTCTGTCAGTCAGAGCGAGTCAGTCAGTCGAGTCAGAGGCAGTCCGAAACAGAGTCGCGTTCAGACAATTACTACTAAACCTGATTGTTCTTACTAACCCTTTCTACATATATTTCTGTATATATTCTTGTTTGTAATATATCTGTGTTATTCCATATCCATGTTCTAGTTCTTCTTTATTGGTGCTACCTTGGACTACCGCCGTGGTGCGAGGAACCGGACCATAACAATTATTTATTTATTATATATGCGCGGTATTTGTTAGAAAGCGCTCAATATCAGTCGGAATGCCCACGTTAAAAAGGCCTTGTGCCACATGACACCCTCGTGGCGGGGTGACTGAATATCGTCAGTCTGATTTCCTTGGTAATACACAGGTAACAGATTACCAAGAGTGTATCGAGTTGTTGTTAAAGGATTATGAATATAAGGGATGTCGAATGTTACTCAAAATTCTCTTTCGGCACCCCCCATATTTAATTTCTTCCCTCTGAACCATAGAACAGTGAATGATGATCATGGAGAAAGGTTCAACCAAGATATAACTTATATGGAAAGAAACTACCAAGGCAAGTGGAACCCCAGCGTGATGGGGGCATCTACTGGATGCTCCTGTGCAACATACCGGACCCAAAGTTATCGAGAGTGTCCCAAAAATCACTTCTGAGTGTCTGCTTAACTACGACGTGTATCTATTGCATTAATCAAGTTTTCGTCAAGTCTCTCTGTTTATGCTGTTTTTGTAATAGATGAAATAAACGCATTATCTTTTGAATTTATATGCCGTATAACAAAACTGTGCATTATTTACATTATTCGGGCTATTGTCCTCATCTTTGTCGCCATATTTATCATATATATACAGTCTAATTGATTTCATTTAGTTTTTATCTTTTTGCTCGTGGATTTACCGCGTTTTTTATGAAGTATTTGCAGATTGTGATAATAGAAAGTCTACCAAAACATAAAAAAATGCTGTTTAGTACCTGGACGTAATTTTACTATGAAAAATCTAGCGATTAAATCACTTTTTAAACATTTTCGCCTGAGTTAATTTTTTTCTGTTTTAATAAGAGTGGCATTTTTTAAATCAAAATTATGGTCAAACTCAATATCTGTCTATATTTCTGAGATGAGGTATTATGTACACTATTTACATTAATCGGACTATTATCATCATCTTTGTCGCCATATTTATCACTACGTTTCGGCCGTTGTTCGCTCCGGCCTTCTTCAGGTGGTTGAACTGAACCCTTTATTTCGCTCACTGGGGTAGACTGTTCTATTTCCACGTGCCATGGATGTTAGTTATCAGTTATCTCCTGTTAATTTTCCCTTTGAAAGTTCTCCACTGCCTTAACCGGGTATTGAACTCACACTTTTTGGGTCCTGTCACTGGATCTAACTAACGCCTTTATCCACTGTGTCATGTGTCCTCTGGATATGAATTTCTGGGTATTATAAACCTAATGTCTTCAGCAACCATTTTTACCAGTGCTCATATTGCAATTTTGCTGTTATCATTGTATATTTTTACCAGAGCTCATATTGCAACTATGTTATTATCATTGCTTTTCTCTGGCATTCCTTTTTACTGGTTCCCATATTGTATTTATTTCTATACTTGGTCGGCTCAGGAGATTTTTGTGGCCTAGCATGTGTGCTGATTCCTTAAGTTTACGAATTTTTCAATGGTGTTCTTTGTCAATGATCTCAACATGATCCCACAGAGGGCGGTGATCTCCCTTCTCTCTCCATATGTGGTCAGCCACAACAGAACAGTCTACCCCGGTTAGCGAAATAAAGGGTTCATTTCGATATTCCAAACACTTGAAGAAAGCCGGAACGTACAACGGCCGAAACGTTGTGATACATATGGCGACAAAGATGAGGACAATAGTCCGAATAATGTAAATAATGTACATAATGCCTCATCTCAGAAATATAAACAAAACTGTGATATGTGAAATGAAGAAAACTAGAGAAAAAATGTTCAGAAATTAGAATTCACCTCATGAAAATTAATAAAAAAAATCAAACACCTAACTTAGATAATTTTCTTTTTTGTAAAGCAGTGTTGTCAATATTATTTCGAGCTATTTTTTTCATCTTACTTGATATAGATGTTATTACAAACACGACGCTTCGAAAAGTACCCTCTGGTCGTTATCAGTGTTTCTTATTGTCATATTTTACCTTCGAATGGATAGCTTCCGTCTTTTATGCTTCCTTTGAAATAGTCAACACTTTTAATATCTTGATTTTCTTAAAAAAAAATAAAAAACAAACATACTGGATACATAATTATTGGCTGGGAATGTTTATATATTGTTTCTCATTGTGGAGAAAAATCAACGTTTTCGTAACTTTTAAAAAATGTGATGGTACACTGAATCGCTCATTAAAGACGATGATCAAGATCAGTCTGTAGGCGTGATGGTGCCAGTGAAATTGCAACAACATTCACTCAGCTACTTTCCCAATTGTCATGCAAATTCCATGATGTAATCTTGTATATCTGTCAAGCTCGAGAGCAATGATATATCCCCATTTATGGATTCAGCTCTTCGATGACAATTTGCGTCATTTCCTTTTCTATCCAAATCGCTCTTCGGTTTGCAAAACTAGCAGTGTTCTGGCATTCAAGTGGGAACTTCAACAAGAAAATGTTTCCAGTTGCAAGAATAGCAGTGCTCTGATATTCAAGTGGAAACTTCAGCAAGTATTTACTATTCCGGTATACGATAAAATCAAGTGATTCATTCTATGATCTTTTACAATCTGTTTCCGTCCATTTGTCCTGTATGGCAAATAGTGTATCCTATACGGTCATGCTAAAAATAATATGACTTAACATAATGAACTTTTTTTTTCATCCCATGTAACCATGTGTCAAGAATTTTTTCAAACATTTGATTGATATTTTTTACGGCTTGTCAATCTTTTGCAGGTTATTTAAAGAAAATATTTTTAGATTACAAGAATTTTTAAAGATTTGTTTTTAATGTAATGCTCATTTTATACAAGGCCCGAAAGCCACTCAATGTAGACGGTGACAGAGTAAAAGGTACAGTTTATGCAGACAGGTGGGTAAGATAACGGTTAACGATTGTAGGGATAGAGAAAGCATCTTCTTGGGAGTCGCTGCCACGGAGCGTTGGTTCGCGGGAGGAAGCTGCTCAAGTCGAAATTATTTCTCCCCAAAGATATACCTGTCCTGGGTATGACGATAAACTACATCCCTGTTCAGGGTAAGACGATAAACTGCGACAAACAGCAAGGCCTGTGATCAGGACGCTTTGAGGTGTGTGGAACCTCCTCTTAATTGCTGGTGTTCCCAGGTCCACCCTGACCCGGGGTGGTAGCACCTGTTAGAGTCCCAGCTATGGGCAAATAGTTAACCCCGAAACTGAGGTAAAAAGCATGTTGAAAGTGTAAAAATAGGTTTTAATTCCAGAAATAATTTGTAAAAAATTATTACCAGAAACAAATTTTTGAAGAAAAAGAAATATTACCAACAATAGGTTTTTGAAAAAAAATATTACCAGTAATATGTTTTTGGAAAAAAAAGTATTACCAGTAATATGTTTTTGAAAAAAAATATTACCAGTAATATGTTTTTGAAAAAAAATATTACCAGTATTATGTTTTTGAAAAAGACAATACGTTTTTGAAAAAAACTATTACCAGTAATACTTTTTTTGAAAATAATATTACCAGCTATACAATTTTGAGGAAAACCAGAAATAGATTTTTGACAAAACAAAAATATTACCAGGAAAAAAAAATGACTCATATGCCGTAAAACTAAACAAACCAAACCAAACCAATGAAATACGACGGGAAAGAGTGTGCTTTGCTATAATGTGAGTGACATAAGTTGGTCATAGCCTTGATGGCCAGAACTGGTAGATCCAAGGAATACAG
This sequence comes from Acanthosepion pharaonis, assembly GCA_903632075.3. Classification (NCBI taxonomy): domain Eukaryota; kingdom Metazoa; phylum Mollusca; class Cephalopoda; order Sepiida; family Sepiidae; genus Acanthosepion; species Acanthosepion pharaonis. The sequence continues at coordinate 1,750,495 of CAHIKZ030004986.1, read as the reverse complement.
TTCGCCTTTTCATTTTTTCACCCTGAAAACTTTCTCTCACAGATGGATTGCCACATCCCGTCTGTGAGAGAAGCGTTTCAAGGTGGAAAATATTTTGTCAGTGACAAGCACGTGGAAACGCTTTTGGACTCTATAGAGACGAAAGTGAGAACTGAGCGGCCCCTGCTCGTTATATGACAGTGCTTCATTTTCGGCCCTGATCTGCCTCTTGCAAAAGTAGAAGACAGCACGAGGATTGAGGTACTTAATATGTCGGGTACAGAGAACCTACGGCCAAAGGAAGGCCGGAATATACAGTGGCTGAGACATCGGGATCAACACATGAATGATAGAGGAAACTAGCCTGAAAGAATTTAGTAATAACACAACATCCACGATATTCAAGCAGAAAGAAGACGCTGGGGTACGGCCAGCCGAAATGTCGAGGAAACTGGTTCGAAAGATTCAAAATAGTTGCAATCCCTCGTCTGAGAAATTCAAGCAGAGATAAGACTGGGGGTGGGGTAATCTGGCCCTTACCGAAATAGACATTAAAAAACAGGAAACTAGACCGAAATAATCTCTATATATAAAGTTGTAACCTTTGTCTGTCTCTTTGTTATTTATCGAACTCCTCCTAGGGTTTTGTAGATATACCCCCCATAACCATATTTATTCTGAAACTACATTACCCAGGGTACTTGGATAAGTATATTTAATTTTGAACAAAGGGAGTACCTGGGGGCACAAAACCCCTACTCTATATTTTTTTTTACCGTTGATATAAATTAAATTTCAATTTGAACAAGTAAATTATTCCTAGGGTACTTGGATACCTCCCCGCTGAAATTATTTTCCCTTTGAGTTAAATTAAATTTGTACAAGGGAATGACCCCTAACCAAAATATAGAAGGAAAAACCCAGAAGATGGAGGTTACATCGGCCAGATCAAAATGAAACAATATAGACGTCATGTTGAGCAAGAGATCACCACTCAATGGATAGTACTATACAATATATATTTGTTGCAACAATTCCACTGTCATATCATGGTTGAAATCTGCTCATCAATACTTTCAATCAAGTATTGCATCAAATAGATATAAGAGGGGTCAGCTCAAGATGTTTTTGCGCACCCCCACCACTGAATTTTTTTCCCTTTGATTTAAATTAAATTAAAATTTGAACAAGAGAATGACTCCTATCCAAAATATGGAAGGAGAAAGCCAGAAGATGGAGATCACATCGGCAAGATGATTGAGTAATATTGAAATACATCATTTTTATCCAGAAATTATAACAATGATTTAAAATCAATCATTATTTTCTTCAAAAAAAAAAAAATTGTGACACCTAGTCAATGTATAATTCTCAGAAATTCCACCGAAAAAGAAGACCGGAGAGTAGATTGGCCGAAAATTTGTGATAATGAAAACAGTCCGCATGAAAGAATGAATGTATAGTAATATCAAGACTGTCTAGGAAATTCAAATATGAAATAACCACATCAAATATGAAGTGGCGTCAACCATTTTATCAATTCTGAATTTTAGTGAATATATTTTATTCTTTAGCCAGTAAGAGTTGAATAAGCGTTGTAAATTAATACCCCTTGACAATTGGGGTTATTTTCGTTGCGCTAAAATGGGAGCCAGGAAATTCCCAACTGTCTGTCGTTTCTCGTCGTGTCCGTTTTCTGTGTGCGCATATTAAATAACAAAATTCTGCATCGAATTCTTTGCGCCGTTAAGTTGTTTAACTCATGTCTGGATTGTTTACAATCAACAGTTGAAACCAAGTCTCACGTGGAAACGGCACTGGATTACTTTTTGGTGTATTTTTTATAGAAATATACGTTCGGTTTATTAAGTAAAAAAAGGACATTTTTTTTTTAGATTTGGAGTATATCAAAACTGCCCCGACCTCTTCTTAGCACGCTGTATGTCTGCCTCACGATAGTGTGGGTAGAGAGACGGTCAACGACGCGGAAAGAGAATCGGCGATTTCCATTCAGTTTGCGGGTTGCGCTTAATTCCGCATTAAAACTTTAAAAAATCAAAAAAAAATCGATCTGTTCCCCCGTCTTACTATGAATTATAAAGGATGTTTCAATAAACTCGGACCGATTTTAAATATGAATAAATTTTAAACGTCTAATGATTTTTCTTTTTCTTTCAGATTTGGCGGACATTTCGGCGATATCATTTTTCACACATAATCGCCTTGACTTAAATAATATGATCCAATACCGAAATAAATAAATTTTCACCAATAACACTGATATTGCTAACTTTGATCCCTCTTAAGGAAACACCCTTATATATATAATCCGTCTTAATGAAACACCCTTTACAACAGTGAAGACTGGGTTCAGTATCCTTTGATGACAGATAGTTTAGGAGACAAAACTCTAAATTAAATAATCGTGGAGAGAGGAACAGGAAACCACGCCAGTATTTTTCCAAGGAAATCATGGAAAATTACGAATAATTAAAACAAATGAATATGTGACGAGTCAATTGGTAATTGTCAGGGAAGACTGAGTTCTTCAGACTAGGTTAGTAGGTTGTCTGAAAGAAGTAGCACTCTGAATTCAAAATGCATGAACAAACCAACAGGAAACAACTACAAAATTCTTCGCCAATAACTTAGGGAAATTCACAGGTAAGTAAAAATTAGACATGAAGAGTTGTATTAAGAAGTGTATATTATGAAGATATGTAGGAATGATAACGGTTGACCCTAGATATGAAGAGAATATGAAGTGTATATTATAAAGATATGTAGGATAGTTTACTGTTGACCTAAGACATGAAGAAGGGGGTATTAAGAAGTGTATATTATGAAGATATTTAGGAAAGATAATATTTAGCCCTAGAACTGAAGATATTAAATTTGTAGTGACTGTGAAAGCACTGTCTGTGGAGTCCTTTTCGCAATACAACTGTTCTGCGGAAAAAGCTGTCATGTGAAACTTACTAATCACCAATTGGATATGGTGGCAATGAGGATGATTCAAGTCAAGTTAAGCTTGAACTCATAGAATAACAATAATAAAAAGCACGTACCGGCGTAAGAATTCCAACTAGCGTCCAGCTGGCAGACAAAAATAAAGCAGGTTGTAACTTAATACATATCCTGCAAACTGAGAAATCATGCTAGTATTTATATAGTAATACTTCCACTCAGGTACCAGCAGCCAATCACAGCCCAAGCAATGGACTATCCCACTTTAGCATAATGAGATGCTCCATTGCACCATAAATAGCTCTGTCTCTATGTTGAATTAGTCTTCACTCAGCTTGCTCCACAACTGAGTGGTTATCTTTACCACGTGATTGTTCGACATGGCGCTGTGAACAGGATCTATGACACCTGAAAATTGGGAACTCTTCTTCATTGAAGCAGGCATATCCACCGACTCGGCCAAAACTCATGCAACAAGGTTTGCGACCACTTTCTACTGGCCAAAGTGAGAGCCTATAGCTGGCTGCCACGAATAGACAGGAAGATTCTATTGACAACCTGGAGCTCATCTCAGCAGACGTTATCCGTACAGCGGGACGCAGCGACCCGCAATACAAAAAATTAATAGAAGTAATACAAAACGGATTCCAAAGAACGCGCATCCTCACTGCACCTGAAATCCGCGAATATTGGGAAGTGAGGCACCGCCTAAGTGTTGACGACGGGTTAGTGCTCTTAGATCAAAGAATTGTTATCCCCACCTCACAACGCACAAAAATATTACATAGCCTACATTCTGCACATCAAGGCGAAGTTGGCATGAAGGCACGTGCCAATGAATCTGTTTATTGGCCCGGGATGAATGCTTCAATTCGTAATATTAGAGCAGGTTGTACGTTCTGCTCAAAAATTGCCCCGAGTCAACCAAAAGAGCCAATCAATTTGACACCATCTCCTGATTGGCCATTTCAGCAAATCGTCATGGACATCTTCCATGTTGGAAACCATGGTTACTTAGCATGCGCTGACAGATTAACGGGCTGGCTGAATCTATACCACTTGAGCCACGGAGAAGCTAATGCCTCAAGGATTATTTCGATTTGCCGAGACATATTTAAAACCTACGGCGCTCCTGAGGAACTCAGCAGTGATGGTGGGCCACCCTTCACATCTCTTCCATTCAAGCAATTTTTGCAAGACTGGGCTGTTAAACAAAGGTTATCATCTGCTGGTTACCCACAATCCAATGGTCGAGCAGAGCTCGCTGTCAAAACAGCCAAGAGAATCGTAAATGGCAACACAGGAGCCCAAGGATCATTGGATAATAACCGTGCAGCAAGAGCCATCCTCCAATACAGGAATACGCCCATTCAAAACATTGGGCTATCCCCTGCTCAACTACTACTCCACCGCCGACTACGTGACTACATACCATCCCACCCAACACTCTATAAGCCACACGCGAATTGGATAACCGCAGCACAAAATCGTGAGATAAGTTTGTCCCGGCGGAACGCTCGTCTCATAGAGCGATACAACAGAACAGCACACACTTTAAACCCCCTTCAAAAAGGACAAATAGTGGCACTACAAAGACCAACAACCCGTCGATGGGACACAACAGGTCAGGTCATTGAAATCCTCCCCAACCACCAATACCGTATCAGAGTTGACGGATCAGGTAGAATTACCTTACGAAATCGCCGATTTCCCAGGAAAATGGATACACCAACAATTCCAGTTCCAAGACCTAGTGCAATAGCTGAGACCCCTACACCAGTGCAACAAACAGTCGACGCTGGAATAACATCAAACACTGCTCAGCCGTTTACAATAACACGGACAAAAACCCCTCGGGCATTGTCCAGACTACTTCCGCACAACCAGCCAGGTTTAAAGGAACTCATCCCTCCCCAAAGGCCACTACCCACACGCGATGGGGGGAGGAGATGTAGAATAACAATAATAAAAAGCACGTACCGGCGTAAGAATTCCAACTAGCGTCCAGCTGGCAGACAAAAATAAAGCAGGTTGTAACTTAATACATATCCTGCAAACTGAGAAATCATGCTAGTATTTATATAGTAATACTTCCACTCAGGTACCAGCAGCCAATCACAGCCCAAGCAATGGACTATCCCACTTTAGCATAATGAGATGCTCCATTGCACCATAAATAGCTCTGTCTCTATGTTGAATTAGTCTTCACTCAGCTTGCTCCACAACTGAGTGGTTATCTTTACCACGTGATTGTTCGACAAGTGGAATGTTACTAGCTATGTTTTGGAAGTATTGAGCGATACAAGACTTGCTTTGAGGTTGGGAGTGAACTTTCATCCCAACATACATTGGAAGTAGCGGGCCCAATTGCGATTACAATGACTCATCAGGATGGAAACATATTTAAGATGAGCTCATGGAACGTACTAGCTTTGTTTTGGAAGTATTGAAACATACAAGACACAACGAAAGCTCATTCCACACCAAAGTGGAATGAGCTTTCGTCCCAAAATACATTAAAAGTAAGGCGCCCAATTGATATTACAAGGACACATCAGGATGGAAGCATAGTTGAGTTTAGCTCCGTGAAAAGTTACTAGTTTTGTTTTGGAAGTATTGAACAGTACAAGCCAATCATTAAAGTGTGGAGTGAGCTTTCGTCTCAAAAGACATTCGAGACAAGGAGTCTCATTGAGATTACAATGATCCATCACGATTAGTGCCTATTTACTGATCTGCTTGGTTAACCGTTATTAGCTTTGTTTCGGAAGTAATAAACAATACAAGAAAGTCTTCTCCCCACCATTGAATCCGGAAGTTTAGATCAGGAGAGAGATCAACCAATCGGATTCCGGATATCAAGGTGTTTGGACGTACACCCATAAACCATCGTATCGTCTGCATATATATTTACTAATGATCTGAAAAAATGTTCCTTAGTAGATCATTCATATCAATCAGAAAGTGGATTGAACCGAGGTGAGGCGCCAGTTGACGTCAGCGTTGAACTCATATGCTGGTTCTGCGGAAGGAATAGATAAGCAGCACCAAATCCCAATTAGACTGACGTGAGGGGTCTTTATATTAGTATAATTTAAAAATTAGTTTGACCCCCAAAACAACAGGTTAAAAAATGTTTAAGTAAAAAATCAGTTGCGTCACTTTTATCGAACAGCACTCTACGTTAACAATTCGGTATAACAATATAAATATACAGGTGTGAAGAGAAATAGGTGAAAGAATAATAATTCCTCATCTCAAATATTCCTACCTAAATACTCTGTGGTGATATGAAACGTTTTTAAAGGACAATGCAATTCGCTAAGATCCAGAATAAATATTAAAAAAAAAGCGTTTTGAAGAGCAGGATATATAAACGTTTTTAACTAATTACACTTGATCTAAAGTAAATTGCAAAATATTATTTTTTGATCCTCCTAAAGGTTACAAAAAGAAAATATTTTAGTAGTAAGCCAACCAACCGCGTGACCATCTGAAATCGACTCAGAAATGCAACCCTGCAAAGACACCGTCGCCATAACTAACTATTGTTATCTTGTCTACGCAACATGTTTGCATAATTCTTTAAAGCAGGTTATCGCCGAAACATCAAAAGATCCCATTATGGCAAGTATAATACGGAGAAAAAGTTCTTCTTATGCTACGACGGTGGTGAAAGTTCGAACTTTCTTTTTTAAAGCAATTCATCCTAAGCAAGGCGGGAGTGCCACTAGCACACAAGGGGTTACAGAGGATTGTGAACAAGAGTAAAGAGGCGCGCTTGAAGAAAGGATACAGAAAAATAAGGGGAACAAGATCAAGGTATCAGATGTCGATTGACATTACACTTGGATATTTGAAGATTATAGTCATCGAGGAAGCGAGTAAGGGGAAGGGAGTTCTACAGATGGGAAGTGCGGGAGTAGAAGCTGTTTGAGTAGAAAAGGCGGTTAAGTTTAACCGTTTCGACAGTGAAAGAGTGTGACCGAGATGCCAGCCTTGTACCTCTCTTAAATTCATTTAATCTGGGAACCAGCGAATATAGCTTGTCGGAACAGTTGCTGTGAAAATACTTGTAGAAGCGACAAAGGGAAGCCACGACACGTCTGTTCGAAAGCGACTGTTGACTAGATGCCAGATCAAGACCTATCACATTGCATATTCGCCTCTGGATTTTGTCGAGGACCTCGTGACGTACAGCGGGGGCACCAGTCCATATATGACAGCAATAGTTCATGCAAACGTTGAGGACTACTACTGTTAAAGCGAGTTCAGCTGTTATTGTCTTTGTGTTAACTTTCTTTTTATCAACCTTACCAACGTATTCCCATTTTCACGAATTCTAAAAAAAAAAAATCCATTATTTTTTTTCTTGGAAACCGTATACTTTGAATATGAAAATTTTATTATTCAAAATGCGGAGACGAAAAAAAAAAAGCTTTCTTTAAAAACATTTTATTGAACGAGCCGAACAGGGTATTGGAGACTTCAAATATATAAACGCAGACCTAGTAGTTCTAAAAGTGCAGATATCTATGCAAATTAATAATAAAAACTGAAAAGTATAGACAGCGAGGGAGAATTTGGAAGAACGTAAACAGAACGCTGAGGCAATTGTAAGTGTGTTATGTACCTTCTCCCAGGCCCTGAAAAAGAAAAGCTAGCTAAAAGTATAAATATCTCAAATTCAATACGTTATGTTGCAAGAGATTTACCACCCATTTTTCCTTGTCAGTTGAGTATATTATCTTCACTACTCAAAACTGTTCGCTGTTGAAACTAAGACAATACTGACAGACTGCTAATGATCACATTGAACGGTAAGCAATACATTTTTGTAAAGTAAAAATAAAATCAGCAATTAGTCAGTTAAATGCCATGCGTGGTACACGCTGAAGCGATCATTTATCTTTCGATACAAGGCAGATGTTTTCTTTCTATGGTAGACTAGTTGACATCCAAGGCTATAGAACTCGGTCTATCCTGTTATTTACCCATAGCGGGGACAGAGAGAAGAATAGGATTCATACCTTTGCTAAGGGTATTAGCACGTAAGTAAACGTAATGGATTCGACTGAATTCCAAGTCGGCTGTCCTCAGTTTTAACTCAAATTTCCTCAATCCGAACCGTTTTGCATTACTTCACTATGCCTGCTCAGGTGACTAAACACAGTGAAAAGAATATATGCAGTCCACCCACTTTAGAATCATGAATGCATTTTTGAAAAAAAAATGTTACAAACAGTAAAAATCTTGTCGGCATTAATTAATGCATTGAGGTTGATGTGTCATAAAACAAAACAAAACGAAAGAAAGAAAATCAAACCCAATCATTCAAATCATACCTCGGTTCAGCGTCTTCAGATAGACATGCTTTCAAATATAACTTTCATATTTGTTTCTCTTTTCCCCTCTGACGATGGATGTTATAGTCGTAGATAAAAGTTTTCAAACATTTCTTTAATAAAACCTACATATGGTAACAGAGTCTTGATAAATAATTACTAATTATATACTTTGCCAAAGATCCAATCATGCACGGCTGTATAATAACCGCCCCTCGTCAGAAATGATCTCTTATCAGCCTTTGTGTTCTTTGCATAATTTTCGGATTATAATGACTCTTGTCTGTGATGTCTTTGATGATTAAGTTCCGAAATCATTCCATTATTATTACTGTCGGTGGAAACACATAATCAAAGTCAATATATACACTCCATCACATTCTTTTTCCGAGGTATTTTCCTTTTAGTTTTACCTTTCTGCTTCCATAAAAAAAATGCTTTCCGTTAGATAATTTGAAGAAAAGGGAACGATACGCGGCATAGGAAGAATTTAACTATGGAAGAAGAAAATAGACAAAATAGAGATATTTAGTTTACAAACTTTGCCCTAAATTAAAAAAAAAAATCATTTTCTTCGAAACGCTGTGTTGCGGACGGCTTCATGTAGGGCTTGATATTTTGCCAATTACCCCCTCTACTAGTTATCCGAGTTCGAAACTAGATAAATGTTCAAAATTGGCAGAAGTTCTTCAATTGGAGGTTAAAATTGGCGCAACGCAATCCTATGACAGATAAATTAAATATAAAATATAAATTCACCCTGTCTATATTTCTGAGATGTGGTATTATGTACATTATTCAAATTATTCGGACTATTGTCCTCATCTTTGTCGCCATATTTATCACAACGTTTCGGCCGTTGTACGCTCCGGCCTCCTTCAGGTAGTTGGAATGTCGAACTGAACCCTTTATTTCGCTCACTGGAGTAGACTGTTCCAGTTCCACGTGTCATGTTTGAAATTAACAGGAGATAACTGATAACTGACATCCATCAAACATGGCACGTGGAATTAGAACAGTCTACTCCAGTGAGCGAAATAAAAGGTTCAGTTCAACATTCCAACCACTTGAAGAAGGCCGGAGCGTACAACGGCCGAAACGTTGTGATAAATATGGTGACAAAGATGAGGACAATAGTCCGAATAATTTAAATAATATAAATTCACCCATTTTCTTGTAGAGTGGCTACTCATTGGTAGCTAATCTTGCAGAATATTTTTTTACCACAGTTCGATCCTTACAGAATGCTCCGTAGTTACGACCTTATGTCATACTTGGTTAACATATTATCAAATATCTACAAACCTAAACAGAAATGTACATCATTGTATTATTATTATTATTATTATTATTACCGATTTATTTTTCTCGATAATCTTGGTCAGTTTCGTTATATTAAAATAACGTTGGGGAAGGTATGAAGCCATATTTCTCCTCACATCTACGGGTTAAATAGCATGACATATTGGGTCCTGTTGCAATGGTTGCCAACCAGTCTACCACAGAAGGTAACGATAGAGAGAATTCTTCGGCCAAGTCAATTATAAGACGAAAAAGAAATATCGAAAAGAATTTCGAATATTGATTTTCAAGGAAGGCAGAGGTTCTTCCATTCCTAGTTAAAATTGACGCAACACAGTATTGAGCCGGGCGAGGAAGAACTTGTTAAGATTAATAATGGTTTTTATTTATGGATAGTAAAGCGGGGAGAAAGAGGGGAAGTAAAGTGTCAAAAGCTACTGGGAGCAACAAATCATAGAGTATGTGGAGAGCTATAATCCCACAACATTCCGATCGGGCAGACTGCATAAAAGACGAATATTCTTATCAGATTGTTTAATCGCCTATCTTCCTTGAGACACAAGAAGAGAACTATCGTTTCCGGAGTAACTCCATAGAGAGAAAACAATTTTTGATAGAAGTACTTATCAAGCGGGCACTTCTGGACACACTTGGCCTACCGCTCTTATTAATTTATTTTTTTTCTTTTTAAAACAATGTTATTTCGTTTCTGGGAATCCAGATACATATCTCCTTGGCCTACTCACAGCAGCAGAAAATAAACAAACAAAAAAGACATGTTGCTGCTCTCAGGTATTTTAAGTAATTGAGCATTGACGAATAAATGGCGTCCATCAACGAAGCATATTTTGGCATTAATATTTTATCAGAAAAAAAAAATAAACAAATAGGAGAATGCTGAACAGCTATGTAATATCCATCCTCCCATATGGCAGCGATTGCCGGACAATCTCTTCAAGAAAGAAGAGGAGATTTGTGACAAAGGAGATATGATTCTACAGAGAAATGCTGAGAATGCCATCGACGGAACATATGATCAACAAGGAAGTCTCTTGGAAACAGAAACAAAAAAAAAAAACTACTTATACGTAGAACCTGGAAGAGACAAACATCGAAGATGTTTTCCTACAGAAAAATGCTGGGAATGCCATCGACGGAACATATGATCAACAAGAGAGTTTAAAGGAAATGGAAACAAAAAACAACTTATACGTAAAATCTGGTAGAGACAAGCATCGAAGATGTTTTTCTACAGAAGAATGATGAGAATGCCATAGACAGAACATATGATAACAAGGAAGTTTTAAGAAAACAGAAACAAAAAAACTACTTATACGTAGAATCTGGAAGAGGCAAGCATCGAAGATGTTTTTTTACAGAAGAATGTTGGGAATGCCATAGACAGAACATATGAAAGGCAAGATGGACAGGGGTAAACAGCAGAGGAACTACCTAATAAGCTTCAGTAAATTTATGGCAGTGCAGAGATAGTCAGTCTGTTAAGTGCCATCCGTGACAGACGCTTGGTCGCTCATGTATCTTTCGATTCATGATTGACAAAGCAGATCTTTTCCTGAAGTAGATTGACATTTCTTTCTGCGGTAGACCTGTTGCCAACCAAGGCTAAAAAAAAACAGTCTGCTCTGCTATTCCACCCGTAGCTTGTGCGTAAGTGAATCTAACGTCCTCGACTGGAATTCGACCTTGCCTCTCCGAGTTCTCACTTCGAGCCGATAGCCATGACACCACAATCCACATCCAAGGATAGTGAGGGAAGAAAAATGGCTTAGATAATCAAAGTAAATATATACACTCCATCACATTTATTTAATTCTTCTTCTCTTTCCGAGTTATTTTCCTTTTAGTTTTACCTTTCTGCTTCCATAAAAAAATGCTTTCTGTTAGATAATTTGAAGAAAAGGGAACGATACGCGGCATAGGAAGAATTTAACTATGGAAGAAGAAAATAGACAAAATAGAGATATTTAGTTTACAAACTTTGCCCTAAATTTACAAAAAAAAATCATTCTTTCTTCGAAACGCTGTGGTGTGGACGGCTTCATGTAGGGCTTGATATTTTTGTCAATTACCCCCTCTACTAGTTATCCGAGTTCGAAACTAGATAAATGTTCAAAATTGGCAGAAGGTCTTCAATTGGAGGTTAAAATTGGAGCAACGCCTAGGAACTTGTGTGTGGAAAACCGTGATCTTCCATCTCCTGAAAAGAAACAGCTTATAAAGGAATCATAATACAATGATCTTCTTGGTAACATTTTATCGTGTTTTTTTCTTTTCTATTTGCTAGTGCGTTTGTTGCCTTCTTTCAACTTCAACTTTTTCTGGCGTGATAAACCCCCTATTTCAGACGGCTGTCCCCTGAATCGTTATAATACAGAAACACTCGCTTTTTTCTGACTACGAAAAGAACTCAATCAACAGATAACACTGAATGTTTTCAAATACAACACAATTACTCCGCTTTTTAACATTGATGCTGTCTGGAAAAGATTTGTGCCCAATATTTACGTCGAAGCAAATTTTTATTCTTCTGCATGCAAGTAAGCAAAGCCTTCAGAAGAGATTCGAACCAGGTTGATTTGAATCCTGGCCGCCACATCAGGAGGTAGCTCTTGATATTTATTTACTTTCCTGCTCGGTAAATCCCGTATTCTACGCGCATATTCGGGAGTAGGAAAAAAAAAAAAGGATAATCTCAAATGCGTGGCTTTAACCAAAACAAAAGTTGTCTCCATGGACCCTAAAGCCCTAGTTCTTGCTGCAATGGGGATATATTGTCTCGAAGTTGAAATTTACTTTGACTAAGCTCATCTGCATTTATTTTATGACTTGCTAGCACGAAGGCAAGTCAAGACCTACCTTGTCTCGGTAGATAAATAAGACGTGATAAAATGTAAAGTATTTACACATTGTGGCACCATGCATACCTGACGAGCTGAGAAAAATATTTATAGATATATGATTTGTTTTTTACGGTTTATCAACCATTTAATAATTATTTAAGGCCAAAAAAATATTTTGGGTTTTAAGAATAATTAAAGGTGTTGTCGCTGAAAAAAAATTCTTTTTTGAGATAATAAAGATTTTATTATCAGACCTTCGAGCGGAGGGAAAATGAAATATGTTTATTCCGTTTCAGAAACGCCAACGAGTCTGAGAAATTCCTTTCGTAGATCATATCCAATTAGCGATAAACTGCTTGACAAATATCACGTGTTAAAAAGCCGAGAGGGTCATCTCAGTCGCTCATGATAAGGGCGATTTAAAATTAATATTTTTATTTTTTAAGCAAGGTGTTTCTTTCCCAAAACAAAGCCACGGATTGTCCACGCGCGACTAAAGACGTCATTGGCTAAATAAGATCACATGACACACGAAGGAGGAGGAAAGATACCCGACCAAGACCTCATTAGCCGAGAGCGGTCACGTGACGCACGAGGAGAATCGGTCGACGCCCTGTCAGAAGTGTAAGTGTGAGAAGCCGATACGAAGAAGCGGGGGAACAGGCACACGCCCCTCAGAGGCACAGTAAGCGAGTGGGAGTGAGAGTGAGTTACCGAAAATGGAAAAGAATGAAAAATCCCTAACCAGAAATAAGAAGGGTGGATACGTATTTAGAATTATCGAAGAACCCCTGGCGCCGACAGACCCACCCCAGTTTTGACTGCGTCAATAAAAACGAGACCCCAACCGACAGAAATCAGTTCAGCCGCGGACGGCGGGAGAGTTTCAGTCGCGGACGGCAAGCGGAGTGGAACCGCGGACGGCGGCCCGAGTTCGGTCGCCCACTTTGCGGGCAGGAGAGGCCAGTTCGTTTGGCCTAAGTGAAGAAGTTCGTCCGACCCAAGCCGAAGAGAAGAAGTTAGTTCGCGCACCGACGGCGGAGATGAGTGACCAGTAATTCAGACTCTGGAGAGTTCAGCCGCGGACGGCGAAAGAGTTCAGCCGTGGACGACAAGCAGAGATGAGCGCCCTGTGTTGAGACCGCATCAAGATTCACGCACACTTCTGGACTCTTCTTCAACCAAGAACAAGTAGTTTGAAGAGCGACTTAGCATCAAGACCACAGAAATAAGTTTTTTTCGACTTTCCTCCAAAAACACACCGAAACACAAATTTCTTAGAGAGCAGACAACTTGAAGCCTTAAAGTTGCCTAGTAAAAGCGTCGTGCCACAATCCACAGAACGGGTCGGGAAGTAGACATAGTCCTATGTACCGAACAAATAGACATAAAAAGTTTGTTACCATTTTCTTTGATACGTTGGACCTTGTGAGTTTTTATTTTATTTTCTTTTATACATAATTGTGTTTTATCACCCCCGTTGGACTCAACTTGCATTACGGCCCCAACCCCTGTTTGATCTCGTCTATCTAAGATCAATTCACAACGTGGGTAGGCAGACTGGAGATCAGTGCAGTTACCCTGGTAACCAGGCGTTGGAAGCGGGTTGGGAACGGCGAGGCTGGTATCAATCTAACCAAAGGGTTAGAACGTCACGTTTGGAGCAGCGAGGAGCGAACAGCTGACGCCGCGGCGAAGACGTCACAGTTGGTGCTGTCCGTGACCAGGATATCAGAGCCTGGGGAGCACGTGACGTCACAATTGGCGCCGCGACCGGGATCGAACGACACAGTCGACGCTGCGACCGGGGGACTACGTCACACTTAATAGTAAATTCTTATAGATTTGCAATCTGAGAGGTTAGTGTTTGAAACGTTAATAAATACAGATGTGATCTTATCTTTATTTTATGACTTGCTTGCACGAAAGCAAGTCAAGACCTACCTTATCTCGGTAGATAAATAAGACGTGATAAAATATAAAGTATTTACATTTAATAGTAAATTCTAATAGATTTGCAATCTGAGAGGTGAGTGTTTGAAACGTTAATAAATACAGATGTGATCTTATCTTTATTTTATGACTTGCTTGCACGAAGGCAAATCAAGACCTACCTTGTCTCAGTAGATAAATAAGACGTAATAAAATATAAATTATTTACATTTAATAGTAAATTCTAATAGATTTGCAATCTGAGAGGTGAGTGTTTGAAACGTTAATAAATACAGGTGTGATCTTATGATTGGTATCAAGGGAAAATCCTTTGTGTTGGGGTTGGGCAAAAAAGGAAAAAAAAAATTACATTCTTATATTTTCGGCTATTTTGCTGTCAATCTGTCAGCGATCGTTGACAATGCATGATTTCTCTGTGTTATTTAAGGACTATCAATAGCAGCAACAACTAAAATGGATAGCACATGTCAATCGAAGACAGAATAATAACAAGAGACAAGACATCAACGTTACACACTACTTCAAATAAAAGGATAGCAAGGAAACCCACTTCAATACTGGAATTTCTTCAAACCCTCGTTCTTTATCTGTCCACGAAATTTGACTTGTTCGTTTCTGATTAAGTTACGCCATTTTGTCACTGTTTCCATTAAAACTTCCCCATTGATCAGATGTTCTCTTAATGGTATTTTTTCATCTTTTTGTAAAATTAGATCTCTGCCGTTCATCTCTTCTCTTCATGTGTGAGAAAATTTTCCAACCTTTCATTGCCATACGGAAGGAGTGATATAATTAACATTTTAGTACCCTTTGTTTTTAACAAAATTTCCTGTCTCTTAATACTTTACTTAGTTTCTGAAAGGCATCTTTCGCTATTAGAATTAATTCCTTTTGTTAAAAATAATCTGTTTTTTTTTTTTCTACTTTTTTTTGTAATGAGTAGCTACAGTCATATGAAATGATCGTCGGTGTAAAAACGAGAAAAAACAATTGCTCTTTTAAATAGGTTGTTTAAATTATAAAACTGGATAATTTTTACTTCGATAAACCAAACGAAAAAATTAGGTTAAATGTACACATGAAAAAGTTTTCTGATTGATACATAATTCAGCCTGAAACAATAGAGCAGTATTTCTCTGGTCTGCAAAGACGCCAAAAGTCCCGCGATGTCGCCAGAAGTTCCGCCTTGTCGCCAAGAATTCCGCGAAGTCACCAGAAGTTCCGCGTTGTCACCAGGAATTCCGCGTTGTCGCCAGGAATTCCGCGAAGTCACCAGAAGTTCCGCGTTGTCGCCAAGAATTCCGCGAAGTCACCAGAAGTTCCGCGTTGTCGCCAGGAATTCCGCGAAGTCGGAAGAGGTTCTGCGAGAGATAAGTACATACGAACAAGCCACAATTGTAGATTATAAACAAATCTATTTGCCAGGTCTTAATCGAACTGAATATAATAACGTAGTCGAGCGTTTAGGAAGACCTTGATCATGAGAACCGGATTTGAAATGCTTTGAGGTCAGTATGTCCAGAAGGTGATTTCTTCCTCATAACGGCCTGGAGAAGCGTATCCCAGTGGCGGTCATCAATAGGACATGCCTGAAAAAACCTATATCAAATGCTGACCAAGACTTGTGATTGAAATTTGATAGACGGAACAGTTTGGAATCTTTTGACTGTTGTGCTAGCAAGAAATCGCAAGACATTGTACTGGCCGTGTTCATACTGTTGATGACATCAGATAATGCGCAATCTCCCAGACTACGGAAGAGCATAGTTGCAGTATAAAGCAAAACGTGGTTCCATGGGTGATGGCCATTTACAAATATGCATGCGCAAGCGTCTGTAACCGGGATCCATATATATTCGGCAACAAGCGGTAAATAATCAGATACGGTGCCTCAGTACGTTCTCGAATTTCATTGGCTGCACTTATCGCTTGAGGAATAGGGTTGTAAAAATATTCCGGATGGAGATAAGAGTTGTTTCCCCTTACTTTCGACTGGCCGGTATTCCTGCCTTCCTCAGGGGTACAAAGATGCCTTCGATAATTTTGAGAAGAGCTATATTAAAATTACTCTAGCTGGTTGATCGACCAAACTCATTCCCTACGTTGATTTTTGCTGTCACAGCAACCTTTCGGTCGATTGATTCTACTGCCTTCTTCTGGAGTACAAAGATGCCTTCGATAATTTTGAGAAGAGCTATATTAAAATTACTCTAGCTGGTTGATCGACCAAACTCATTCCCTACGTTGATTTTTGCTGTCACAGCAACCTTTCGGTCGATTGATTCTAAGTACAAAGATGCCTTCGATAATTTTGAGAAGAGATATATTAAAATTAATTCCTAGACCAACCACACTCATTCCCTACGTTGATTTTTGCTGTCACAGCAACCTTTCGGTCGATTGATTCTACTGCCTTCTTCTGGAGTACAAAGATGCCTTCGATAATTTTGAGAAGATCTATATTAAAATTACACGAGTTGTTTGTACGACCAAACTCAACCACTATCTTGCTTTTGTTGTCACGGCAACCTTACGGCCGACTGATTCTACAGCCTTCTTCTGGAGTACAAAGATGCCGTCTGTAATTTGGGAAGAGCCATTATGATTTCAAGAGTAGTTTTCATAAGCAAGTTGGTTCTCTACATTGTATTTTCTTTTGTTTTTTGTTACAACGCCAACCGATTTTACAGACTTCTTAAAGAATACAAAGATATCTTCTATTATTTCTAGAAGACTCATTATCATATCAAGAACTGATTGGACTACGACGTTTATTCCTTGTGTTACATTTGTTGCGGTAGCAACAAATCAGCCGGTCACTTCTACGGCTTTCTTTAGCACTACGGAGACGCCCCCTATTTTGAGAAGCATCTTTGTCACTTCAAACATTGTTTAAGTTAGTTAAGTTCCATCTTAAAGCGAAATTTTTTTTGGGAATCTACAGCAAAAAAAAAATTCGCTTGAAGATGGAACAGAGCTTAGTAGTTTAATTCAATTTAATTCAAATAATTATATTGAAGTTTTCGGCTATTGTTTTGAAACATGAAAGCTCTTATGTAGCGAGTTGGAATCATATTTTTAAATAAATAATCATATTTATGCTCTACTTTTGTATCGATCACTATTTTTCAAAAAATAATAACAAAAATACTAAAGAATCTCAACCGCACTTCCGACGCCTTTTCTTTTCAGTTCACGAAGACAGAAACAAAGTTACACGAACTTTACATATCAGCAGAAAAAAAAAATTCTACCCAGCTGGAGAGGGAGCATTGTCGGGTTAACTCCACCTAATTTTCGAAACTGCTACTAGGGGACGCTCTCAGGACTATAAATACACTGCGATAAAATTTTATCATTTTCTTCTTTCTTTTTCCGCTTACACATCAGCATGTAAATCTCTCGCGGAGAACACGTTCTTTTTTGGGAAACGCAGGAAATATATATATATATAAGCCTTCCTGATCTCTGGATGTGTTCTTCCGAGTGTGATGTTGACGGGCGACCATAATCAGCTTTCACTTGTTCTCGCCGCTTTATGTCTTTCTACCCACTCGTACGTCTTTCGTTGATTGATGGTGGTTACTCCATACTGCGCCAACGTCCGGCTATAGATTTCCGCGGGTTTGACTCGCTTTTCGCACAGAAGACGCACTACGTCGCTCTGTTTCTCGATGGGGCAATCGCTAAGTGTAGCGTCCGTACGTCTAATCTCGTTACTCACTGTCAATCGACTGCCCGCTGGAAATGCTGTGCGGGCTAGCTATTCGTCATACCATGCGCACATGTGATGTTCGTTGTTGTTTCCCGCGTAATTTCAACTTTCTAATTTGCCTCATATATATATATATATATATATATATATATATATATATATATATATATATATATATATATATATATGTATACGCACGTACATACGCACATTCACTCACTACACTTTGGACCATTAGGTTTTCACATCTATTTGATACACATATCTTTGTGTTAGTCACTGTTAACCCTTTCTTGTTAATACATTATCATTTGTTTGTACATATATATTGGTTCTTTTCGTTTCTGTGCGTTTCTTTACGTGGACTCATATCCCGAGTCCGCCATGTTTGTGGTGGGCATTTCTGAAGACACACGTGTTTATTTCTGAACGCATACACCGACCCTCAACACATATGACTAAATCGATAGACTAATCCAGTGTTTCTCGACTTTTTTTTTTTAAATTCAGAGCGCTTTCATAGAATAACTAAAACTACGGCGTGTATTTTAAATTTTAATGAAGAAAAATCAGTCATGAACCAGGAAAATAGAACAATCTTGAAAAATTCAGCTGAAATAAGCATTTATTTTTTAAGACATTACATTGTATATTTAAGCTGTAGTTTTCATTTAAAGGGATTTACGAGAAACCAGCTTTTTTTTTTTTTTTTTTTAAGAGGGAGGCCCGATAAGAATTGATTTAAATCCCTTGATGATGGCAAAAGGGAAAGATTAAGGAATTTAGCATCCAGTTTTTAAATAGGAAATGACAAAGATTTGCCTTAGGTTTGGAAAATAAAGATTTTTTTTTTTTAATGTAAAAATAATTTATAACTTAATCTTCTCTTGATTTTGGGCGCACCTGGATACCTTTAAGTGCGGAACGGTCGAGAAACGCTGGCCAAATCAGTCATGTTCATTTTCTTAAGACGTAGAAAAACATTAAGATTAAATTATTCCCTAAAAACTTAAACCAAACGTAAAACCAAAAGAACATATAAAATACTTGGATTTTAATTAAAAGAAAAAGAAGAGAAAAACTTAGAAGAATTTCACAGTAAAATAAATAAACCCCTAAAAAAGAAGTCATAGTGTGATCTTTAAAATAGCATAAAAAAATTAGCCGTTTTAAAATGGTAGCACAAAATCGGCTTTCTTTCCAAAAATGATTTCCCATGAGAAATGTATATATATAATATATATAATAATTTTATAATATATATACAATCATTAATTTGCTGAATTTGTAATATAAATATATGTAATACTTTTTGTAGAATAAAATCTTATTGCAATAATTCCGTTTTTCTCTTTTCGCTATTATATTTTTTTTTCTCAAATTCTATGTTAAATCATAATTTAAACTAATTTATTGATTTTCTCATTTGAGTTTTGAATTTAATTTGACCGGACTTAGATAATTGCTATAATGAAAGCCGATTGGCATGATTGACTTTAAACATTTTATTATGTAGCATACAGAGACACACATACAGTCACATACACACTCTTAAACACAGAGAAAAAAACAGGACGATGTTAATCTGAAGAAACATTATAAGTAATTTGAAAAGAAACACTAATTACTCGTGAAAAGAACTTTTCTGCACATCTACACACACACACACACACACACACACACACACAACACAAATATATATATATATTAAGAAATGGACAAAGTCCGACAATTTATTTATTAAAGACATTTTTATGTTTAACGTTCTTTAATAAATAATTTGTCGGACTTTGTCCATTTCTTAATATATGACGTCATTTGTTTACATTTGATACGACATGAGCAGTTATGAATGTACGTGAGAGATTCATGGAAGATTGAAGTTCAAATACAGTAAATTCGACCTTGCTAACCGAACGCTCCTCTGTGGCCAAATCGGTAAAGGCACGTCAAGCTAAATGACGATTCTCTATAGGGTACAGATTTGAATCCTGTCGGAGGACGAATATTTTCTATGATAATTTCTCGGACATTCAGGCCGGTAAATATTGTTTAATACTGTTTATTATAAACAGAGAATTTACATGAATATTTGTATCTATAAAAAGAATGTATAAATCTGGATCGAGGTTGGAAAGTGCCTGAAATCCATAAAATTGGTTGACCCAAGCCGTGTGAGTAAAATTAGGTTGACGGAACCCTTGGTTGGAGTCGATAGCTGAGCTAGCACGAAGTCACAAGTCATCTTGAGCGTGATTGCCTTGTTCATATTGTTGATCAACCTAGATAACATGCTCTCTCCCAGAAACTGTAACGAAGGTCTGCACAACATAATTGCAGTATAGACCACAGGTGGGGCTCTGTGGGGGTGGAACAAACCCAAATATGCCTGAGCGCACCTCTGCAATAGGGATTGGCTAGCCGCTTTAGGAGACGGGTATTCTCGAATACGAGTGGCCATATATATATATATATATATATATATATATATATATATATATTCTGTTGAGGGTTGGAAGTTTGGGATATATTCATTTTAATAAATAAGTTGGTAGTTTTGAATTGTTTGTAGTAACTAATAAATCTGATATAATCTATTTGTAGTCAATAATAAATCTTTATATTTTTATTGGATAATTTTTATTTTGGTTTTATAACTTTTTGCGTAATTTTTTGTATGTATTTTATTTTGGTAACATCTGTTTATAACGTTATTAGAACAGGTAAAAAAATATTATGTGCATGAGTGTATTAGTAAAAATTCAGACCACAGGCCGTGATTAAATGTATTTAATACAAGAATGTCCAACAATCAGAATTGAGAAAAAATTTGTGAATGAACAATACCAAGAATAAGAAAATAAAATAAAAGAAGAGGTCAAAAAATAATATTATATATATATATATATATATATATATATATATAGCAAGGTCAAAGGAATTTTAATGTATTAGACGAGCCTTTAAACCTCAGATTGTCTTAGGTTAGTAAAAATTCGAACCACAGATCCGCGTGAAAAATTGTCCATGGCGCCTGGAGATACAATTGCCTGGAATATTATCTCGGATGCTATCACTACCATATTCTATATATATATATATATATATATATATATATATATATATATATATATTCTGGCATGTTTGCGGTATATTGTGAATGCTGGCATCTTTTATATATCTCTATATCATGTTTTTTTTTTTATTGCTGTTTCAGATTTGCGGAACTTTTATTTTGGTAATTGCTTCTTTTATGTTCAATATTTAAATTTGTTATTTGTTTTACTGACAATTCCAGTAGGCTGGCTTATTTTAATGGCCGGTTTGGTGGAAAATTGCCTGACGACACTGAAATTATTATGTTTTATTTGTTATTTGTTTTACTGACAGAGTAGGCTATATTTTAATGGCGGTTTGGTAAAATTACGACGACAAAATATTATGTTTTCTCATATGGCTTTTTAACTGTTTGTGTTAAATAATAATAATAGTAATAATAATAATAATAATAATAATAATAATAATATATATATATATATATATATATATATATATATATATATATATATATATATATATATATGTTGAGGGTTGGAAGTTTGGGGTATATTTTTTTTAATAAATAAGTTGATTTGAATTGTTTGAAGTAATTAATAAATCTGATGTATTTGTTTTTTTTATCGACTCGTTTTATATATCGCTATATGATGTTTTTTATTGCTGTTTCGTCATTTTGCGTAATTTTAGTGCATTTTATTTTGGTAATATATGTTGATAACGTTATTGCTAATATTATGTTCCCGAGTGTATGTAAAGTAATTGGCCATGGTTAAAACAATAGCAAGAATAAGAAAAGAAAAGAAGTGAACAAGGCAGAAATAATATTATGCAAACAAACAATATATGCAAGGCAAATCAACATTTAATGAGGCATTACGTTCACAAACTAAGAATAGTATGAAAAACCACAAGTGATCGCATGTTTTATGCTCATGACAAGAGAGAACAAAACTGAGGAGGAGAGAAAAAATACCATCACACATCTATGTATTCTCTATATAAATTTTGGGAGAGGAAAGATTGTGCAGTCATTCCAATGGATTGGATCCAACTATGTAGTTTATATTATTAAAATTGTTATTCAGTCAGTTATGTGTCACACGTGATACACGCTTAGGCGTTCATGTAACTTTTGATACATAACAGATAAAGCAGATTTTTCGCCCACAGTAGATTGCCATTTCTTGCTGCGGTAGACCAGTTGCAATCCAAGGTTATTTGCCCATACCTGCGGGGGAGAAGAAGAGGATTCATACGTTTCCCAATGGTATTAGCACGTAAATGAATGTAATGGGTTCGACTGGAATTCGAACTCGACTCTCCTCTTCCCTCAATCGGATCTGCCATCCATTACTCCACCGTGACTCCTACAAAAGGATTTATATCATGTAATACTTTAAGAAAAATATTTTAGATGTGGAAATGGTACCATTCCGAGGATATAACTGAGGGAGTCCTGGCTATAAAAGACAGAATGTATGGGACTGAAAGATTTTTGACATGTTAATCGCGATAGACCCAGTCTTGAGAAAATGCGTTTCATTAAAACGAGGCTACACTGGAAAATCATTCATCACCCATATGACTGTGAAAACTATTTTGTATAATCAACCAAAGTTGGAAAGCGGAAACGAGCATATGATTAATATATATATAAATTTAAATATATATATATATATATATATATATATATATATATATATATATATATATGTATGTGTATGTATGTGTGTGTGTGTGTGTGTGTATATATATATAAATTTATATATGTATATATAAATTTAAATATATATATATAAATTTAAATATATATTTATATAAAAATTTAAATATATATATTTATAAATTAAAAAATATATATATATATAAATTTAAATATATATTTATATAAAAGATTTAAATATATATATATATAAATTTAAATATATATATATAAAATTTAAATAAATAAATATATATATATATAAATTCAAATATATATATATAAACTTTGTATATATATATATATAAATAAATATATATATATATATATATATATATATTTTCAAATATATAAATATATAAATTGGAATATATATATATATATATATATATATGTATACAGATAAATTTAACTAATATATATATAATAAATTACATAAATATATATATGACTTTAAATATATATATATATATATATATATATATATATATATATATATATAAATTTAAATATATAGATATAAAATTTCTAATATAATATACTTATTAATTCTACTTGTTTTTTTTTATTATTCATTTATTATATTGTATATTTTTATTTACTCTATTCGGTTTTTCGATTTTATAGTAACTTAGTATTTTTTTATCTTTATATAACAGTTGTAGCTATGTTTTTCGTCCGATTTTTGATTTGATTTTTATAGTCTAATATTTTGGTCATAATAGTTTGTTAATTTGTTTATTATTTACTTTATTTATTTGGGTTCATTGACTTTGGTTTTTATACATATATATATATATATATATATATATATATATATATATAAACGCGCGCACACACACACACACACACACACACACACACACATATATATATATATATATATATATATATTGATTTGGTAGTTATATTTAGCCGCATATCAACAGTTCTTTGGGTTTTTACATGCTTAAATTCCAAAATCTAAATATTTAGTACTCAAATTTATTTAACTTTTTTGTGAGTGATATAAGTCAAACTAATTAAACCATACCTAGGAGAGAAAAATTGGATTAATATTTTCCCGATTAATCCAAATAAATGAACAAACTAACAAACCAATCCCGGTAAATTAACTGTTAGAAAAATCAAGTAAAAATAATCAATCCAAATAAATAAATGAAGCAATAAACAAATTAAAAACTGCTCGCGCCAAAATAATAGTTAGAATAATCTACAGCAATCAACCATAAAATTGAATAAATAACTTTAATTATCTTCCCAGACCAAAACAAAACTATTAAATTAACAATTTTTACTATGTTAATAAAACGCGCATTAACATAAAATAAATAAATAAATATACAAGATCAGAAATAAAGATAGAAAATAAAAATAAAAATAAAATAAAAAAAATAAAAGCAAGCAACATAATCTAACCTAAATAAATAAATAAATGAACAAATAGACGACTTCCGGCAAAATAAACGCCAAAATAAACTACCCACAATGCCCCAGTGACCCGTATATATAAATAGCCAAGAAAAAACAACACTTGTGGCCTGACGATTGCGTCTAGCATGAAACAGCCAGTCACCACTAAGTGTTGACTTCAATGTTCACTTATATATATATATATCTTTTTAATATACATATATTTTTTTTCGTTGGAACCATATACAACATATTTCTTTTTTATATATATATATATATATATATATATATATATATATATATTTGTGTGTGTATGTGTGTGTGTGATTGCGTAGATTTCCTAGGCCAGTTAAGGAAAGTCGAGAGATAAAAATAACAAAAATTTTAACACCATTATTATTAATTATAAAACTAATAATATTAGTCTTATAATAGTAAGCTTTTTGACTGAATGGAAGCATGGCGAGAAACATTTTAAAATCTAACTTTCAGGACATGCCTGTGTCATTCATCAAAGAAACAAGAAATAAACAATGACGTGAGACTTTTTTTCCAGGAAATTTGTTTTTGGTGTTGTTCCTATCTGTTGTATTCCTGTGAGAAATTTGATAGTTTTGGCCGCAGAATGTATAGTTGTTAGCAAAAGGATAAGATCAAATTGCAAATTGCCAATCGGAGATACCAAATGAAAAAAGTGCGGTAATTAAAATATCTGGGATGTATTTTACCAGAAGAAGGAAAAGGTGACACTGAAATTCGAAGCCGTACTGGGGTACACAAAGATGTATTCCATATGCATTACGAAACAGAAAAAAACTTCGCTAGAAACAAAGAAAATAGTACTAAACTGTTACGTGATATCTGACCACTTGTATGGCAGTGAGCGCTGGACAATCCCCTCAAACACAAAGAAGAGACTTGAAGGAACAGAAATGTCTTTCTACAGAAGGATGATGAGAATACCATGGATCGAAAATGAAATTTTAGAGAATATGGACACAAAATGGAAAATTATACTTAACATCACGAAGAGACAGTTTCTAGGCTACATAATGAGTAAGGAGGGCTTGGAAAATCTGATACTCACAGGACAGATTGATGTCAAGGGGGAGAGAGTTTATAATCACCATGGATCCTTACCTATAACTACAGAATAAACTCTTCCTAAGACTATGTATAGTACGCCTCTCAAGAGAGAGGGAGGAAGCAAGCCGAGAAGCTCGGCTTGACAGTCGAGCTCTCTGCCTCTGAGCAGAGAGGAACCCAGACGAGGCTCCGCCGAAAGGCAGATCCTCGTTCGGGAAGGTTGACCAACCCGATCCCGTTTATACGGGTTCTACGGGCATTTTTTGGCCGAGCCTACGGGCTCGGGAAACCCACGTTAAACTCGGCCTTGTGCCACATGCACACCTCGTGTGTGGGGGGGGGGAGCTAGATACCGAATCGAGTCGAGCCAAACCAGATTGACAGTCATGCTAACACCTTCCACATCTTGTATTATTGTTTCGTTTAATATACCTTCGTTATTTCTACTCGTGTGTTCGTGTTGTTCTTCCTTGGTCCTAACCTGGGCCATAACAAATAATAATAATAATGTCATGGGACCTTACCTATAACTACAGAATGAACTCTTCCTAACACTATGTATACTACGCCTCTCAAGAGAGAGGGTCAAATCGAGTCTAGCCGATAGTAGTTCACTCCAAACCAGACTGACAGTCATACTAACACCTTTCACATCTTGTATTATTATTTCGTGTAATATACCTTCGTTATTTCTACTTTTGTGTTCGTGTTGTTCTTCCTTGGTCCTAACCTGGACCATAACAATAATTATAGTGCTCAATATCAAGGGGTAGTGCATTAAGACTATAAAATAAAATTAAGTGTTAATTATCTGTGAGTTTCATGGAGATTGCATTCAATCCATGGGATATTTGACTAATTCACTATTTTGACTTATACTTATTATGCTTATTATGCTTATACTATTTACTTATAATTTTATTCGCAAAATGTGATCTTTATTTATGAAATATAATTTACCGTGCATTTATTCATCAAATTTTGCTATTTGTTTATCTAAAAAAATAACATACCAAATTTACAATTTTCCTAACAGCCACTGTGACGGGTGGATGGATTCTCCACGAACGAGAACAGGTGAGAACAGAGAACGAGAACGAGATTTTATTCGTTACTGTCACTGTTCTATTCCTTGATATTGAGAACTTTAATTACGAAGACTGGTTGCAATAAAAGTGTTATCTTCCTGAAATGCCTGTTAATATCCGCGCGATTTTTAATAGTGATTAACGGTTTGTTGATACCCAGCATCGGACGACCTTCATCCAGTGATAAGAACCAGTTAAGTAAATTAGAGATTGCGATATATGTCGCGGGCAGTCTGATAGTAGAACACCGGCGGGTTTGTTAATAGCCGAATACGTAATATTACGATGAAAAGGCCTATGCTAGTGCTTACAGTTCGGCGTGTTCACAAGCTGTCCACAATCGAAGTCGAAAATCCCCCAAATCAAACAAGTGAAATAGTTTAAATATCTAGGAAGTCTTTTAGCACAGTTCAGAAAAAGTGTTACGGATATCCGAAGACGTATTGCGATGACTGTAATGGTAATTTACCCACGCACACATGGACTCTTCCATCTATAAACAGGAGCAGGTATTGCCTTTTGGAGAGTGAAGTTTCCAGCAGTCAGCTCTGACAGTCGGACCGAACATTCTTGCTGTAACACTCTCGTTTTTATAATACTGTTTCTGTTAATATATTTGTTTAACACAATTATTCTCTTGTCTCTTTATTTCTGGTCCTAACAAGGCCACAACGGAAATCTAAAGGTGTATTAGGAGAGGGAAGTTTCCAGCCTTGACGGTCGGGCCAAGTATTCTTGCTGTAACTATCTCGATATATAAGTTTGTATTACTGTTTCTGTTAATATATTTGTTTAAATCTGTTCCTCTCTTGCGTCTTTATTTATGGCCCTAGCAAGGTCACAACACTAACAATGCCTTCCGAAAGCTAAGCAGTGAACTGACTTAACTTCAGCCCGATTTGTATAACTCCGAATCGTGGATTCCATATAGGTCCCAATCACCTGGGTGTCTTCCACAAAAGTTGTTTCCACACGATCTGTGATTATTCTTTTGACAATAGGGTGTCTAATGCCGATTTTCTCCCAAAATTCAACTGAGACCTTGTTGGTGCACTTAAAACTTGGGTTGGTCATGTTGCAAGGATTAGTGACGACAGAATACCTAAGGTCCTCATGTATAGCCAGCTTCACAGGGGACAAAGGACTGTTTGACGGCTATGACTCAGATATAAAGGCAAGCTAAAGTGTAACCCCCTCGCAGTGTGAGATAGGCAAGAAGTAAGGCATGTAACAACATCAGCACGGCAAAGGGCACTCCTTTAAAGGCAAGGAAGGGCAAAAATATTTTAAGTCAAGTGATAGCGATTGCTGTATTAGTCGTACTATTTTTGAATCAAGCACGGGCATTTCCGGGCCATGCTGCTAGTACTTTAATAGTTCTCTTTTAAGAATCTGGCATATATATATTGTTAAATTTCTCAGAGTAATTGTGAAGATAAGACAAATTGGCTAAAAAGGTACCAATACCCAGAAAGAGGCTTACATAGCAGCGTCTCTTTTTTAAATTTTTGAATATGATGTAACTACACAACATTTCGCTTTTATTTACAATCATTTGTCTTGATAAAGTTGAATGACGAAATGCGTCGCTAAGGACTAAAAAACTAATTTTCAATTGTCTTTTTTATCCATATATATATATATATATATATATATATATATATATATATATATATATATATATATATCCAGGCCCCATATCAATCAGCTTGATGTCTTCCACAAAAGTAGTCGCCGCGTGATTTGTGGCTATATTTTGATGATAGGCTCTCCAATGCCGATCTTCTGACAAAATGCAACATTGGCAGAATTGAGATCTTCTTGATGCAGTCACAGCCTCGCAGGGATGCTCATGTTGCAAGGATGAGTGACGACAGAATACCTAAGGTCCTCATGTATAGCCAGCTTCACAGGGGACAATGCAGAGTTGGTCGGTCGTGGCTCAAGCTAAAGGTGTCAATGTGCCTCCTGATAACTTCGAGCGTATTTCACTAGATAGAAATAACTGAAGATATGGGTGCCAGAGTGGTATCAGAAATCTTGAAATCATTAGATATTGACCGGCTAAGAGACAAATGACATCGGTGAAAAGCGTCAGCAAATATTACTCTTTCTATGTGTGTGATCGATCCTCACCGTTGTGTACTTGTAAGTTACTAGCGAGACTGAAGTGTTACATACGACAAAACATAAAACCTGAATGATACTGTCGGATCCTCATACTTCGAAATCGACGGAAGTAGCCATTATATATATATATATATATATATATATATATATATATATATATATATATATATATATAAAAATTATAACATAGTGATGGTGTATAATGTAGAATAACGAGTTTTTTTTTAAATTCTATATGGTGTTGAATGTAGAATAAAACGTTTTTTATGTATAATAAAGAGTTTTTTTTATGTAGAATAAAGAGCTTTTTATTCGACATTCAACACCTTCACTTAATAAAACACCAGAAGTGTTGAAACAAAATGGCTATTTTTGTAATGATTTTATAATATACTAGCAGTAGAGCCCGGCGTTGCCCGGGGATGTAACAGTAAGAGATAGATCAAGTATCGACCATCATAACGACTGAAAAATAAAATTGACAAAGGTTATTGTATAAGGTTGACGGACACGCATGTCTTAATTAGTTTTTTGTTTTGTTTTATTTTTGTTTTTTTTGGTTTTTTTTACGAATTGGTGAAACCCAAACTCAAACAAAAACATTGTTTTCAATCGTTATGAGTCTACCGATTGAATAGAATTTATTATAACCAATTGTCATGTAAATGGAATTTTTAAAGCATTCTGAATGTAAAAATAAAGAAAAAAGTGTGCAAGACAATAAGAAACACTACCTGCCAAAAAAAAAACGTGAAGTTTTGTTGAAATCGGTTGAAAAATGTAGGAAATCCGATCCCATATATAAACGAACACACACACACACAAACAAAAACAACCTGGGTTTTATGAGTATAACCTAATATGAGTTGTCCCCCTTTCATTCTCGAAACAGCGATGCCTCTTAATCGTGTTTTCAAATTGATTTCGTGCAACACAATTGTGTTTTTTCCCATTTTGGCGCTGTCAGAACCACCGCAAGGCAATTTTACGTAGTCCCAAAGTTTTGTTGAATCGGTTGAAAATGTAGGAAATCCGATCTAATATATAAACGAACAGACACCCCCCCACACACAAACCTGGGTTTTATAATAAGTATGATATATGTTATAATTTTCCAATAAATTATATTTGCTCTACTCTGTATTGAGCACTCTTTTAAGAATAGTAGTTTTTGGTTATTGGAATTTATTCCGTATGCACCAATCCTATACTTGGATATATATATATATATATATATATAAATATATATATTTAGTTTATGAAAACTAGGTAATCCGTATGGGTAAACCTAAGGAGGATAAAATCCAGAGAGCTCAATGTAAATCCAGAGCAAATAATTTAAATAAAAACAGACCACTTTTAGAAACCATAATAATAAATTATTTCCACCACAGCCCTTTTAGTGACACGGATCATCAGACTTTACTTCCAAACAAAAAAAGTTTTTGAAATAAAGTCTGATGATCCGCAGTCCTTAAAAAGGGCTGTGTGAAATAATTTATTACATGGAATCTTAAAGTGGTCAATTTTTCATTTAAACTATATATATATATATATATATATATATATATATATATATATATATATTTTGTGTGTGTTTGTGATAGCGTAGATTTCATAGGCCAGTTAATGAAATTCGAGAGATAAAAGATATAAAATTATAACACTATTATTATTAATTATAAAACTAATAATATTTATTTTGTATTAGTAGGCCTTTTGACTGAAGGGAAGCATGGTGAGAAAGATTTTAAAATCGGAATTTTAGGACATGCCTGTGTACTTTATCAACGAGTCAACAAATAAACAATGAAGTGGGACTGTCTTTTCCGAGAAAAATTTATTGTCGTTGTGGGTTTCCCCACTTCTAAGTTTTAAAGAAATTTGAGAGTTTTGACCTCAGGATACATGGTTGTTAACAAATCGGAGATACCAAAATCAAACAAGTGCGGAAATTTAAATATCTGGGATGCATTTGCGCTGAGGAAGGAAACATTGACATTGAGATCTAAAGGTTTATTAGGATACCCAAAGATTCATTACAAATGTAAACAGAGTATTAAGAAATAGAAGAAAAAAAAAACTTCGCTAGAAACAAAGAAAAGAGTACTAAACTCTTATGAGATATCTGCCCCCCCCCTGTATGGCAGTGAGTGACAATCTACTGAAATAAGAAACTTGAAGCAATGTGTTTCTACAGAAGGATGATGAGGATACCATGGGCCAAGTATGTGAGCAACGACGAAGTTTTAAGGGAAAAATTGAAACAAAATGGAAAATTATACTTAACATCAGGAAGAGACTGTTGAGGTTTCTAGGTACATAATGAGAATGGAGGGCTTGGAAAATCTGATACTCACAGGACGGATTGAACTCAAGCGAGACAGAGGAAAACAGCGCACGTCATACTTAGTGAGTTTGAGTAATAGGATGGCGGATCATGTTTTACGTGAGATAACAAAGAATTTATTAAGAACTACAACTGATAGGAAGTTTTGGAGAGCCATGATCGCCTACGTTCCGAGGAGACACGGCGCACGAAGAAGAAAAAGAAGAAGAAGAAGAAGAAGAAGAAGAAGAAGAAGAAGAAAAAGGGGGTTTTCTATGATTAGGGTTTTAGAGAGTTTGTAGAGAAGAAGAAGAATTAGAAGAAGAAGAAGAAGAAGAAGAAGAAGAAGGGGGAGGAGGAGGAGTTTTCTATGATTAGGGTTTTAGAGAGTTTGTAGAGAAGAAGAAGAAGAAGAAGAAGAAGAAGAAGAAGAAGAAAAAAGGAGTTTTCTATGATTAGGGTTTTAGAGAGTTTGTAGAGAAGAAGAAGAAGAAGAAGAAGAAGAAGAAGAAGAAGAAGAAGAAGAAGAAGAAGAAGGGTTTTAGAGAGTTTGTAGAAGACTGTGGAAAGAATATTCTCTGAGTAAGCCTACATCCCTGTCAAATCATATATATATATATATATATATATATATATTAACATTTGTCAGAATTAACCTGTAGAAAAAGACAATATGTATAAAGGAAAACGACAACAGGAAAACTAGTTTTAGCGTTTCGTCGAATGTGAAAAAGAAAATAATTCACTCAGAAGGAAAATCCTCAAAAGTGCCGCCATTGAATATTATCCAAATATTAATCTACGTGCATTTTTCCCCAGTATAAGCTTTGCTAACGAATCATTACTCTCCCAATTCAAGGTACACATATCAAGAAATCAAAAGAAAATGGTTGAATCCGTCAACACAATACAAACAACATTTCTTCATGAAAGTAATTGACGTAATTTTTCATTTTATCATATAAATATACAGTAGCGTTTCTAAATTCTTCTAGTTGCTAACGACATTTTGTTTCTTGTCTATAGATATTTTTTTTCAATAAATTCATTTCGTTTTTTGCCTTGAAAACGTCCACATTGAACGAAACGCGTCGGTTAAAACTAGTTTTCCTATTGTTTTGTTTTTTATTCCTTTATTGTTTTTAACTGCAGAGACTACATATTTCATCTCCAATGTTCAATAGTTCTACTGATTGTTTAATCGCCGTAGCTGGTAATATTTTCGAGTAATATTTTCATAGCTGGTAATATACACGTCAACGTATAGCATTCTTTTTTTTTTTATTGTAAGGAGGATTCCGCAACTGAACGTAAAATAGCGGCGGTTCCTTGTATTTTTTATTTATTTATTTTTTTTGCGGGGGTGGCAAAATGAGAATGAAACAGAATAAACGGAAGAGGTTTTGAGAAAGATAACGGGAACTTTGAATTCGTAGCTAATTGTGAAAATGGCATGGGAACCTTGACATTGGAGAGTTATTTACATTATTCGGACAATTGTCCTCATCTTTGTCGCTATATTTATTACAACGTTTCAGCCGTTGATCGCTCCGGACTTCCTCAGGTGGTTGGAATGTCGAACTTAACCCTTTATTTCGCTCACTGGGGTAGACTGTTCTAGTTCCACGTGCCATGTTTGATGGATGTCAGTTATCAGTTATCTCCTGTTAATTCCCATCTGAATGTTCTCCTCTGCCTTAACCGGGTATTGAACTCACACTCTTTGGGTCCCTCTCACCGGATCTAAGGTATCAAAATGAAGTAAATATACATTACTTACATTATATGGACTATTGTCCTCATCTTTGTCACCATATTTATTACAACGTTTCGGCCGTTGTACGCTCTGTCCTTCTTCAGGTGGTTGGAATTTCGAACTGAACCCTTTATTTTGCTCACTGGGGTAGACTGTTCTAGTTCCACGTGCCATGTTTAATGGATGTCAGTTATCAGCTATCTCCTGTTAATTTCCCTCTAAAAGTTCTCCACTGCCTTAACCGGGTATTGAACTCACACTCTTTGGGTCCTGTCATAGGATCTAACTAATGCCTTTATCCACTGTGCCATGTGTCTTTGAGAACACTTTATCCACTGTGCCATGTGTCTTTGAGGACTCTTTATCCACTGTGCCATGTGCCTTTGAGGACACTTTATCCATTGT
Source organism: Acanthosepion pharaonis (assembly GCA_903632075.3). NCBI lineage: Eukaryota > Metazoa > Mollusca > Cephalopoda > Sepiida > Sepiidae > Acanthosepion > Acanthosepion pharaonis. The sequence goes on along the minus strand of CAHIKZ030004986.1, from coordinate 1,717,404 downwards.
GCCATGTGTCTTTGAGGACTCTTTATCCACTGTGCCATGTGTCTTTGAGGACATATTATCCACTGTGCTATGTGTCTTTGAGGACCCTTTATCCACTGTGCCATGTGTCTTTCAGGAGCCTTTATCCACTGTGCCATGGATGTCAGTTATCAGTTATCTCCTGTTAATTTCTCTCTGAAAGTTGATGGTTGCTGTAGACATTAGGTTTATAATACTCAGAAATTCATACACAGATTAAGAAACTTAACCTCTTCGACTCTAGCCCCAAATATTACCTGTCGTACAGATCCTCATAAGATGCGCATCTTACTATCCCTCTTCAATTCTAGGGTCAACCGTTATCTATCCTACATATCCTCAATATAAGTGTAAATTGTGTATAAAAAACATAGGTGTATTGAAACAACATAAGCAATTCTACGTTCTTGATGCAACCTCATTCAACCTTGAATTATGACCTCTAGCTGGAATGGCTCTTCTGCCTTCTCGGACATTCAGGCCGGTAAATGTTGTTTAATACTGTTTATTATAAACAGAGCATTTACTTAAATATTTGTATCTATAAAAAGAATGTATAAACATAAAAACGTATTAAAAATAATTGTCGGACTTTGTTCATTTCATAATGTGAGACGTCATTTGTTTACATTTGGATACGCTTTGAGAAGATATGAATGTACAAGAGATTCATTAAACATTATAGTTTAAAAGCAGTAAAATCGACTTTGCGAACCGAGCGATCCTCTGTGGCCCAATCGGTTAAGGCACATCAGGCTGTATGTCGGTTCCATATAAGGTACAGGTTCGATTCCTGTCGGAGGACGAATGTTTTCTATGAAAATTACTCGGACATTCATGCTGGTAAATCTTATTAATACTTTTTATTATAAACAGAGCCTTTACTTAAATATTTGTATTTTAAAAAAGAACGTATAAACATAGAAAATGTCTTAAAATGTGTTAGTGTTCATCCAAATTCACGACCCCGTTTGGCGATAACTGCTGGAATGTTGAAGAATCGAGTTATTATTTTAGTACTGTTTTTGAAATCGTTCCGTTTCTCCTAGATGTTAGCAAGCTTTTACTCGTCTTCCGAAGTTAGAGATATAAATCTCCATGTTTTAAGAATATTATGTTGACAAGTTTGTTTTGAGTCCTCGTTAATATTTCGTTCTATATCGCTGGGTGGGAAAATTATAAAATTATAAAATGTTATCTGCTCGTTCAGCAAATGTTTAGCTCAAAATACTTCATTTTATTGATTTGTTGTTTGGAATAATAATAATAATAATAATAATAATAATAATAATAATAATAATAAAACCTTCAAAAGGAAAGATATGATTCCATTTGTGACCCTCATCTATGGATTAAATTGTAGGGAATACTGGGGTCTTTAACCGTGGTTATTATCCAGCCTAAGAAAAGAACTTTACAGCGACAATAGTTAGCGTTTTTGAGAGCTGTGTCTCCATACTGCACAGGGGTTATACGGGATTTGTTTGTTTGTTTGTGTGTGTGTGTGTATGTGTGTTTAAAACTCTTTCTTCAGGCATCTAAATTCCAGAACGTTCGCAATGTTACTCATGTCTCTCTTGGGCTCAGTCATGACATCCAGTTGTGCGTGGGGCTTGACTTCGTTTCTAAGCCAAAATACTCATTTGTTACGGTTGAATTCTCCCTGTTGACGATATAATAAACTTTCCACAATATTAATCTTAATAAATTTCCTACTTCTCTAATAATCTTGAATATATATGCAGTTTCCCGGAAAAAAAGTAATATTCTTCAATGAATATTTAAATAAGATTCTTCTATATTTGTGCGTGCTAATATATAAACTGAAAACAGTGAACAATATAAGTTCAATAAATATTCAATGTAGCTCATGGAAATACAATATTTACAGAAAGAGCTTCGTTCTGGGTATGACGATAAACTACACCCGGCAACAAGGTCTCTGATCGAGAAGTTTTGAAAATCGTGGAACCACCTCTTAATTGTTTGTGTTCCCAGGTCCACCGTAACCCGGGGTGGTAGCACCTGTTAGGGGTCCCAGTTATGACTAAATAATGAAACCCCAAACTTGGGTCAAAACAATATTTAAACTATAAAAATACATTTTTGAAAAAAATATTACCAGCAAAAACACTCTTTACAGGAATACGTCAATGATCAACATAATGACAAACAATACATATTATATTCTTACAATCCAATTCTAAACATTTTGTCAGCATTAAATAACCCATTGAGTTGTTGATATGCCGAGAAACAAAATAAACCAAACCGAAGAAAACAGAAAGAGCACTCAATAGGAATATATATATATATATATATATATATATATATATATATATATATATATATATATATATATATCGACACTCCAGTCGAAATTCGACGTATGAGGGTCAAGCAGATCAGTTCCCAGGAAACCGACAGCCCATTAGATTTGATTATAGTGGTGAAGGTTTCGTGCAGGACCATCCACACTTTTTGAAGGGCCGAATTCAGAGACCTGGTGCACTAAGTGCCACAAGCTCCCCAAACGACTCTCCGCAGGTTTGGAATTCATAGTTGTCCTTCTCCTAGACCAGTTGCCATCCAAGGCTATAGAACCCAGTCTGCTCTCCTATTTATCCATAGCTGGAGGGAAAAGAAGAGGATTCACACGTTTCCCAAGTGAATGTAATGGATTCGACTGGAATTCGAACCCGGCTCTCCGATTCCTCAATCCAAGCCGCTATCCATTACTATTATTATATATATATATATATATATATATATATATATATATATATATATATATATAAAAGTGTATTTGTAAAAATATTTATGCTCTTTAATTAATTGATATGCGGGTGCACATTAATGTTTCCCGGAAATTTCTCCTTCTAATTTTCAACGGGTTTTGGTCGACAAAACAACAAACTTTCAATGTACGTGCGAAACAAAAAAAAAAAAAACGATGAAAAATTCTGAAAGCCCTTCAAATAAGAATACGGTAAAGCCACCAACAATGCATTGCTTTTGAACTATAAGTTCATTTTTATCTCCCCTGACACTAAAATCTGTTTCACAGTCATAGATTGTGAAACCACATTCATTTCGAATTTCAGACTGTCAAACAACACAAGATGGCTGATTGGCGACTTCCTACGTTCTTTTCTTGAAAAACATCCCAAGATGGCAGAAAGGACCCGGAACTTATAAGCATCATTTTTGCAGGTTCATATCACAGCTCAGTGTGGGTAAGATTGACTGGTGTCATTCAATGCATCCAGAATAAAACTAATAAAAACTATAACCGCACTCATCCTGATGAGTGGTCATGCCCTCAAGGAAACTCGTTGTCGTGAACGACTATTGGTCTAAAGCTCATTACAGACCTCAAATGGAACACTTATATTCGTGCCATAGAAAAAGATGCTGGGAAAATGATTACTTCCTTGTATCGCTCCAAGAATACTTAACCCCTGTTTACAAGAGGCATATCGGACACAGAACAGAGTATCTTTGCCATATCTGGGCCGGTGTTGCCCCATCGCCACTGTCCAGCTTCGACAGAGTTTAAAAGCGATTACGAATTATGAATTATTCTCTACCCTGAAACCTTTATTAGACAGACGAAACGTAGCTAGCCTCTCACTACTCTATCCTGATTACTACGGCAGATGTTCAGGTGAGTCATGTTCTTCCGTTCCACCAGTTCAGACCTTCCCAACTAGGAGCCGCTATATTATGTCCACGGTGGCAAATCCCTTCAGGTTCGTCTGATAATGAGTAAGTTCCACTCGGACGGCTTCCTCACCAGAACAGTTACATTGTCGAAAAATCTCCGGAGAGGCCGCTTCCCTGGCAACTACAAATTTGATTATTTTAAGTTCTGGGTCAACTGATATGTAACATACTGATATAATGGAATATGCGTACACCTCTGTTACCCCTCACTGGAATATAATTGGCTGGCGTCCGTCATAAATACCGACGGACGTGTAGGTGAGTCAAGAGCCTTAGTCTGAGAGCTAAGTCTATAACGACGCCCATTGGACTACGCCATTGATCTACACGTCTTACCTGCGACTACGACATGTACCAGTCGATTACTGCTACCGTATTCTACTTGGTTATAGTAGACAAAACCACTTAGCTACTTCGTTCAAATATATCCCTTTTCGGAAAATATCACTTACTGGTCCACATAAAACCCTCTTAGTACTCTTCCATCCTCCATTACATTCTCATTCAGTAACGCTCTACATCTTGTGGCCCTTAAGCTGTGGACGGGGTGAAATAGCTATACAAAAATTTCTACTTGATATCAAATAATTTATTCTAAATCAAGTAAAACACAACACAATGCATACTATAGTCCGTGTTCAGCAGTTTCATTAATAAACTCTGTTTTAACGAAGGATGCCTAAATATGCCTAAATATGGAATTGGGAATGTTAATATTTGCCGTTTCCTTATATGGAAATATTCGGCATTCATTCACCAAAATGCCACTGAAATTTATCCCCTTACAAAATGATTCAGGAAAATATTTTCAACACACACAATCACACACACACACACACACACACACACACACACACACACACACACACACACAGACAAACACACACACATACACAAACACGCACACCGCACACACACATACACACACACTCACACCACACCACACACACACACACACACACACACACACACACACACACAAAAAACCCCAAAAAGCAAAGCAAAACAAAACAAAACAAAACAAAACAATATTATTGGATGTGCGATGTGGTGTAATGGATATGGGCTCGGAGGGAGAATTCGGTGAGCCGAGTTCGAATCCAGCATAGTTCGTTAGATTCACTTACGCACAATGACCCTTAGGAAAAATATGAATCCATCTCTTCTATGGGCTGAATAGCAGGACAGACAGGGTTCATTAGCCTTGGTTGGCAACCAGTCTCCCGCAGAAAGAAATCGCAACCAACTGCAGAAAAAGTCTGCCTCGTCAGTCATGTTTCGTAAGATACATGATCGCCCAAGCGTGTAACACTTATTAACTGACAGACTGAGCTCTGATTGCTCATTCTAGTACTAATGTCGGGTTTTCTTCCATATCTTTTAATTAAAGTGGCATGAAACGTTAATATCTTGATCATGTCATTGTTCTCTATTCCAGTTGTAGGTAATAACCATTTTTTGGTGTTGTTATTAGAAATGCTCAAGTGATGAGCTGTCTATTGTTTAGTACAGCTTTTTGCTTGTGATTCTGTAGCGCCAGTCCGCGAAGTTTGAAGAAGGATGGTCCTCCCCAAGACCTACATGCTTCATTCGCTCCACGCCATATTATTCATTAATCGAAAAAAAAAAAAGCTTTTGTGTACAACTGACAGATTAGATATTTCGGAACGGCTTTGACGCCATGTATGGCATTCATATGAAAATCTCAATCTAGTGAGGCTATTTTGGAATAAGACTCGAGTTCTTACGTTAATGTTATTTGTTTTTTAGCAGCTTAAGGTGTCGGGAGAAACGACCCCGAGCACAAAGTATTTTCCAGTTTCATTATCTCCTTTGTTATAATTTATCCATACGCCGTGGTATTTGAAGTGTTTAGTATTTACTGACGGGTGGATTCAGTGGATGTGCCATCACTACTTTCATTCCAATTCTTGATCATAGTTTCTGTTTAGGACACGTTTATCTGGAGTCCTACATTTATCTTTAATGCACACACACACACACACACACACACACACATATATATATAATTATGTATTTAGGCAGCAATCCTTCATTTATACATGTTTCATTAAAAACAACAGACATGTACTACGATTAGGCATTTTATTGAATTTTTTTTTGTGTTCGAACAAATATTTTCTTTTTTGGACACAAAGTATGTAGAAAGTGTCCTAACGTTCTATAATTCCGAGCGCTTACGGCTGTACTTTTAGCCATTATCAAGAGTGATTCTATTTTTTCAGTTTAATTGGGTGTGTGCGTTTTGTGTATGCTTTTAGTGTTATAGAGATGTTTCATTTTCCGAACACGGTTAGCATATTGTGGCCGTGTTTGTTGTATATGTTATTAAGTGTTAGCTTTTCTTTTCTTTTCTTTTTTTTTTTTTTTTTATTAAGGATTCCATTATTTGTCATCTGCTTTTACATATGGAGGAGGTTATTATATTTGTATTTTCGGATGGAGTCCGGTAAGTTTGTGTGCGTGTATTGAAATGGGTTCTAATAGAGCTGTAGTCAGATAGGTGTAAGGTAAGTCGTCTGGATAGGCATGTAGTTGTGCGACCGATGTAATTATTTCGTTTTGATCAGGAACACAGTTCCTTGCGGGGCCTTTGAACTCATAGATAATGTTCGTTCGTTCTAATTTTGATTTTGCTGGTTAGTTGTTTTTTTAGAGGACAAGGTTATCTGTTTTAAATTTTTTGTAGTAGAAAATTAATTTGATTTATATATATATATATATATATATATATATATATATATATATATATATATATATATATATATATAATATATATATATATATGGAAAAATATTACATTGGAACATTTTGAATTTGTAGGTCTGATGAATTAGATCATGATTACGATTCCAAAGTAATAAATTATAATAATAGAATATTAGTGTTTGGGTCTTTTATATTATATTCTTGCTCTGCCCATGATAGTGAGCTCTACCTGGATTCTATATTCTTATATATATATATATATATATATATATATATATATATATATATATATATATATATATATATATATATATTGATTTAAATAAACATATTCCAGACTGGACTATGCAAGCAGAATAATATTTTAAGATCCCTGAATTTATTCGAGATACGTGAGCATTATTTTTTTCCTTTTTTATGCTCGACTGGATCAAAAAAAAAAAAATCTTTATTAACGTATTTTAATCGTAAGTTTATTTGTTTTTTTTTTCATAATTTTACGTATTTCGTAATTAAAATTACGAAATACGTAAAATTATATTCCAGTAAAATCGCTTATCAATCCAAATGAGTTAAAAGTTGCCAACGATTGGTCCCTGATGATGCGTTGGCCGAAAGGCAGCCTAGGTCCGGACATTTAAAAAGAAAATGAACATAAAATATTGTTTATTTAAATCAATATTCCTGTTCTGTGGTATCAGGTCTTTGTTTCAGTATATATATATATATATATATATATATATATATATATATATATATATATATATATATATATATATATATATCGACTACCGACAAAAAGATTAGGATCACCATGCCGCAATGTTGAACAAATTTTATAGTAATGATCCAAAACAAAACTCAAAACTGTGTACAAATTATCTAAAATCAAAGGAACATAAAGGAATTTTGCAAACCATTGACTTCGCCCTGTCAGTCTCCAGATCTTTCACCAATTGAACTAGACTGGGACGAAATTGATCGTAAAGTTCGAAGTGAACTGCCTAAGAATAAACAAGAGTTGTCTACACTAAGCACATTACTTGGGAATAACTCAACATAATTTTATAAGTTTCGAGAAAGCAAGCCAAGAATTTTCTATAGTGTAATAAATGCTCGTGGCGATCTCTCTCATTAAAGACAGGAAACTTTATTCATTTTTTCAGATTGTGGTCCCATATGTAATATAAGTTCTTCTATGTGTCCATGAATGCTGGACAATGTCTTCGCAAATGAACTAGAGAGTTGAGGCAACAGAAATATCGTTCTACACAAAGATGCTGAGAATTCATGTGGTCCCAAAACTTCCGATCGGTAGCATATATATATATATATATATATATATATATATATATATATAAGGCTGGATGTATCCGTGTGTGTGTGTGTCTAACGAATGCACGCCCGCAATTTTCGACGGATTTGCATCAAAATTTACATGCACATGCTCAAAGTTAGCTGGAAGGCCAAGACCGACTTTGTATTTCCCAACTCCCATCGATAGTGGAAATAATCCATTTTTTCATGCTTCTACGGCAGTTTTCATGTAGTTTGTGGCCATTTTGTACTGACCAGAGTGAGAGCCTATAGCTGCTACGAATAGGCAGGAAGATTCTATTGGCAAGCGTGAGAGCCAACAGATGACTGACACGAATATTAACTAGCATGCAAAAAAATCAATAGCTGCATTCGTCACAAGTGTGAAAAATTTAAATCTGCATGACACTTTACTCCAATTGGCTCATTCGCTTGCTTAAACTCAACGTTGATTCTGATTCCGCAGAACTGGGTTGGGTGTGAAAAAGTATTTGTTTTTAACATTCTTTTTTCATTCGGTTTTTCCAGTTACGAGTCCTTTTTTAAAGCTGATCGTTTTGTGTTCATTTTGTTTAGTTCTTTTTTCGTAACAGATTAATGTTTAGTATAGAGCTTCAAAAAAATTTGCAGTGTGAGATAGGCAAGAAGTAAGGCATGTAGCAACATCAGCACCGCAAATGGCACTCCTTTAAAGGCAAGGAAGGGCAAAAATATTTTAAGTCAAGTGATAGCGATTGCTGTATGAGTCGTACGATTTTTGAATCAAGCACGGGCAACGCCGGGCCAAACTGCTAGATATATATATATATATATATACATATATATATATAGGTATGTGTGTGTGTGTGTGTGTGTGTATTTAAGCAGCAAATTCTCTTTTAGGCATATCTGATTGTATAAATTACAGACATAATATCTACTAACTTTTATTTTCATTTCCCAAGTACTTTCATTAGAACATGAAAAAAATTATATTAATGAACAACATATAGTTTTGTGCCACTTGCACCCCTGAGGATGATCTTGGAAAAAGATCGAAAGTACTTGGGAAATGAAAATAAAAGAAATTAAAACAGCTATAGCAGATTTCTCTCCTCCTTTAACATCAATACACGGAACGTTATTCGTCAGTATGAACGGATTTTGTTAAAAATTAGCAGACATAATATCTGTAATTTATTCAATCAGATATATATATATACTATAATAAAGAGAAAGAACAGTAAGTTATATAATCCGGTGTTCTTATAAATATTTTTATTTTTATAAAACAGTGCTCAATGCAAATCTACAGAGCATAAATATTATAAATTTACTAATTTAAAAATATGGTTCCATCGCTACACAGGAATTACCATGTTTCAAAAACAGTACCTAAAACCTTCAAATTCAACATTATATATATATATATATATATATATATATATATATATATAAAAGATAAATAAATAGATTAAATTCATTGTTAAATATTTAATATATACGTTATTTTTATGGATACACTTATTTGAGTAAACGATCTTTTCTTTTAACTAAACAGCATCAATTACATTTACCGGCCTGAATGTTCTTGCAATTTCGTAGAAAATATGCGTCCTTCAACAGGAATCAAACCTCTATTATATATGAAGCGACCTTTAAGTCTTGCGTGCTATGGGCATTCAGTCATAGAGAACTTCTGGTTAAGCAAAGCTCGGATTAATGCTTTAAACACAAATATCGAGTTTTGTTTCACGGGAAGTTCTCTGTGGCTAAACGGTCATCACACGCTGGGTTCAATGTTGGTTTCGTATATGATACGGGTTCGATTCCTGATGGAGGAGGCATATTTTCTACGAAATTTTAACGAACATTCAGGCCGATAAATGTAAATAATGCTGTGTAGTAAAAAGAACAGCGCATTTACTCAGATAATTGTATCCATTAAAAAGAAAACGTAAAAACAGTGAAAATAATGTTTATATAGAAATAAAGTTTTGCTGCCGACACTTGAGCATGAACCTAGATCGCCAGTGAGCAAACACAGTTGATCCCATTATTGAATTAAGTAGACCAGGTGACCATACGGGAAACGCATATATGTAGGAAGTATCACTATACGGAGAGTTATTCTTTACTCTGATCATTATACTATTTCCCTATACTGATCACTATAAGGATTACTATTCGAGTGAGTATTATCGAGCAAGTACTATTAGTGCGAGTGTTATTCAACGGCGTTACTATAGTTGTATCTGCGATTACAAAGTCTCTACTACAAAGATATATATATATATATATATATATATATATATATATATATATATATATTGCTAGAAGTGTTATATTTAATGGGTACATTTTATTTAACAGAGACTTTTTAAGCCGTCCTGGCTATGATGACAAACTACATCCGCGTCCTGGGTAAGACGATAAACTACGTCTAACAGCAAGGCCTCTGATCAGGAGGTTTTGGGAAGCGTGGAACCACCTCTTAATTGCTGGTGTTCTCAGGTCCACCCTGACCCGGGGTGGTAGCACCTGTTAGGGTCCCAGCTATGGGCAAATAGTTAACCCCCAAACTGGAATCAAAGTGCTATGAAAGTGCAAAAATAAGTTTTAATACCAGAAATACTTTGTAAAAAAATATTATCAGAAATACATTTTTTAAAAAAATAAAAAAAATAAAAATACCAGCAATAAAAAGCTTGTCGGCATTAAATAACCCATTTAGTCTGATATGCCGTAAAACAAACCAAACCAAACCAAACCAAACCAAACCAATTTACTTTTTAATGGATTCTTACGCGGACACAAACTAAACATAAATCGCTTATAGTAAGAGGAAACAGTGTAATAATATGAAATACAAATTTATTCAGTGGCAACGAGTGTTCCTTGCTATATATATATATATATATATATATAAACAGTAAGATATATAATCCGGTGTTCTCATAGATATTTTTCTTTTACAAAATTGTGATCAATGTAAATTTACAGAGCCATAATATTATAAATTAACTGATTTAAACCCAAAAAATTTTTGCCGTGCCTTTAAAACCCAGTAAATTTAAAAATAAGTTACTCCAAAATTCGCTTGAGGATGAAATGGAACTAATGTCTTTAATTTTATTACAAAATTAAATTCGAAGCTTTTAGCTTCCATTTTTGAAACGTGGTTAGAAATGTTTAGCGAAAAAGATACATTTTAAATCAGTTAACTTATAATATTAATGCTCTGTAAATTTACATTTAAATTTACAATGGACTTTACTCAACATTTCCATACACTTATATATATAAGTAGACACTAAGGTCAACAGCACTCGGAGATAGATGGCATGAAGACTGCGTTGTAGTATGAAACCTCAGTGTCTACTTTTATATTTACATACAGTCTATTTCTGATATTGTGCACTTGTACCCATAAATATAGAATAGTTTAGAATTATATTTTACCATATTTTTAGCTGCCCTAGACTGCTGGTGAGTAATTTGGTTTGATGAGTCTTCGTGAAATGTTTCTTACTTGGAGATTTAGTGTCTGTCAGACTATACGACTGTATATTTCTATGTGTGTGTGTGTGTGTGTAGCAGAGAGAGAGAGAGAGAGAGAGAGAGAGAGAAATGTAAAAAGTCTTACCGTCCATCCGGGCTTGATTTCAAGTACCGTCCATCAGGTGAGACCCAGTTCATTTGTGGGAGCTTTTCGTCTGGTCCAAGGCCAACTGGAATACATCTAAGATGGAGGGCAGTCCCGGTAGCAATGTCGGTTACTTTGGTAGGCAGCCATAATTTCAGACCATCTGGAGTGGGAAAAATGACAAATAATTAGAATTGACTGAAAAAATATCGGAAAATCGAAAATCAAACAAAAATATTTCTCTTTTATTTTATTTTTCCAACAAAAACAAAAGAAATGTTATATTTTTATAATTCATCATTTTACAGCAAGTAATACTTATTTTTACTCTTCTTCTCCTTTGTTTTGATATATACTCGTATGTCGCATTTCATCACGTTGAAAAACCGATTCCCGTCCGATTACCTAAGTTAAGCAACGTCGAGCCTGGCTAGTACATAAATAGATGGCCGATTTGGAATAGCGGGGATTGTAATCTTATATGTTGGAATGGTCTTGTCGGAGATAACTCCTCCTTAATTGTCCAAATCATTCACTAGGGGGCGCTCTCACTACACTATAAATACTGGGCGATTTCTTGTCTCGTTCTCTTTTTACTTTCAGCGAACACATCTACAATGTAAGCTCTCGCAGAAGATTGCGTCTTCCCATTCGTGGGAGGTGCCATGAACATTAAACACACATACGCATACGTAAGAACATTCACCGAAATACAAACTCTTTACGTTCAGACACAAACACAAATGTTAATTTGTATGTCCATTGTAAATTTTGTTGTTTAATACATATATGTGTTGATATATATATATATATATATATATATATATATATATATATATATATATATATATATATATATATATATCGTCTATAACGATTTTTACGAGCGCGTCAGTAACGGCAAACGCGTTCAGGAAACTTTCATTACGGATAGAATTTACTTAAAGGAACGATTAATTAGCTTATCTTCATACCCTGCCTAGTGGCAAACGCTGCTGGTGGCGCCAGGAGTGGCGGTCCTGCCATAGCCACCGAAACCGTGATATCACTCCTGGTCGGCGACTGACGAAGACAGGGTATCGCACGTGCTAACACATGTTGCATGTTATATATATATATATATATATATATATATATATATATATATATATATATATATATATATAAAAAACATTAGGCAGCATATAATTTACATACAAAGAAATAATCACACATAGAATCAATCAGAAGTATTAATGCGATTATTGGCGACATCCATCGCTAGAAACATAATATATGCATTAAACTACTGTTTATCCATAGTGCGAAGTGTAAGATTTGTGTAAGATTTGTGTAAGATTTGCACGTTCCGAGATCTTACACAACCGTCAATAATAGCAGATATTCCAAAAACATCTTTCGGTCGACATACAAGTATTTCGTCATTTTTTTTATTTTATAAGGAAAAAAACACATGCCTGATGATGGATAGAAGACTATCCGTAAGTACTAGCATTTTAACATCAAATAAACTGAAAACTACAGACATCAAGTTTATCGACGAGGATCACTTCGCACTATGGATTAACAGTATTTTAATGCATATATTATGTTTCTAGCGATGGATGTCGCCAATAATCGCATTAATAATTCTGATTGATTCTATGTGTGATTATTTCATTGTATATATATATATATATATATATATATATATATATATATATATATATCGGTGTTGTTGGTTTTCTTTACACTTCTTTATGCTAGATTCAATCTCTGAGTCCGCCATGTTCTTGTAGTAGACGTTCTTCTAGCAGGAATAAACTCACGTGTTCCTCATTTAACAACACGTAACCCTTATGGGTTAATTAGTACGACTTGAACAAGTTAATCTTTATTATCTCCCCCACCCCTTAATTCTTACAGTCTAAAAATATTTTCTAGCTTTGAAATAACCTGTAAAAGGTATATAAACCGTAACAAAAGCAAATCAATCATTAATTTAAAATGTTTCACTTTACGATGGGTGTTGAAAGTTCTTGACCCGACCAAAAAGGGTTAATAAAAGAAAATCTGAACTTTAGTTATTTTTTTAAAATATTTTTATGAGTGGCTTCGTGAATTTTACAGCCTTTGATGTAATTTTCTTTGAAAGACAAAGAAAATCCCTTATTAAATAAGAAGAAAACACTTAAAAAATCCATGCTTTCGATATAATATTCTTTGAAAGACATAGAAGATCCTTTATTGAATGAGAAGAAAACATTAAAGAATACACACTATAAGATTCTTTAAAGAAAAGTCTAACAACACCAGCGTTGTGTGCGATCTCAACAAAGTGGGAATATTTACAAGAAATAATCGTTTCCTATACAGTAATCCCATTAAATGCGAAATTAATGTCTTTACACGTTCAGAATACAAAGTTTGGACGCGTCTGTTCTGACGCCGACTAAGTGGGCGATGGACGTTTTGGCGTTCGAAAAAGTTTAAAAAAGAAATTATTTGCAAAATTTAAACAAATAAATAAAAGCGGTTTAAAGCTATATAGGTTACATTCCATCCCATTTCTCAATGTTCGTATTACTTTTTATGCCAACATAGTTTTTTTATCTTCATGCATCTAGAGGCACAATGGTTCATATTCTGATCCGACATTTTGTTTAGTATTTAGGTTGACGAACAGATGGCGTAGTAATTCAGTGCAAAATAAAAGGAAACGTGCTTCAGTGTTAAGAAGTGGAGCGGCGGAATACACTGCGACCTACAATAATAATTCTTTCTCATATGTAATATGAGTCCTTCTATGTGGCTGTGAATGCTGGAAAATCTCCTCACAGATGAAGTAGGGACTTGAGGCAATAGTAATATGGTTCTACAGAAGAATACTGAGGATTCTATGGACCGAACGTGTGAGCAACAATGAAATTTTATAGAAAATGGGAACAAAAAGGACACATGCTTAACACCAGGAAGAGACAATTAAAATTACTGGGGCACGTAATAAGAAAAAAAGGCACGGAAAATTTGATACTCACAGGAATGATTGACGGCAAGAGAGACAGGTAGTTTAAACAATGCATCGCCTAGCTAGCTGTGAATGGATGGTAGAGCAGGGTTTGGGTGAGATGACAAAGGAACAACGTTTATTAAGAGCTACATGACAGGGAATTGTGGAGTGGCGTGATCGCCAACGTCTTTATGCGACATGGCACATGGTAGAAGGTGGAGGATCTAACGTGGTGGTGTTAGACTCAACCAATGTGTGTGGGTACGCGTCTATATATGTATATGAATGTTTGAGGAAATGTGAGCTTATCTGACGGCGCCGACGGACGATCTGAAAAACGTCAAGACTACCCGAACGTGTTTCTTGTTAAGAGAACAATACTACATAGGTAAGGATAAGGTTTCGACACCAAAATAGATTGACAGTTGCATTGATATATATGCATGAACGTATGGACGCGTATGTACGCCTAACCACAGATGATTTCTGCGGGTATGTTTATAAGAACTAAAAGGCTTACACTTCTATGTATGTGTGCCTATGTATGCGACAGTGTCATCCCAAATAAACAGAAGAAAATTGCCCCCTCCACTACACACAAATAAACAAACACAAATAAGCATAACCTGATCAATTTAAAAAAAAAAATCAGTTTGGTTGATGATAGCAAAAGCATGAAACCCAGGGTTACAAACTAATATCCATACAATTGAATATGTTAGCTCTGTCACAGATATTGAGCACATTCCATTAAGTATCGCGAATATATATATATATATATATATATATATATATATATATATATATATATATATATATATTTATGCATATATATATTTTATATATATTTATACATATATATATTTATATATATATATATACATATATTTATATACATATTTATATATATTTATATATAAATATATATATATATATATATTCATATATACACATATTTATGTCTATATTTCTGAGATGAGGTATTATGTACATTATTTAAATTATTCGGACTATTTTCCTCATCTTTGTTGCCATATTTATCACGACGTTTCGGCTCATATATGTGCAGCAGGGCAGGTCGATGTAAGAACCGGGGTACTGCACTCACTATGGAAGTTTGAGGTAATAAATAATGGCACAAAAGATTTGTCTCCATATTATTATTGTTTGTTCAAGATGAAGCTTAGGTTCCAAATAATAGCGTTGGAATTTCATTCCGTTGACAAGAGAAATCCATATAGCACAGCCTTATAAGTTTATAATTTACTGAAGCCTTACAAATTGCCTATGGACAAGATGTATGGCACCGGCGCATTATTACGAAATCAGTATGACATTAAATAAGACTATCATTAAATTCAAAGTAAAATGATATTGAACGACTTTGCTATATTCTAATGAAATATCACATACAGCGCAGTAGTTTTAGTGTGATTTTCAATAACCAGAGCAAAGTTAAAACATTTTCTCTTATAATCTGTGCCCAGCAAAATAAATAATAGAAAATAGATAAAAGTTTATATCACACCATAGTGTTATATAAAATTTTATCTATTCTTATTTTTATTAATTATGGCCTGACAAATGCTCGAACAAATCGAGTAGCCTCTTGTGCAATGTTTTACAAGTTTTTTAGTTTTTAACTTATCGAATACAGTAAAAGAAATACATATTTTGCTTCTGGTAATTCATTCTTAGAAATTTGGTTCAAATATATCTACCATTCAATGTCTAATTTAAAAAAATAGGAATTTTTTTGAATTTATTCTTGAAATAGTAAAGTTTTGAAGTCAGTTTTGTAGGCAAAAACTGCTGAAATTGGTAAAAGCTATCAATTTTTTGGTGTCAGGACTTATCTCATCAAACTACAGCCGTCCCAATGAGTGTTATGTTGATATTCTAAAAGAAAATCAACTTGTGCTAATGTGCCGTGGTCGAATTGTTTGGAATAACGTTTCATTACAGGGTTAAAGTTACCGCTGTTTTCTTTGCACACTGAAAACAAAAAAAAAATATTACATTTTAGTTATATACCATATCTATGCCATTATATATACCATACCTATGAACACTAATGTGCTTGTCCCAATCCTCATAAATACGTTAGACACTATCGTGAGTCGGTGGTGGGTAATATGCTGTCCGAGTAGTTCACCACTTGCCGTGGTTTACCTATTTCACTTGTATTTTTTGATGTTATAAAGATTACCATTTCATCTCCAACCTCCGTTTTGGTTATTCCTCATTCAGTGACCCTTCCTAGGTTACAACAATTTTATAAACAGTTAATACTGCCTTCACATTGCCATATTTTTTATCGGTATCACCCTATTAAATTTTCTAAGCGAGGCTTAGATTTGGCACATGACTGAAAGTATGGGGCACCCAGTGAGGATCGAACTCATTATTCAGTTGTTACAGTTTTAGCCAGACCAACTTGCTAGCCATTACACCACGCGCAGCTGCCCAACGGTAATTTTCCAAGCGTAGCTTGGGTGTGGCCCAAGGTCGAAAGTAAGGGGAACCCAGTGAGTACCGAACTCACTACTCATTCGTAATTGTTCTAGCGAGACAAGCTTGTTAACCATTACACCGCGCCGAGGTGCCCCTAGTGATTTTCTAAGCGATGCTTAGATGTGGCACAAGGCCAGAAGTATGGAGCACAAAGTGAAGATCGAACTCACTACTCAGTCGTTATATGTTATAGCGAGACAAGTTTGTTAACCATTACAACACATGGAGGTGCTCCTAGTGATTTTCTAAGCGCTGCTTAGATGTGGCACAAGGCCGGAAGTATGGAGCACCCAGTGTAGATCGAACTCACTACTCAGTGGTTATATGTTCTAGCGAGACAAGCTTGTTAACCATTACACCACATCGAGGTGCTCCTAGTGATTTTCTAAGCGCTGCTTAGATGTGGCACAAGGCCGAAAGTATGGAGCACCCAGTGAAGATCGAACTCACTAATCAGTCGTTATATGTTCTAGCGAGACAAGCTTGCTAACCATTACACCACGCCGAGGTGCCCAAATCGGTATCAAGGCAGTAAAGCCACTAAGACGCAAGGGGTTACAGGATGTGGAAAAAAATCATTAGTAAAGAGCGGGAAGAGAAAAGTGTAATCGGGAGGACAGTAGATAGCGATTGCCAGAGAATTTAAATTTTTATAGATTAAAGTTGGCTGGAATGCATGGAGCTGGAAGGGGGTTCCACAATCGATAAGTGCGAGAAAGGATACTGTTAACATGGAATTTCCGGCTATATCTAGCTAATTCAAATGTAAATTGATGAGATCTCGTCGTTAGTCTAGTACTGCGCCTAAATTCAAATTGTCTACGTACCATACAGACAGGCTTATCCGAACAATTTTCATGAAAGTATTTATAGGGAATGCTCAGGGAGCGAACCTTATGGCGGTGGAAAAGACACTGAAGACGAGCTGCTAGATCAGCCTTTATGGCGGCATTTAAGCGAGATGCTGCGGAGTGCTCTTGATTGGGCCTTCGGTTTGTTCAGGAGTTTGAGACTCCCTATGTCTTTACATATTCTCAACATTAGAAGCTCTCCTGGCTACCGGTTGATTTGGTTTTTCATTTGCACAACTTTCTTTTCCTCACTGCTTCATTGACTCTTTTGATTGTAATCAAATTGGCGAAGATATCTTTCTACAAGGTATAATGCCGTATGCAATAGGCAACGATAAACTGCAGAAGGACTCAAAATCGTTCGCTGCATTTAAGTATTGCACTAATATTTAAGCTTACCTTTTAAGAGGTCAACGATAATTCTTGTGCCGCCTCTTAATTTAAAGACAATTTGATGTACGTAGGTCTTTATTTCCTGTACAAACAATTATTTTTATTTCATGGGTAACATTCGCTAGATTTCGCAATTAATTTCAATTATTCCCAAATTTATATCTAAGTCATAAATATTGTTATCGTACAAAAAAAAAATCGTCGCAAAAAATCGCATTAATGAAAACTTGGAAATCCAAAATTTCAGGATTGCAGGTCCGGATCCAACCCGGATGTTTTTAATTTGCTCAAGAGGTTGGTCTGATTCCAAAATGATATATGTTAGGCTAGGGCCTCTAGGATTAAAGTTGAAAACATGGACAGTTTTATTTTGAAACACTGTAATTTGAAAACGGAATTTTTTTTTTTCATTTCAACATGAAATATTGAAGGTTAGAGAGTTATCTCCCTTTAATTTTTTTTTATCAGCAGAATCAAAAATGGCGGAATCCGAAAACAATCGCAGTAATGAAAACGACCCAGAATATTTTTAATTTGCTCACAGAGTCGGTCTGATTCTAAAATGGTATGATATGTTAGGCTATGGCCTCTAGGAGTAAAGTTGAAAAGTGCGACACACTGACATATTGACCTTGGCATTTATTTATATAGAAGTTTTCAACCCAATATACGAGCTAGGAATTAGAGATCAGCATCCAGTAAGTACATAATTTTCAGTATCTGGGAAATGTTTTAGCCACCATGTCACACCAAAATTTGAAAACACATTGAAAGAACTTAAAATGCGTTTCAAAAGCTAAGCAAAGTATTAATAAAAAAAAGGCGCAAATTTTGTTAAGTAGAAATATAAGATTGTTGAACTGCTACGTATTATCAGTCCTCCACAATGGCAATCAAAGCCGGGCAATTTGATTCACAGATGAGCAAGAGAATTAAGGACAGAAACTGTAGTTTTTTTTTCTAAGCGTAACTTAGACGTGGCACAAGGCCGAATGTTTAGGGCACCCATTGATGGGTAGAATTCACTATGTAGTCGTAAGTGAAATCATGCGAAAAGTCTGCTGAAAATTACACCACCTTGAAGTATCCAAAAGATATACTAAGCGTAGCTTAGTTGTGGAATATGATCGAAAAATAAAATGTCACATCGAAATCCGGATGCGCAATGAAAGAACAAAAATGCCTTCCAAAAGCTAAGCAAAGTATTAATAAAAAAGAAGCAAATTTTGTTAAGTAGAAAGATAAAAGATTGTTGAACTGGCATATGATCAAAAATATAAAACACCGTGAGGATAGGCCTCGATACTCAATCGTAAATTTATCTAACAACTACAGGCTTGTTAACCATTACACCACGTCAATATGTTCTAAGTTCAGAGACGAAGTTCTACAAAAGAATGTTGAGACAAACATAGACGAAGCAATTTGAACAACGAAGAAAGTTTAAGGAAAATGGCAAAAAGGAAATTTATAATTAGAAAAAATGACAGTTTAAATTTTGGGGACGCGAAGAGGAAAAAGGACTTGGAGAATTTAGCACTCGCGAGATATACAAAAGGAACAGATGAAAGTTTTAAGTAACTTACCTAACGATTTTTTTACCAATGGATCCCGGAACAAAAGGATAGCGAACAAAAAAATACATTGGCAAGAACTCCGAATAATAAGAAATTGTGAACGGCCATTATCGCCCACGTCCTGTAGGTACCCGCCATAAAAAAGAAAAGACTATATTATTTACACGCTATTTTTCTAGATATGACTGAGTACAGAAAGGTTCTCGGCCTGACCAACATCCAAGAAAAAGTGCAGCATTTTTTTGGGAAAAAAGCTTTTTTGGTTGGACGGGGAACTTTCTGCCCGTCTCGTATTTAAGAAATGTTATTTTTCTGACTTGTGCGATTTAAAAATAATCTCTTTTTTTAATGGAATGCTTAAGAGTTAATAAAATTTCTCCACGTGCAATTAATAGTTATTACTTTGGAGAGATATAAAATTTACACCCTAAGGTATCTGTGAAAGCGTTAATTTTATAAGCTGATGCCGAATGTACATACATTTCAAGTACAAATGCATATTTGACCGTCTCTAATATGAAGCCCTGAAATATGAACAAAATTCGATCTTACATTCATATACACGCACATACACATAAACACATACATATGTGTGTGTGTGTACACGTGTGTGTGTATCTGTATACTGACTGATGAGCGGAAATAATTTTTTAGTCGCGTTAATTCACAATCCGAAATTTTATTCCGCGTTTTCAGAAAGGCCTCATGCGAGTTGCATAGAAATGTACAGAATTTTATTTTTTATTAAATTAATTGTCCATTTTGTCTTATGGCTGCAGTTTTTATTACGACGAAGCGCAGAAATAAAAAAAGCACCTAAATATATATATATATATATATATATATATATATATATATATATATATATATATATATATATATATATATATATATATATATATATATATATTTTTTTATGGATGTAATGGATGTAAAGCCGAGTTCGAATTCAGTCGAATCCATTACATTCACTTACGTGCTAATACTCTTGGGTAAGGTATGAATCCTCTTCTTCTCCCTCCAGCTATGGGTAAATAGCAGGACAGACTGGGTTCTATAGCCTTGGATGGCAATTGATCAAGGAAAAGGACAACTCTGAATTCAAAACCTTCGGAGGGTCGTTTGGGACCTTGTGGCACATAGTGCACCAGGTCTCTGTATTCGGCCCTTCAAAAAGTGTGGATGGTCCTGCACGAAACCTTCACCACAATAATCAAATCATATGAGCTGGTGTCTGGGCTGTCGGTTCGTCGGAAGAGTCCACCATATATATGTAGGTATGTGTGTGTGTGAAAATATTTTTAGTACCACACCAACTAAATAGTAGATATTTACTTGACCCCCCACTGAGTCAGGTTGTGAAACAAAGTCGGTTTTGAACGGGGGAACCGAGCTTTTTCACTCGGGCCGCTGGTCCAAGCCGGTCTTAGCTTGTCCAAGCGGGTTAGAGCATGGTCTAAGCTAGTCATAGATGATCTTAGCTGGTCACAGATTGTCCAAGCAGGTCATAGCTGGTCTAAGCTTGTCACAGCTGGTCTTAGCTTGTCATAGTTGGTCCAGACCCGAGCCAGTACAAACTAGTCGTAGCCGTGATACACCCCAGCAACAGGGCCGAAGCACAAGTGTCTAGGAAGTATCCGAATGTGTACATCTCTCCTCGGAGGAATATGGGCACTTTAATTTGTACGTTTTCCTGTCGAGGCAGGGAGTTCCATCAACTAGATAGTATACTTAAAGCAGGAAGACATTTTTATTAATCAAACATTTGTATAGAAAAGTAATCTTGATAAAAAAAAAATACAACTTTTAAAGTGCCGACGTTTTGTCAGAGAAAAAATCGTAGGAATTAAGAAAAACTGTTGAAAGGAAACAGACCTTCTTGTAATTGAATTAACAGAGACAAGGCGGAGGGGAAAGAAAAAAAGTAAAGATGCCCAGAATAAGAGAAAGGCTAGCCAAAAAGTGCTAGTTTATATTTCTACCGAATAATTGGACCCTATATATATGATTATATATATATATATATATATATATATATATATAATTATTTATTCAAAAATATGATTACAACGCTACATAAATAATAATTATATTTATGCTCTATTTTTGCATCGAGCACTATTTTTTAAAAATAATAACAAAAATACTAAAGAACTTTGGATTATTTACCTAACGAGTTCTTTCCTTTTTTCTATATATTTTTACACACACACACACACACACACACGCACGCACACACACACACATACATATATATATATATATATATATATATATATATATATATATATATATATAAAAAAAAAGTAGAACATACAAGACATCACTAAGAGGCGACAGTCTGTTTCATGCTACATACAATCATCAGGGCACGAGTGTCTGAGGATTGCATCTAATATGAAAAAAGACTGTCGCCTCTAAGTGTTGACTCCTATATTCACTTTTATATTTACACACGCTCTATCTCTCATATTGAGCACTTTATCCGATAAAGATAGCACATTTAAGATTATATATATATATATATATATATATATATATATATATATATATATATATATATATATATATATATATATATATATATATATATATATATATATATATATATATATATATATATATATATATATATGGGTAAATTGTCACTAGTTTATATTTTTTATTTCGGGTGTGCGCGTTTGTTTGTTTTTGATTTTGTGGAGGCCACAGTATAGGTGCTCTGTCGCGATGAGAACCTCCGACTACCCCCGGCCATGCGATCGAATTTCAGCCCCTGAAACTATAAGTACACATGAGCAGAAGGCAGTGACAAACCTAAGGATTTGTACGTTCACCGAAGTTAAGCAACATTGACCATGTCCAGTACCTAGATGGGTGACCGCTTGGGAATACCGGGTGCTGTAAGATTCGATGTGCGTGTGGTGTGATGAATAATGACTGGGAATTGTTAAGAGGAGAGCCGAGCTCCAATTACGGTTGGTTTCTTTATATCACTTACGCGGGAAAGGTATGAATCCACCCTTCTCCCCCAGCTATGGGTTAAATAGTAATACTTCTATCCCGAAACCCATTATTATCTTCAAAGAAAAAGTGTAGAATTGCGTACAAAATACTTAGATTTTCGGCATTAAGCAACCCATAGAAGTGTCGATATGCTGCTAAGCAAACAACCAAATACCAACCAAATTATCTACAAATAATTCAGTATATCTTGAACTGTGTAGTCCACAAAAGTCTTTGATAATAATATGAAAGTCGAAAATATGTCGACGTCGGGTAATTCATATTTAATTACTTAACGGAAACAAGTAAAATTGTTCCGAATATAGGAAAATAGTTAAAACATGTCTTACAAAACAGAAATTTAGTTCTGTTTTTTTAACCCAATTTGTATAAATACATAAACCACAGAAAAAAAAGACATCTGTTTTTAAAGCCCAGATCTACTGAAAATAAACAAACTATTCTCATTTTCTCTACACTATTGTTCGTTTGTGTTCTGTCTCGATGCTAAAACCAGCTCAGATTTCAATGTGCATGCATTTTTTTTGCTTCAAAATTTTGTCTTACAGAAGTTGCGACAGATGTTGCTTTTCTCTGTCAGTGTTATTTGCGTTTGTGTTACGAGATATAAACAGGTTCTCTGTTGCTTTTTATTTCAGCCAAAACGTCGAAGCGTTGAAATTTCCATGCCATTCATTGTTTAACAGATTCGTTTCGTTTGTTTTTACCCGAAATGTTATGAAATCTTTTGCTTGGTTTGAACTGCTTGGTAACCATGACATATTTGAGAAGAATACTAGAATAACCCAGATTCTGTACTGACAGCAGAACGCCTGCATACGGATAGAAAATGTATTCAGTAAATATACAAAAACAGAAAGGGTTGTAAGGATATTTTTCTGCGGGAACATGTCGTAGTGACACATAGCACAGTGGATAAAAGCGTTAGTTAGATCCAGTGGCAGGACCCAAAGAGTGTGAGTTCAATACCCGGTTAAGGCAGTGGAGAACTTGGAGAAGGAATAACTGACATCCATTAAACATGGCACGTGGAACTAGAACAGTCTACCCCAGTGAGCGAAATAGAGGTTTCAGTTCGACATTCCAAGCACCTGAGGAAGACCGGAGCGTACAACGGACGAAACGTCGTAACAAATATGGCGACAAAGAAGAGGACAATAGTCCGAATGATGTAAATAATGTACATAATAGCTCATCTTAGAAATATAGACAGGTTCTCGAGATATTTAAAATTATCGGGATCTTTTTTGAAATGTTCTTTTTTTTTTCGTTCTCGTAGTGAGCACTAAATTAGATTGTACACACAAGCGAACTATTGTGAAGACCATGTCCTCCTTTTAACCAACGGCGACTCTGCTCTAAACCGAACGTAAAAGAAAGAAAATTGTTTTTTTTCTTGAATAACGTTATATAGCCGGCCCAAGTTGCAAATCCGAAAAAAAAAACTTTTCTTCTCCTGAGACGATCTCCAAAGCCGAGTTATGGTTAATGGGCATTTAGCGTGATATATTTCTGAGGACCTAATAAGCTAACATCAAGAAGGGGAAAAAAAAAAGAAGAATTATAAAAGTAATAATAAAAGATTGTCACGAATATCATTAGTGTCGAAATAAACGATAAATTTACCACGATTTTATTTTGTCTTTTTATTGTCTGGAGCGATCATAGTTTGTCCAATGTCCCCATGTGTACTAAGGTATCAAATTACCGGAAAACGACGCAACTGGTTGTCGTGATATTTAAAACGACTGGATACTTTTTGGAATTGTCTCGTACGCTTTTTACCACGAATCATAATTCGCCAAAAATTCCCAATGGTAAATAAATACATAGATAAAATAAAATAAAATAATAATTAAAAAATATTTCGCTGACTCAGCCATTAGGTAAATTTCCTGTACCCCCTGTCCGTAAAAATAATTGTTTAAGTGTGTAGAACAAGATGAAATGGTGTTAAAAAAAGTTTAATTCAAATCAAAATGACTCCTGCACTGTATTTAGGATTTATAAATCATTTGTTCAGTTGATCTCATTTGGAAAACCTCAGCTGGGTCGAACTGACCTGACTACATTCGTAGAAATGGTCCGTTCTATTGTTCACTTTTTTTGCTTTTCCTATTGGATTCCATTGGTCTTCAACTTGCCAGAGGACATGAAAACGCGCAATGGCCAAGGTATCAGAACGATCAAAGATTTTCACTCTCAATCTCTGTCTTTATACAGATTTGTTTATCTCAAATATCTGAAATGCCCCGTTAACCAATGTCGAAAAGAATTTTCAAATTTTCTCTTTCTTTCTTTCTTTCTTTCTTTCTTTCTTTCTTTCTTTCTTTTTCTTTCTTTATTTATTTATTTATTTATTGCTTTCTTTTACATTTATTCTTTCGTCTTTTCTTTTGGTATTACTTTTTTCTTAATTCCTCCTTTAATTGTTTGTTCTTCCTTTCTTTCTTTTTTCTTTCTTTTACATTTATTCTTTCATCATTTCTTTTTGCATTTCTTCCTTTTTTAATTCCTCCTTTAATTGTTTGTTCTTTCTTTCTTTCTTTCTTTCTTTCTTTCTTTCTTTCTTTCTTTCTTTTCTATATTCCCGTTCATATTTTCCGTTCGTGGTTTTCCCCTCATAGAATTTCCTTACCGTTCTTTTTATTCTTCCTTTTTCTATTTTTATTCCGTTCCTAAAATCTTTCTCCCAACATTTCGCAATTTTTTCGATTCTATTTACCCTTGTTTTTGCGTATAAGTTTCCTTTTTTTCTTTTTGCCTTCGTTATTTCTTATTTTTCTTTCTTTCATTCTTTCTTTGTCCTTCTTTCCTGCTTTACTTTTTCATTCTTTATTTCTTTTACATTTATTCTTTCATCCTTTCTTTTTCCATTTCCTTCTTAATTCATACCTTAATTGGTTGTTCTTTGTTTGTTTCTTTCTTTCTTTCTGTCGTTTGCATTTCTTCCTTCATTTTTTCTTTTTTGTATTTCTTTGTTATGTTTTTCTTTCTTTCTTTCGTTCTTTCTTTCTATCGTTTGTATCCCTTCTTTCATCCTTTCTTTTTTGCATTTCTTTGTTTTTCTTTTGTTTCTTTTATTCTGTCTTTCATTCTTTCTTTCTTTCTGTCTTTCTTTCTTTCTTCTTAATTCCTTCTTTTCTTCTTTTCTATATTTCCGTTCATATTTTTCCGTTCTTTGGTTTTTCCCTCATAGAATTTCTTTACCGTTCTTTTTATTCTTCCTTTTTCTATTTTTATTCCGTTCCTAAAATCTTTCTCCCAACATTTCGCAATTTTTTCGATTCTATTTACCCTTGTTTTTGCGTATAAGTTTCCTTTTTTTCTTTTTGCCTTCGTTATTTCTTATTTTTCTTTCTTTCATTCTTTCTTTGTCCTTCTTTCCTGCTTTACTTTTTCATTCTTTATTTCTTTTACATTTATTCTTTCATCCTTTCTTTTTCCATTTCCTTCTTAATTCATACCTTAATTGGTTGTTCTTTGTTTGTTTGTTTCTTTCTTTCTGTCGTTTGCATTTCTTCCTTCATTTTTTTTTTTTTTTGTATTTCTTTGTTATTTTTTTTCTTTTCTTTCTTTCGTTCTTTCTTTCTATCGTTTGTATCCCTTCTTTCATCCTTTCTTTTTTGCATTTCTTTGTTTTTCTTTTGTTTCTTTTATTCTGTCTTTCATTCTTTCTTTCTTTCTGTCTTTCTTTCTTTCTTTCTTCTTAATTCCTTCTTTTCTTCTTTTCTATATTTCCGTTCATATTTTTCCGTTCTTTGGTTTTTCCCTCATAGAATTTCTTTACCGTTCTTTTTATTCTTCCTTTTTCTATTTTTATTCCGTTCCTAAATTCTTTCTCCCAACATTTCGACATTTTTTTCGATTCCATTTACCTTTGTTTTTGCGTATAAGCTTCCATTTTTTTTTCTTTTTGCCTTCGTTATTTCTTATTTTTCAATTTTCTTTCTTTTATTCTTTCTTTTTCCTTCATTTGTTCTTTACTTTTTGATTCTTTGTCTCTTTTACATTCTTTCATCTTTTCTTTTCCATTTCCTTCTTAATTTATACCTTCATTACTTGTTCTTTGTTTCCTTCTTTTCTTTCTTTTTCTTTCTTCTTTCATTCTTTCTTTTTTGCATTTCCTTGTTTTTCTTTTCTTTCTTTTATTCTTTCTTTTTTTCTCTTTCCTTCTTTCTGCTTTATTTATTTCATTCATTTGTGCTTTCCTACATGTCATGCATATTAATTTTTTATGTCTTACATCTTCTTTTTTTGTTCTTTCTTTCTTTCTTTCTTTCTTTCTTTCTTTCTTTCTTTCTACATTTAATTATATCTAATTCTTTCACTGTGCCATTCAACACGCTTTCTTTCTTTTTCTATCTTTCTTTCTTTTATTCTTTCTTTCTTTCTTTCTTTCTACATTTAATTATATCTGATTCTTTCACTGTGCCATTCAACACGCTTTCTTTCTTTCTTTCTTTTTTCTTTCTTTCTTTTTTCCTTTCTTTCTTTCTTTCTTTCTTTCTTTTGTCTTTAATCTTTTTTCCGCCATTTCTATATTCCCGTTTATATTTTCCGTTCTCCGTCGTATCTTATTTTGTTTCTTTGGTTTTTCCCTCCATCAATTTGTTTATCATTCCTTTTATTCTTCCTTTTTCTATTTTAATTCCATTCCTGAATCTTTTCTCCCAATATTTCGCCATTTGTTCTGTTCTATTTATCTTTGATTTTGCGTAGAAGTTTCCTTTTTCTCTTTTGCCTTCGTTATTTCTTATTGTAGCACCGAGACATTAATGTTTACCATTTTCCCCTGTGTAGCCGAGAAAGTCTATACTTTGCCATTTTCTTCACCAGTCATCACATGTAGCAAAGTGAGACTATTCTCATATACTGGAGAGAGCTTATTTTTTTATTGTGCCCCCTTGAGCTACAAAAGAGCTTATGATTTAAAATTTCCCCGCATGTGGGACACAGAGCTTTACCATTGGATCCTATATTACCAAGAAAACCTATTCTTTACCATTCGCCTACTTGTAGCTAAAAGTGCTCGCTCGTTGACTTTCCACTATGTAGTGAACAAAGCCAATACGTTACCGTTCGCTCCATGTAACAAAGCATATTATCTGCTATTCGTTTACATGCAGCGAAGAAAATTTACGCTTTAATATGTCCTCTAACGTTCGCTCACATGTAGTCGAAAAGCTTACATGTAGTGAACGTAGCTATTCTTTATATTCCATCACATGTAGAAAAGAGGGCACATTATCTTTTATTTGCTTACATGTAGTGAAGAAAACATACGGTTTACTATTCGCTACCATGTGGCGAATAGTGCTGACACTTTTATGTCCGCCTACATGTAGTGAATAGCATGTACTTATTAACATCCTCTCCCATGTACTCAAAGGAGCGTATTCTGTACTGTTCCAACAGATGTAGGAAAGTGAGTATATTATTTCCTATTGGCGCCACGTAGAAAAGAAAATTTATGTTTTTACTATTTGCTACATGGTAGCGAATAACGCAGAAACATTAACGCTCGCTCACATGTAGGGAATAGAGCTTACTTATTAAAGTCCGCGTCAATGTAGCGAATTGAGAATATCTTTACCATTCGCTCACATGTAGCGAATTTAGCACATTCTTTACCATTCCCTCACATGTAGTGAAGTGAGCATATTCTTTACCATTCGCTTCCATGTAGCGAATTAAGAACATTCTTTCCCATTCGCACACATGTAGCGAAGTGAGCACATTCTTTACCATTCGCTTACATGTAGCGAATTGAGCATATTATTTACCATTCGCTCACATGTAGCCAAGTGAGCATATTCTTTACCATTATCTCACATTTGCTCATATGTTGCGCTGATAACCTACGCCTTACTATTCGCTACATGTTCGGTGATAGCGCCTACACTTTAACGTTCTCTACCATGTAAGGAAATGAGTTTAATCCTGGACGTCTGCACCATTGTAAGGAACGGGGCTTATTCTTTACCATTCACTTACATGCAGCGAAATGAACATATTCTTTCCTATTCGCTCACATGTAGCGAAATAAGTTTATGTTTTAGTATTCGCTAACATGTAGCGAATAGCTTGTTACCATGTAGGTAAAGGGGTCTGCTTTGCTGTAATGTGCAGACCTTATTTTTTTCTGTTCGCATCCATGAAGTGAAACGAGTTTATCCTTTACTATTCTCTATATGATAGCTAATAGCGCTGACACTTAAATGTTTATTCCCAATTAGATGAAAGGGCTTCCTCATTAACTTTCGCTGTGATGTAGCCGCTTATTCTTTACCCATCGCCTCCATGGAGCGAAGTGAGGCTGTACTTGATTATTCGCTCCCTTCTGGGACTGGGTGCTTATTCTTTACCTTTCAAAATTCCATGTAGCGAGAGAGAAATGTTTAAAGGGGGCTTTACTCTTTTTCATTCACTCCCCTATACAGGACAGATATCATTCTTTACGATTTGACCGTGTGCAAGTTGGAGCTATATTTCGGCAGACTGTGACAATCGGAGTGACTGGATTGCTACCATATTTACAAGAGCGAGACGTACGACATGTATAAAGGCTGGCGAAGTCAGGTGCAGCAGAGGAGCCCGATGATAGGGACGAGCATATTACTGCGAGCCGTGTTAATTAGATATTGTTTTCCAGTGTTCAGCTTTCATCATCTCGAAGTGAACTAGGACAATTTTTATTCTGCCGTTATCCCTGAGGAACTGAATATCTCTTGCACACTGGTAAAATCCACCCCCCTCCACTGCAAAAAAAAAGAAGAAAATGTCACCTTTCTAGTGAATAATTTATAACAGTGTTTCTAAATTTTCTTATTTTTACCCATGGACTACTTCCATTCTTAATTGTTTTTTGCAAAGCCCCCTCCCCCTATAACCGTTCGATGAAAAAAAAAAGCTTATTTTATTTTTTACTTATAGATAAGTTTAGGAATCTTTATATAATTTTCCTTTTTTATATATAATCATTTCTTTACATATCCTTTTCAGCTTTTATTCAACTTCAATCAAAATATCCACTAGAGTTAAAGGGGTGCTAATTTACATCGCTTGATCCCGTTTTTGAGTTGTTTTTCTATTTTTAGTGTTTTAATATGGCGTAGATTACCGTAGAAATTTCAATTCTCAGTTGTAACATAGTCAAATTGCTCTATAGAGCATTAAAATATTACTGTGGACCCCTAATTTGCTAGTCTTTTTGTGTGGATCCCCAGTATTATTACAGGGTCCCTCAGGGTCCACACGGACTCCGCTTGAGAACGTCTGCTTTATAGACTCGAGAATAAACCTGACAAATATCTATTTTTAAATTTTTTTTTTCTATGGTGTAAATCGGCTCTGTGTCTGCATTTCTATGGTGTAAATCGACTCTGTGTCTGCATTTCTATGGTGTAAATCGACTCTGTGTCTGCATTTCTATGGTGTAAGTCGGCTCTGTGTCTGCATTTCTATGGTGTAAATCGATTCTGTGTCTGCATTTCTATTGTGTAAATCGGCTCTGTGTCTGCATTTCTATGGTGTAAATCGACTCTGTGTCTGCATTTCTATGGTGTAAATCGACTCTTTGTCTGCATTTCTATGGTGTAAGTCGGCTCTGTGTCTGCATTTCTATGGTGTAAATCGATTCTGTGTCTGCATTTCTATTGTGTAAATCGGCTCTGTGTCTGCATTTCTATTGTGTAAATCGACTCTGTGTCTGCATTTCTATGGTGTAAATCGACTCTGTGTCTGCATTTCTATGGTGTAAGTCGGCTCTGTGTCTGCATTTCTATGGTGTAAATCGATTCTGTGTCTGCATTTCTATGGTGTAAATCGGCTCTGTGTCTGCATTTCTATGGTGTAAATCGACTCTGTGTCTGCATTTCTATGGTGTAAATCGACTCTTTGTCTGCATTTCTATGGTGTAAGTCGGCTCTGTGTCTGCATTTCTATGGTGTAAATCGATTCTGTGTCTGCATTTCTATTGTGTAAATCGACTCTGTGTCTGCATTTCTGTGGTGTAAATCGACTCTGTGTCTGCATTTCTATGGTGTAAATCGGCTCTGTGTTTGCATTTCTGTGGTGTAAATCGGCACTGTGTCTGCATTTCTATGGTGTAAATCGACTCTGTGTCTGCATTTCTATGATGTAAATCGGCTCTGTGTCTGCATTTCTATGGTGTAAATCGATTCTGTGTCTGCATTTCTATTGTGTAAATCGACTCTGTGTCTGCATTTCTGTGGTGTAAATCGACTCTGTGTCTGCATTTCTGTGGTGTAAATCGGCACTGTGTCTGCATTTCTATGGTGTAAATCGACTCTGTGTCTGCATTTCTATGGTGTAAATCGGCTCTGTGTCTGCATTTCTATGGTGTAAATCGATTCTGTGTCTGTATTTCTATTGTGTAAATCGACTCTGTGTCTGCACTTCTGTGGTGTAAATCGACTCTGTGTCTGCATTTCTGTGGTGTAAATCGGCACTGTGTCTGCATTTCTATGGTGTAAATCGACTCTGTGTCTGCATTTCTATGGTGTAAATCGGCTCTGTGTCTGCATTTCTATGGTGTAAATCGATTCTGTGTCTGCATTTCTATTGTGTAAATCGACTCTGTGTCTGCATTTCTGTGGTGTAAATCGACTCTGTGTCTGCATTTCTATGGTGTAAATCGGCTCTGTGTTTGCATTTCTGTGGTGTAAATCGGCACTGTGTCTGCATTTCTATGGTGTAAATCGACTCTGTGTCTGCATTTCTATGGTGTAAATCGACTCTGTGTCTGCATTTCTATGGTGTAAATCGGCTCTGTGTCTGCATTTCTATGGTGTAAATCGATTCTGTGTCTGCATTTCTATTGTGTAAACCGACTCTGTGTCTGCATTTCTGTGGTGTAAATCGACTCTGTGTCTGCATTTCTATGGTGTAAATCGGCTCTGTGTTTGCATTTCTGTGGTGTAAATCGGCACTGTGTCTGCATTTCTATGGTGTAAATCAACTCTGTGTCTGCATTTCTATGGTGTAAATCGACTCTGTGTCTGCATTTCTCTGGTGAAAATCGGCTCTCTGTCTGCATTTCTGTGGTATAAATCGACTCTGTGTCTGCATTTCTATGGTGTAAATCGGCTCTGTGTCTGCATTTCTAACTGAACTTATAACGGTGAACTGATGTCACTAGTACAAGCCAGTAAAAAAATGTTTACTTTATTGGTAATCCAGTGCAAATCGTCCCTAAGTCTCCCTATTCGCCTCTAATGTAAAATGTATATGGCCCGAGTGTAAATCGGAAATGTCTCCAGCCATATCTCTATATTAATTCACTGTGATTGTCCTTCATTTTTAACTTATTTACACCTGAAATTAAATAAACCTTCTCTCTACCATCTTATATCTACTTGACTTTGACTTGACTTGTATCGATTTTCATCCTGATCGGTATGAACCGGCTTCCTCCCGAGCAAGTACAGCATCATGGACCATCGCTGCCCACGCTCGCCGATCCTGAGCCAGGTCACACGAAATGGCGAGCCAATCGCGATTCCAACGTCGAAGACCAACTACTTGTGGACCAGATAGTTCTGCTAGGTCATCCTTAATTGTGCTAGCCGACGTCCTCATCTACCTACCGACACGTTTTCGCCAGCCAGGAAGAGAAGGAGGGAGAAGTACATCGCGAATGAGCTCTCCCTCCGGGCGTCGAGCTGCGTGCCCGAACCATCGTCTCTCTTATATCTACCTTGTTACTTTGTTCCTCCAACTGTCGCACAGCAAAGGGCTACAATATTCCTCCATCTGGATCGATCAGCAAAAGGCTACAGTATTCTTCCACTTGATCTATCAGCAAATATTTGCATTATTCCTCCACTTAGATCGATCAGCAAAGGTCTACTATATTCTTCTACCTCGATGTATCAGAAATGGGCTACAATATTTCTTCATCTAGAGCTACCTGTAAAGGGTTACAATATTCCTCTCCATAGACCACTCAGCAAAGGACTCCAATATTCATCTCCCTAGCTCGATCAGCATATGGCTGAATATTCCTCTCTATACATCGATCAACAATGGGATAAAATATTCCTCTATCTAGAGCGATCAGCAAAGGGCTACAATATTCCTCCGCGTAGATATATCAGTAGACGGGTAAAGTATTCCTCCACCTAGGTCTATTAGCAACGGACGGCATTATTCCTCCACTTATATCTATCTGCAAAGGGCTGTTATATTATTCTACCTAGGTATTTTAGAAATGAGCTACAATATTCCTCCAACTAGAGATATCAGCAAAGGGTTGGATTATTCCTCCGCATATATCGATCAGCAAAGGGCCACAATATAATTATAGCTCGATCTGCAAAGGGCCACAATATAATTATAGCTCGATCTGCAAAGGGCTAGAATATTCCTCCCTCTAGATCGATTAGCAAATAGCCACAATATTCTTCCTTATAGATCGACCAGCAAAGGACTAGAATATTCCCCCACATAGCGCGATCAACAAAGTACTACCATATTCCTCCACTTAGATCGATAAGCAAAGGACTGCGATATTCCTCGACCTAAATCTACATGCAAAGTGCTACAATATTTATTCACCAAGATTATAGCAGCATATAGAGCTACAGTATTCCTCCCTCAAGATTGATCATCAAAGGGCTACAATATTTCTCCACCTAAAGCGTTCAGCAAAGGGTTATAATCTTCCTCCGCCGAGTTAAATCTTGGACAAGTCTCGGAGTTGGTGTTTCTTTTTCTCAGTTCTTCTTTGACTCTAATGAACCATTCTTATTTTAAGAGGACTCATTGTTCTTTTGCAGTATTGGGGTATCCAGCTTAGAGCAAAGATATGACCGGTGAACTGTGTCCTTCTCTTCGATATTTCTAGATTTCTAGAATTTGCACGTCAAAGCACTTATTCGTTTCTGATTTGAATCTTCCATGACAACTTCAGGATTTTGTGAAGGCATCTTAAATTGAACGCACCTAACTATGGACAAATTTTCTGTTGGATTTTCAAGTTTCTCATGCAGATAAGGAAGCTGAAAGGACAATTGAGTTATATAATTTGAGCTTCACTAGGAGTATAACCTTATTTGAAAATCAGACACTATGGAGTCACTTAAAGGCTTCATTAACTTTTCCAATACAATTTTAACTTCTTTGAATAAGGAACCAGAATTAGATTAAATGGTTCTAAGGTAAGTGAAGCTATTAACTTCCAAAATTTGGTGCACTTCTAATAGTATAATGTGATCATCACTTAAGTTCCCAATTTTTGGGAGTTTTTTTCAGAACTTATCCTCAATCCAAGCTTAGAATGAACTGCCTCCAATATGTTTTCACACGCACTACACACACACACACACACACACACACACACACACACACACACACACACACACACACACACATATATATATATATATTCATACATGTTTCATTAAATAATATAGCCAAGTGTTGTCTATTTTATGTAAATTCTTTTCATAACGTCTGATAAGCTTAATAACATTATCATTAAACGAAGAAAGAAAATCACAATATTGATACATATTTTTTAATCCAATCTAAGCTTTCGGCTTACATAAGCCATTATCAAAGATGACAATTACAGTACAATATATTAAGGAATACACGGACAAGAATGTGATGATAAGCTGTTTCTGTATACATGGATGATTTCCAAGCAAAGATAAACACGTGTTTCTGGAAGCGAAAATCGGACTGTAGCTCATGATGTCACATGCGAGAGTGAATTCGAGAAATATTAAGTATGTGAAGCCGGTGGTATAAACCAATGTCTTCTGTTAACAATTATAGGCATTTAAGAATATTTGTGGAGATTACTTAGTTTATTTTGTTCAGGTTAGGTTTCAACTGTTTTATATTAAATAATACACGGACATAAAAATAATTTGTTTGAAAAAATGTCTACTGAGTGCAGGTCATTTAAATTATACACGGAGTAATGAATAGCGGTGCGGATTGACGAATCGGAGAAGCCCGTTCGCATTCCAGTCGAATTCATACCATTCACTTATGTACTAATAAACTTGGGAAAGGTATGAATCAATCTCTTCTCCCCCACCCCCAACAACTACGGGTAAATAGCAGGACTGATTGGGACTTAGAGGTTTAGGAGAAGGACAGCTCCGAATTCAAACCTACAGAGCGTCGAAAGGGTGCCTTGTGGTTTACACCAGTTATCTTTCTCACTCATTCTCTCTCTCTCTCCTATATATATATATATATATATATATATATATATATATATATATATAATTATTTAATGAAAAACAGACCACTTTAAGGTACCATTACAATAATTTATTTCACCAAAATCCTTTTTAAAGGACTCCGGATCATCAGGTAACAATTCCAACAACGAAATGAAAGGAAAAATGGGATTAGAAATTGATGGGTAGTGTAATTTTACAGGGGGGGGGGGTGAGAGTTGTAGTTAAAGAGACAAGGTAGAGTATAGGGAGTGGTTAATTTCATATCTCTCTTAAGCATGCTTTATATTGGGGTAGGAGGAGTGACCGAACCATGACCTATTTAGATGGTTAACTTAACGGAAATGATATGTAGGAATGGGAGGGGAGTGAGGAGAGAAGAAAAGGAAAAATGGAAAAGAGAGAGGAGACAGACGACAGTAATACAGATATATCCAAATGAGTGTTACGGCAAAGAGAGACGGGGAGAGGGAAGTGAATCGAAAGAGGCTGTAATTTTGTTTTAACAAAATTATGTAAAAGATAGATTTCAATGCTTGATAGAAATTTAGATGTCTAAAAAATGATGAATGTTATCAATTTAAACATTTAATTTTTTAAGTAAATAGTTTAGGGACTTAATATAAGTTAACAACTATTTTTATTAGCACATTTATCGAGAACATATTAAAGAAATATTTAAAATTATAATAGTTTATTTACCCGACCAATTGTACTTCCATAATATTGTAAAAAAATTTTCTGTAACAATAACATCTATATTAGTTTTACTTTTAATCTAATTTATGAATGCAATTTTTCTTTATTATTATATGGGTAAACTTAATTAAGGTTTAGGTTTCATTATTTATTAATATTTGAGGGTAATATTAAAGATTTTATTTTCTTCTTATATGTATCTCACAAACATATTCATGCAAATCCATATATACATACGTTTATTTACATGTGCAAATACACACATAGACACACGTATAACAATATACACAAATGTTCATCTATCTTCATACATAAATTATATATATATACGTTTCTCAATCATTACCTATATTTTAATATTTGAAATTTATTTAGATTTTAGTTTGATTATATAGTTAGTTGAACTTTAGGTGAATTCTGAAGTGCCTCATTATTAAAGGAATTTCGTTAATATTATTATTACTATTAATAGTTAAATAGTGGTATATTTTAAATTTAAATTATCAATTTTAAAATGAAACTCCCTTAAGAAGATAAAAATACACTCTCAAAATTCTAATTATAGAATATTAAAAGAGAAAGTGATAAAAATATTAAAAAGAGTAATTTTAAAATACCATTAGAATGACCCAAGTACTTCCATTTAAAAAATTCCATACACGTGTACACACACACACACACACACACACACACACACACACACACATACACACATATATATATATATATATATATATATATATATATATATATATATATATCTATTTATCAATCTATTAATCTATCTATCTATCTAACTATCTATCTATCTATATATATATAATATATACATATAGTATACTCATATGCATATACACATCCTTATATACGTATACAACCATATATATACGCATACGCACACATACATATATAAATACATATACCAACATATACACACACGATTATATACATAAAAAAGCATATGAAAAGAATTCTACCCATAACTATCCACACATGCATACGTATTTATATTACAATGTTATACATCTATTCACACATATATTACAAATATTAATTCTAAGGTATATACATCTATATACATATACAGATTACAAGTAATTTAATATTCAAAATACTACACACATATAAATACATATATACATATATATACCCGTATATATACATACAATATACATATACGCATACATCCACACATATGCACAAATATATATTTGTACACATACATCCACACATATGTAAAATACACACACACACATATATATATATATATAACGATACCTAGCACAAAAAATAATGTTAGTACCTAAACATACCCCATACTTATATATTTATACTCACATATGTATAAATATATATATACCTATAGGATTACTTCATAACTTATATATATATATATATATATATATATATATATATATATATATATATATATATATATATATATATGTTATTATTTTTTTTGTCTTAAACTTAATGTCATTGATTTATTTCGTATCAAGATCTTTCTATTTCTTATCTCTTAATCTTTAATTTCTTATCTTCTTTCCTTTCTCTTTATATAAATCCTTTTTACCTTTTATGGATTTTTTTCCAAAAACGGAGAGTGAAGCAGTGTTTTATTAATCGCAATTCTGAATAGAATCGTTTAGTACCATTTGTCACCTGAAAAAAAATTTTGATTTTACGTTCAAAATAAATGTACAATTTTTATTGGATTTACCTCTTCTAAAGCTTGTTTTGGTGGTGTAAGTCTAAGTCATTCTTCAAAAATAATTGTTTTTGGTTAGAAGTCGGAATACGTGGAAACTTTCAGTCCGCTCCTGCGAGGCTGGTCTCCGAGTGCACAGCTCAACTGCTACCGTCTGCCTGCTGTCCGCTACTGTCTACTACTGTCTGCTACTTCTGCTCTGGGGACGTTCGTTTATATGGACGACGACCAAAACCGGGTGGGGGCCTGTCGTGTTTTGGGTTCCTCGATAATTCCATATCCACAATAAGTATTTTCTTTGTTTTCGGTCAGGAAAATTTCAATTATTTTCTGCTTTAGAGGGTTTCTTAAGGGAATTGTCCTCCCAAATTCTTCTTTTTTCATATTGGTATCTCACACCAATCCCCTCAGAGGCGTCAACAGGTTTCCCTTCTTTCTCATATGTTTACATTCGCCCATCGCTCACGCCACCATCATCCAATGAAAGCTCGGAAGCGTGGGTGTGGCTAGACTGGCCTCAATTTACAATTATCGCTCAAAGAAAAAAATTATCTTCCTTTTTCTTTTCTTTCTTTTCATCGACCAGACCCCCACGACTTGTAGTGTGGTCCTTAATCTCTATCTTAACTGAATGTCACCTGGAATTCACCAACGAGATTTTCGCACCTTGTCGCCAACAGTCTGTCCAGGTAACAACTTTTATCATGGCAAGGTCTGGACATAAAAGCGGTGGTTCCCTTCCAAAACCAAATGATATCTCCGAAAGATTGTTAATGGTTTATTCTTTTCCTTTTTCTTTGGGGTGGTCTCAGCTGATTCTTTTCTCGGTCGCATGCTCGACCCAAATTCTGATTATCTTCTAGCGTTCCGCTTTGTAAGTCATTTGACCAATTTGAAATTTTCATTATTGCCATGGGCAGATTGCTATCTTTTATTCGCACTCTGCCGTTACTCGCCGCGTCATGGCATAAATTAATTCTGACAGATCCGAGATCTTACGAATTTCCTATCTTCTGCGAAATAAAATACTTTTCTTCGCAAATGAAAATACAATCTTTACCACTTTTCTTTTGTTAAAAAAAAAATAACATCGCTCAGTATGTCTTCCGTGATAGCTTCTTCTCGCCTTAAGTATTTCTCGCTTTTAATTTTCACGCTTAATTAATTAGCCACACGCTAAATAGTGTCACATGTCTTTAATATGAAATGACCTTTATTTACATAATACTTTGTAAGGTTTTGCTAGATTCTTCCAATTATCTTATTACGGGAACAATCTAGAATATTCGTCAATTCATTTCTTATATAAGGTTATCTCTACACACAATTCATACACGATAACTGGCATCATGGGGAAATATAAGTAACTATCAAAGTCACTAAAAAGAAGTGATCATGAAAAACAAAAGCTTTAGGAATATATCAAATATACTGAATATACAATTTACTACTATTACGTCCGTTATTGCTAAGTATAAAAAGGCGAAAACTGTTGAGACCAAATCGAGATCTGGTGCACTAGACAAGAATTCTGCAGATCAATGAGAAGAATGTAGCGAAATATTCAAGAAAATCCAATAAAGGCTCGAAGATTTTGCTAGGTTTGTTCAAGTATATTCAGCTTTCGCAGTCATTATCAAGAACCGAGGTGCTTAGTTAGAAGTAGTTAGAATTCCATTGTTTGCGTCCTAATATTCTTTGGTAACCGGGACGATTGAAATGGTCTCGCGTGACGTCAGGTGTATCGGCTACTGGGAACGAGACTGCACAAAAAAAAAAGAATGTAATTTATTTATTTTTATTTATTTATTCATTTTTCAACACTAATGTAATTTATCCGCACATTAATTAATAACATACGCAGTTAAACATAGCATTACCTGTGATGAATGGTATTTAATTTAATGTGGGCTGTATATTTTATATATTAATAGCTTCTATAATTTTGAGTTTTTATTTGCATTGTCATAAATTTTACCGTTCTTGAATTAGTTTCCTTGATTTAGTATTATTTTAATTTGGTCATCTGGAATTTTTTCTTTTGGTTGTACCAACACTTTTTTTTTTTTTGTACACACACACACACACATACATAGATACATACATATATATATATATACATATATATATATATATATATGGGCTGTATATATATATATATATATATATATATATAAATATAAAATAACATAAAAGTCAACAACTTAGAGGCGACAGTCTGTTTCATGATATATGCAATCATTAGGTGGCCTGACGATTGCATATAGCATGAAACAGACTGTCGCCTCTAAGTGTTGACTTCTATTTCACTTTTATATTTACACACGTTCTGTCTGTGATATTGAGCACTTTATTCCATAAATATAGCACATCTTAAGACTATATTTCTTTATATATATATATATATATATACATATATATATATATATGTATATATATATATATATATAGGCAAAATCCGTTGGTAAGTAATCCACGTGAATCCTAATAATATAAAATATTAAAACTGATCTACAAAAGAGAGCTCAATGTATTTATTACAGAGCATATATATATATATATATATGAAATTCAGATATATCCCATCTGTATGGACATTTCGCACGGTAAGAAAAATTTCCTTACGGATATTGTCAACACTAAAATGGTTTGATAACATTTTTAGTGTTGACAGTATCCCAAGGAAATTTTTCTTTATGTATAAAATAGCCATACAGATGGGATATTTCATTTATACATACATACATATATATATATATATATATATATATATATATATATATATATATATCAGTAAAAAAAATCCGTGGGTAAATAATCCAAGTAAATCTTAATGATATAAAACATTAAAACTGATCCACAAATAGATCTAACTATACTTATTACAGAGCCTATATATAAATTACAAATAAAATGAAATTCAAAAAATACTACATATGAATGGCCATTTCGCCTCGCAAGAGTTAGTGTACATTAACTCTTGCAGAGCAAAATGGCCATTCAGCTGGAGTATTTTTGACCCAATGTGAGCTTTTTTAAGGCAAAAACGAAATGAATTTATTAAAACAAAGTAACTAATAACTGGAAGAATTTAGAAAACACTATTCTATTCATATTGTCAACTGAAAATTACATCAAGTATTGTCATGTGTAGAAATATTGTTTTTATTGTTGTGTTGATGGATTCAACCATTTTCTTTTGATTTCTTGATACAGTTGTGTACGCTTGCTTTGGAGAGTAGTAATTCTTTTAGTAAAGGTGAATTAGGAAAAAAGCCTTGGCGTAGATTAATATTTGGATAATATTCAATGGTGGCAATATTTCCACACTTTATCTGTAATAGTTAGCCAAACGCTTTCTGAAAGATTTTCCCCATCATATTCAAGTTCCCTTGCCAATAGGCATTAGCAATAATTTTAGCATTCTTATAATGAATCCAATTCTCATCACTAGTAGGGCGCGAGTTCAAAAATAAGACTCTTCTGTGTCAAGCAAGAAGAGGAAGACAAATGAGCAAACGTACATCCAAAGTTAAAACCATATTTGCAATTTCGGAATATCAGGTTTCTCAACTGTTGAAGTGTAGCCGACTTATTGAGAAAGAAACAAAGAGTGGAATAATCTTCAAAGGAAATTTAAAGATTTCATTCAATGGTGTTGAAGACTTGCTTCCACGTAAATCTGTTAAATATTCATGTCAGCCATGGCTGTAGCAAATAATTGATCTATCTATCTATCTATCTATCTATCTATCTATCTATCTATCTCAGTATGTTCCTTATCTATCTATCTATCTATCTATCTATCTATCTATCTATCTATATATCCTAGTCTATTCATTATCTATCTTGCTTATTCAAAGAGTTCAACGGTAATAGATTCACACAAGCTCGCCAGGTAGGTCATACGCCGTTTTCCTCTTATCTTCAATCTCTCCTGTGAGTATCAGATTTTCCAAGCCCTCTTTCCTCATGAGTCCGAGAAATTTCAACTGTCTCTTCCTGGTGTTAAGTATAAGTGTCCATCTTGTTAGCATTATTTCTAGAACTTCATCGTTGCTCTTTCCATGGTATTCTCAGCATCCTTCTGTAGAACCATATTTCTGTTGCTTGAAATCTCTTCTTCAGCTTTGAGGATATTTTTCAACATTCACTGACATATAGAAGAACGGATATTACAGATAAGTTCAGTACTTATTTTTTCTTGTTCCTAACAATAATTTCCTGTTTCTTAATATTTTGCTTAGCTTTTGGAAAGCAACTTTCTCTATCCGAATGCGCCTTCGGATTTCAGTGTCGCACTTCGCGTCCTCTGTTAAAACGCTTCCAAGATATTAAAATTCTCGTACGTGATAAAATTTCGGTATCTCTAATCTGTAATTTACATGTTGGGCTTCTACTATGAAGCCTGAATTTTGATTTGTTGCAATTGATGTTTAGTCCTTTCTTCTCGCTTCCCTTCAATACTTTCTTGAGAATTTTCCGTATTTTCCTTTCGGGGCCTGCGATCAACAGTGTGTCATCTGCATGTCTGTTGGGGTTAAGATTGTGTCCGGCAATAATGAATCCTTACAGGACTTCAAGATACATAGGTAGAGAAAACTGAGCTAGCTCGCTAGGAAGATAGATAGATAGATAGATAGATAGATAGATAGATAGATAGATAGATAGATAGATAATGAACGCACTGAGATAAGAAATAAGGGTAGGTAAGAAATAAGGATAGATAGATAGATAGATAATGAACGCACTGAGATAGATAGATAGACATATAGCTAGATAGATAAAGAAATAAGAATAGATAGATAGAGAGATAGATAGATAATGAACGCACTGAGATAGATAGATAGATAGATAGATAGATAGATAAAGAAATAAGAATAGATAGATAGATAGATAGATAGATAGATAGATAGATAGGTAATGA
The DNA here is from genome assembly GCA_903632075.3 of Acanthosepion pharaonis. Taxonomy (NCBI): domain Eukaryota; kingdom Metazoa; phylum Mollusca; class Cephalopoda; order Sepiida; family Sepiidae; genus Acanthosepion; species Acanthosepion pharaonis. The sequence continues at coordinate 1,675,082 of CAHIKZ030004986.1, read as the reverse complement.
ATATTATTAGTTAGGTATTTTCTATGTGGTCGTTTTGCTTCCTTCCTTATTTGCACTTATTTTTATTTTAAGTCTTAAAGGT
>CAHIKZ030004986.1:1657500-1670000 GCA_903632075.3 Acanthosepion pharaonis | reverse complement strand
TATGCGGAAAAATCCGCCCTGAAGATGATAATTTGAAATTGTCGAAAATACTTGACATGTGTTTTTCCTTCTGACAACAACGCGAATATAAGGATGTTATTATTCAAGGAATTTCAGCCAATACTAACCGCAGCATGGTAGAGGGTAACTGAATAAGGTTGCCTTATTTCCAGACATTTTATGCTTCAATGAATCGCAAATATGAGTTCAACTTCCGGTCCGCGTGAGCTTGATTCCCAATAGACGCTCAAAGCGAGGAGCCTCTTTCAGATTGAAACCATTTATCATCAATGTCAAAAATTCTGATCGGTGAAGATGAAAATGTTACTATATCTATCTATCTATCTATCTATCTATCTATCTATCTTTCCTTATTTCCTATCTATCTATCTATCTATCTATCTATCTATCCTTAGTTCTTACCTATCTATCCTTATTTCTTTATCTATCTATCTATCTATCTATCTATCTATCTATCTATCTATCTATCTATCTATCGAAACTCATTTGCTTTTAGGCATCTATTTAACCTAACCTAATTTGTTTTGATCTATCTATCTATCTATCTATCTATCTATCTATCTATCTATCTATCTAAACTAATTTGTTTTTTATCTATTTAATTATCCAAAGTCATTTGCTTTTATGTATCCATTTAACCTAAATTAATTTCTATCTATCTATCTATCTATCTATTTATCTATCTATCTATCTATCTATCTATCTATCTATCGTTAGTTCTTACCCATCTATCTTTATTTCTTATCTATCTATCTATCTATCTATCTATCTATATATATATATATATATATATATATATATATATGCTTCTTAGGATGTGGGGTTCTACTCCGTTTGAGTAACAATTGCATATAAATAACCTAATAATACGAAGAATAAAATCAGAAAAGCCCTTGGGAAATGCCTTGTTAATATGATTTCGTTTTCCTTACAAAAGGGAAAGAGATGGCATTAAAAATCCAGTTTCATGCATTTGCACGAGTGGCACTTTACTTAAAACTCTTCATTCAATTGATCTCCCCCCACTCCCCCAAAAACAGCTTATAAATATTGTAATTAAACTGTAGTCAATCGAATTTATATATACATTTCTCTATGCCTAGGATTACTTTATTATAAAAAATATATGCTGGAGTCTCTTTCTATCGCTCTCTCTCTCTCTCTCTCTCTCTCTATATATATATATATATATATATATATATATATATATATATATATATATATATATATATAGGGGGGTGAGAGAGATAGAGTGCCAGAAAATTTATTTACTTACCCGCGGACACAAAAACATACAGTTAAATGTAAATAAATGTGTTATATGATCATTTTAAGGCTGACAATGAGAGTAACAGCTTCATAGCGCGACAATCTCGAAAGTGTAATTTATATGGGGAAATGTATTCAGGTAATTCTTTGCATTTAAAAGGAAAACAGTCACCTCACGCGGATGGGAAACGAATTCAATGAATATGTAAAAATAGTGGACGATGACAAAGTTAAGTTATCTAGCTGTAATTATTTCACCTGTCAGACAATTATACGAGGAACCAGAAGGCCTCTCAGGATTTATTAGCAGCCGACATAGTCTTAACAATATCAAATACGCAGATGTTCAGATAAATTAGTAAAGGAAAGCAAAAATAGATCTCTAATTATTTAATTTTAGAAGACAGAATGTATGTGTTATGGTAATTTACTCACGCACATATGAACTCTCACAGCTATAAATAGGAGCAGGTGTTGCCTTTTGCAGAGGAAAGTTTCCAGCAGTCAGGTCAGGCAGTCGAACCGAACATTCTTACTGTAACACACTCGTTTGTATAACTTTGATTTACTATTTCTGTTAATATATTTGTTTGATTCAATTCCCCTCTTTGTGTCTTTATTTATGTCCCTAACAAGGCCACGGCATCATGATTGTAAGCAAAAGGGACAGACTCAAGGCTTGACTCTAAATAGTGGAGACGTCGAAATGATGTGGGAACCACCAACACACAAGGGGTTACTGAGTGCGGAAGCCCCCCTCCAAAAAAAAAAAAAAAAAAAAAAAAAAAAGAAAAAAGAAGAGAAACGTTCGGCGTTAGGGAGTGAAAAGAATTAATGGTCAATCATGACAGTAGATAACGACTGATATTGTATTTAAATGTTCGAAGATCAAAATTGGCTGGAAGAGAGTTCCACAAAAGAGAAGTGCGACGAGAAAGAAACTGTTAGCATAGAACTTACGTTTTCTTTTAGCCAAATTCAACTGTGAATTGATGAGACCTTGCCGCCAATCCTGTACTGCGCTTAAAATCATAAATTCTAGGCGCCATATTGAAAATTCCGTCCGAACAATTACCATGAACGTATTTATAAAAATGTTATTTACGAGTTGGGACCAAGTATATTTCAAATATAGATCGGAATCCGACAGAATGAGAAGATAAAGAACAAACTGGAAACATTTATCAATCTGACATGCTTTCACTCTTATTAAAACTTCGTCAGGCTGAGATATGGAGAAAAAGAAGAAAGAAATTCAAGTATTTTTACTTTGTGTTGTTTAATTTTCATTGGTCAGTCATGTATCACGTGCATTCGACTCTTTTAAAACAACGTTATTATAATTTGTGGCATTCCGAATTCTAGGAAAGATGATGCGTTCATCCGATATTTCAAGAAATTGACTGATTCTAAGCCTAGCTGAAAAACCTTAAATATTTCTATATGTAAGTAATTGTATAAAAAAGTCATGTTTTTCTATGTAGGCAAGAGATAATAATTCTCTACATACAACGTATCATACCGTGCCCGCGTCAGCCGCTAATTAGGGGAGGTAACGGAGTTTCAGTGGCTAAGGCGGTACAGCCACCTTTGGCGCCACCAGTAACTTTTGCCATCGGACAGGGTATTGTTTTTGTATACGTGTCAGTCTCTTGCGTTTTCTTTTTATAAATTTAACTGAAATTTTTAACGTTGGCTAAAATTACGCAAAGCGCTCGTAGCGACAGTTATTAATGACGTCGAATGGATGATAAACAGATTGCGCTTCACGCCATGTGTTTCAGTGTTTTGCGAGCATTGGTTTTATTTCAATATATTTACTTTTGGATCTTGATCAGATTCAACTCGATGCTTGTTAAGCTGTGGTCTGGAGATGATGGGAAGCACACCTTAAGTTCCGGTCATTGATACCCACCTTCAAAAGGAAGGGAACGATTGACTGTCCAAGGAATCCATAGCAACCCGACCTCAATAGGTAACACATGACACATCAATCCCTTTTACCGCGCAGTCGGACCGCAGTGGTTCGTAACGGTTTTTCTTTCGCTCGTGTGCCTCCTCCCTGTTCTCCGCCCATGCAACCGTTAATTCTACTAGGAGGACACACTTCTCTGAATCAGACCGCGCGACAATGTAAAGGCGTGCGTCTGTCTGCATTATGCATACCGGAAATGCGTTCTAAGCTCAAGTAACACCCGCCAATCAAAATTCCTAAAATCATATTCTTAATTGTGCATGTCTGGTAACCATTATTTCTATTCGTTTTTCATCATAATTATAACCTTATTAATAGTATTAATGTTAATTATTAATAATTATAACCTAATGTTAAGATAGTGGAGCAATCCATTTAAACTATTTACATTGTTCGGACTATTGTCCTCATCTTTGTTGCCATATTTATCACAACGTTTCGGCCGTTGTACGCTCCGACCTTCTTCAGGTGGTTGGGATGTTGAACTGAAACCTTTATTTCGCTCGCTGATGTATACTGTTCTAGTTCCGCGTGCCATGTTTTAATGGATGTCACTTATCAGTTATCGCCTGTTAATTCCCTTCTCCAAGTTCTCCATTGCCTTAACCAGGTATTGAACTCACACTCTTTGGGTTCTGTCACTGGATCTAACTAACCCCTTTATTCACTGGAGGACACATGGCAGAGTGTTCGACATTCCAACCACCTGAAGAAAGCCCAAATCGTAAAATGGGCAAAACGTCGTGATGAATATGGCAATAAAGATGAGCACGATAGTCTGAACAATGTAAATAGTGTACATAATACCTCATCTCAGAAATATAGACAGATACAGTCCATTTTACTTGGGAAAAAGTATTAGTAAAATATTGATTACATACAAAAACAAATATATATATATATATATATATATATATGTATATATATATATATTAAGAAATATACATAATATTTCGCATTAATTGCACAACTCCGAGGTTCTGCTGATTCAATTTTCAATTGCTGGAAATATAATATTTATTTTTATTTATAATATGATATATCCAGCACTTGTTTCGGCATCAAACTTGCATTTGTGCAACTAATGTAAGTAAGGTATTATGTGTTATTTCTTAATTCTTAAATATTATATAACTCCTTGCATTATTTTAGTTTTTATATTTACGTGTATACAATCGCTCGCTCATATATCTAGCTATATTTAGCTATTCGGTTCTCTCTCTCTCTCTCCCCCTCTCTCTCTCTCTCTCTCCATATATATATATATATATATGGTGAGGTTGTGACACAAGGTTGGTTTAATGTGAAAAGCCCGAGCGCGTACACCCGGGCTAGGAACAAAAATTACCCGTTGGTTGCGCTGGCCTCGGTGCGAACACCGATCCCTCTCTCAGGTGCAATGAGTGGTCGCGGCCTCGGGAAGCTGTTCCCCAAGGTTGGACACCTCTCAGTGTAATTCTCCCCAGTTGCGACTGTCGTTTGACGGAGCCGCCCCTGAGCGCACTCTGCCCAAACACAGAGACGCAATTGAGAGATGATATATAATGTATTACAAACTACCCGTGAAAGGAATTTACATACTATATATAGTGGATAGCCGTATATTTATATATATATATATATATAGAGAGAGAGAGAGAGAGCGGGGGGATAGCCAGATTTGAGTATGTAGGGCGTTTATTAAATAGTGTCTCTATCTATAAAAGGCAGGATGTGTGTGTGTGTGTAACGTATGCACGGCCGTAATTTTCGACGGATTTACACCAAAATTTACATGCACATGCTCCAAATTAGCGGAAAGGCTAAGACCGACTTTGCATTTCCCAACTTCCATCGATAGTGGAAATAATCGATTTTTTCATGCTTCTATGGCAGTTTTCATGTAGTTTGCAGGCATTTTCTACTGGCCAGAGTGAGAGCCAATAGCTGGCTTCCAGGAATAGACAGGAATGTTCTATTGGCCAGCGTGAGAGCCAACAGCTGACTGACACGAATGTTAACTAGAATGCTAGCATGCAAAAAACGTCGATAGCTGCATTCGTTACAAGTGGGAAAAATTTAAATCTGCATGGCACTTTACTCCAATTGGCTCATTCGCTTGCTTAAACGCAACGTTGATTCTGATTCCGCAGAACTGGGTTGAAAAAGTATTTGTTGTTAACATTTTTTTTCATTCGGTTTTTCCAGTTACGAGTCCTTTTTTTTAAAGCTGATCATTTTGTGTTCATTTTGTTTAGTTCTTTTTTCGTAGCAGATTTAATGTTTAGTATAGAGCTTAGAAAAAATTGGCAGTGTGAGATAAGTAAGGCATGTAGCAACATCAGCACAGCAAAGGGCTCGACTTTAAAAGTAAGGAAGGGCAAAAATATTTTAAGTCATGTGATAGCGATTGCTGTATGAGTCGTACGATTTTTTTTAATCAAACACGGGCAACGCCGGGCCATGCTGCTAGTATTTATTAATATCTTCCCTATGTGCTCTCCGGCAGGATTCAAACATGCGTCGTCCTTGGCAGGAGAAACTGTTGTTAAATCCGACGTAATCTAGACAGACTACGGAGTGTGTCGCCGATGATGAAAGGTCTAATTGCGCCTTATAAACAAATCTTTTTCAGTTTCTCGAAGCCTCCATATCACCTCAGTTTCGTATCCTACGTAAACAGGGAAACTTCGAAAGAAAGCTCTGCATTTTTTATTTATTAATCAGACAGATTTTATCACTTGAAAATTGTTTTTAGTGGATACCCATATTTAAGTAGACTCTCCGTTTATTTATTAAACAATATAGTTATTGATTTTCGTTTACCGGCCGGTATATTCGAGAAATCATATTAAAGAAAATGTGCACCCCACCGCCTGGTACGATTCGAATCTGCGCTCCCCCCATGTAGCATAAAAAACCATTGTTAGTTATGAACATTTAGGCCGGTAGACGAAAATAAATATACTGTTTAATAAATAAACGAAGCGTCTACTCAAATATGGGCATCCACTGAAAATAAGGTTTAAGTGATAATATATATATATTTACCGGCCTGAAAATATGCCTTCTCCGACAGGAATCAAACCTGTGTCGTGCATAGAACTGTCAATTGATATGACGTGTTATACAACTTACCTACAAGGAAAGGTTTGGTTAGCAAAGTCTAAATCAATATTTATAAAAAAAAAATTCTTCGACTATCTTTCCTGAGTTTAACAGAAAAATTGTTGAAATCGTGTAAAAGCAAAATCGTCCATTTGTTAGATAAATATCTGAACCGTTGTTTCTTGGAAATGATTAAAGATATCTTACTGAAATTCTAAGAGCTTTTTATAACACTATTGGACTCTACTTTGATCAATAAGTATGTCTAATTATTGTCAAAGCTTAACAAAAGAATCGTGATGAAATCGACCATTAACAAATACTTGTGCTCATTTTAAAATTATTTTTTTTTACGTGCGAAGTTAAAAACACTAGGGTTGTGTACTGTACAGTTTTAAATTTTATCATGTAGGCATATGTTCAAACGCCAAGGATGGTAACTAAGTTGTTGCAATGTCGAAATATTTTTTTTTTAAATTGTTAAAAACCTAGATGTTTTAAACTATCTACTGTAAACATTTTAAAATTTTTGTTCGGTATTCATAATTAATTTTATTCAGAGTTGCTTACAAGTTTCGTCACAGAAAAAAAACAAGACCCTGATGATGACAATACGTTGATGTCGAAAGTACTCGGAAAAAATGAATATGCATCAACATGGTAATTTTCTTTCATCCTTTAATAGGGATATTAAGAAACTTGTACGTGATAACGAGAGGATCCTATTAAAAATAAGCAGACAAAACATTTCTAAATTATTTAATAAGACATGTCTTAATGGAAACATGCTGCGAAAATATACACAATTTATATATAGGCAATTTATATATATATATATAAAGATATAGATAGATAGATAGATAGATTGATAGATAGATACATAGATAGATAGATAAAAAGAAAGAACAGTAAGACATATAATCTGGTGTTCTTAGAGATATTTTTATTTTTACAAAATAGTGCTCAATGTAAATTTACAGAGAATTAATATTATAAATTAACTGATTTAAAATATGTTTTTTCGATACACAGTTCTAACCATGTTTAAAAAATGGAAGCTAAAAGCTTCGAATTTAATCAGTTAATTTATAATATATATATATATATATATATATATATATATATATATATATATATATATATATATAAGTGTATGGAAATGTTGTGCAAAGTCCATTCAAATAAAGAAAGAAAGAAAGAACGTGAGATATATCTCAACATAATACAAATATATAATGATTGGGGGACTATTTTCGTTTTCTGGCATGTCTCTAATTCCACCATTTTCTTCTTGGGACCTTCAAGCTGTGAACGACAGTAATTGCACCTATTCGATGTTCTACGAATTCAAAATCATATCTAAGTATTTTAGTACAGCTTAAGGACGTTCTCCATTAAGTATTTTTTTTTAATTCTTTTTGTTCTTTTGTTTTCTTTACATTTCGATATCCTTAAGCCGACCGATTTTCTGGCTACCAAGGAAGAACACATTTTACTCAGCTAATTCCTTTTTCTGACAATAATGCCTTTGCATCAGAAGATTTTCTTCCGTCAGATCGAGGAAAATCGACATTCAAATAAAATGTCTCTCCAATATCTGTGACTTCTTGTTTGACAGTATTATTCAAGATCGTCGGCAATCCTTTCTGTGCGGGTCGACTGTACATCGCCACAAATAGATTGTCCGCCGTGTGTATTTGAAAGACGGCCTGGGGCTGGCTACTGGAAACCTTCAAAAGCTCACAAATGTACGGACTGCACACTGAGCGAAAGTATTGTGTGGAACTAATCTCCAAGACACCAAATATATAAGATCGAACATAGATATATTCGATTTATTAATTCGAGATTGCGACAGAGGCGTTCTAACAGAAAGACGACACTGAAATCCCAAGACGCACTACGATAGACGAAGATGGATTCTAAAAGCTAAGCAAAGGATTAAGAGACAGAAAAACTTCGAAGATAGACGAAGATGGATTCTAAAAGCTAAGCAAAGTATTAAGAGACAGAAAACTTTCGAAGATAGACGTAGGTAGACGAAGATGGATTCTAAAAGCTAAGCAAAGTATTAAGAGACAGAAAAACTCCGAAGATAGACGAAGATGGATTCTAAAAGCTAAGCAAAGTATTAAGAGACAGAAAAACTTCGAAGATAGACAAAGATAGACGAAGGTAGACGAAGATGGATTCTAAAAGCTAAGCAAAGTATTAAGAGACAGAAAAACTTCGAAGATAGACGAAAATAGACCAATATGAATTCTAAAAGCTAAGCAAAGTATTAAGAGACAGAAAAACTTCGAAGATAGACGAAGATGGATTCTAAATCGAAGCAAAGTATTAAAAGACAGAAAAAAATCGTTAGGAACAAAGAAAAGACTACTGGCTTTTACATGATATCTGTCCTAGACGGCAGTGAATGCTGGAAAATTTCTTCAAAGATGAAGTGACTCGAAGGAAGAGAAATGTGGTTCTACAGAAGGATGCTGAGAATACCATGGACCGAACATGTGAGCAACGACGTGGTTTTTCGAGATAATGGAAACAAAAAAGACACTTTTACTTAACATCAGAAAAAGACAATTGAAATTCCCGAGGCACATAATGAGGAAGGAGGGCTTGGAACATCTGATACTCACAGGGCGGTTGAGACAGAGGAAAACGAAACATAACATAATTGACGAGCTTTAGTAAATGGATGGTAGAACATGGTTTAGAAGAAATAATAAACAGACAAAATTTATTAAGAGCTATGGTCATTCTATCTACCAAGTCTGCGGGATGACCTAAGGCAGGTAGTGGTCTGTTGTTATGGCTACATTTCATGATTTGTTTTTCTAAACCCCATAACTACACTAGCGTTACATGGACAAAGTTATTTTTAGTGTGCGGGCTGTACTTTTTTTTTGTATTTCTCTTAACCTGTGATTTCCAAGGATATTTACAGAGTGTTGGAAAGACAGGAATTTATGGAGAGCCATGATCGCCTACGTCAATAGAGGATAGTAGCATAAAAATAAAGGTCTACAAATACAAAAACTAAGTCATTAACCTGCCTGATAATTCCAACGGTCCAGTTGCTATATTGCGATTTATGAATGTACTGGCAAGAATTAATCATAACGCTGTTATGATTATATTATTATATTGTATTATATTATTATATTATATTATTATGTCATAGTATCATATTATATTATATTATTATATTATTATATTATTATATTATATTATTAAAATATTTTATTATATTATGTTAGTATATTATATTATATTATAGTATATCATTAAATGATTATATTATATTATTATATTATATTATGTTATATTATTATATTATTAAATTATTATATTATATTAATATATTATATTATTATATTATATTATTATATTATATTATTATGTAATATTATTATTTATATTATTAAATTATTATATTATATTAATATATTATATTATTATTATATTATGTTATATTATTATATTATATTATTAAATTATTATATTATATTAATATAATATTATTATATTATTTATGTTATATTATTATATATATGATTAAATTATTATTATATTATATGATTAAATTATTATATTATATTAATATATTATATTATTATTATTATTATTATATTATTAATTTTATATTATATTAATATTATTATTATTATATATATTATTACATTATTAAATTATTATATTATATTAATATATTATATTATTATATTATATTATTGTATTATATTATTATATTAGTATATCATATTATTACATTATAGTATATTATTAAATTATTATATTAATATATTATATTATTATATTATATTATTGTATTATATTATTATATTAGTATATCATATTATTACATTATAGTATATTATTAAATTATTATATTATATTAATATATTATATTATATTATTGTATTATATTATTATATTAGTATATCATATTATTACATTATAGTATATTATTAAATTATTATATTATATTATTATATTATATTATTAAATTATTATATTATATTATTATATTATATTAATATATTATATAATATTATGATTACATTATATTATTATATTAGTATATTATATTATTACATTATAGTATATTAAATTATTATATTATGTTATATTATTATATTATTAAATTATACATTATATTATTATATTATATTATTATGTTATATTATCATATTAATATATTATATTATAATTCTATTATAGTATTATATTATATTATTAAATTATTATATTATATTATTATATTATTATATTGTATTAGTATATTATATTATTATAGTATATTATTATGTTATATTATTATATTATATCATTGTATTATATTATATTAATAAATTATTATATTATTATATTATATTATTTTATTATGTCATGGACATCGAATTTTAATGGGAAATATGAAAACTTTAGCAAATTCAACTGGTCCGATAAAGTAAAAGTGGCAACTATGTGGAAAAGGACTTCCAGTGTTTAATTGGGCAAGAAATAAACCTGCTTTCATTTAATCACCACAGAGTAATTTTCCTGCCTAGCATCAGTAAGGCTGATGCTTAACTCCAGGAATGCAACTCTTTACGGGATCTTTATGGGATCATATTTTCCACTGAACATGAATTGGAGTGATTATGTGATTTAAGACTACTGCTAGGAAAGTTAGTTTATTGTGTCGTGCCCGAATCTACATTCTACATTAATGAATCTAACATTCGTCTGCGCCATATCTGGTCTGATGCTCCTAACGTATATCTCGAGATTCTTGATAGAATTTAAAGAAGACCCTGTAATTTAATCTATCCTGACCTGGCATATGGGCTTCAGTCACTTTGTCACCGTCGTGATGTGGCCTCCATCTGTCTTTTCTATACGTATTTTCATGGTAACTGTTGTGATGAGCTTTTTTTCCCATAGTTCTAGATTGCATGAATTCAAGCGTGCTACTTGATTGGCAAGTAGGTCTCTCCAGTTTAATGTTGAATTAGCGAGATGCAACCGTCTATTCTATTCTAACAGATTTTTTCCCCTCACACTTTGCGCCTATGGAAGTCCCTCTCGATTTCTTTTCTTCTTTTCCTCAATTCTCCTCACTAAGGTTTTCTTATTCTCTTTCACTGCATGAAATCTCTTGCGTCATAGTGACTTTATCGCTTTGCTTGCGGTGAAATGATTACACAAAATAATGGACTGCGAACTTTAATGGAAATTAGGAAAACATTTAAAAATTCGATATATTTATATATCCACCCCCTTCAAGACGTGGGCGAACAGATTTAGTATTTCGAGTCCTATTTCGGTAATGTAGAACAGACTGGGTGTTGCGCAACAACCTATCTAGGAGAAGGAAAACTCCGAATTGAAAATTTCCAAGTATGGGATTAAATAGTGGCTACAAACCGAAATTGGTCAAGTATGGTGAGTACATCTCTACTCATGAAGAAACGGTCAATCGGGGAGGGTTTTCTCCAACGTGGATGAGAAAGTCCTGGATTTGGATTTGGATTTGGATTTGGATTTAGCTGAGATCGATTTACACACGCTCATTAAGTATCTTATTTAACTATTTTTTCTTTCTCCCAGCTTACTTTGTTTCCAGTATTCCCTGTGAGTGTTAAATTCTCTAGACCCTCCTTCCTCAGTGTATATCCATGTCTTTCTGATTGTAAGTATAAGTTCCTTGACCTTACTTTTTACTTTATTTTTTTTTTTTTCATTTTACATGGCAACCGTTTTTGGGTTATTTATTGAATATTTTTCCATGGACATTGTTGTGGTAGGATCCACCTAATTTGCATAGTGGAGTACCGACCATATAAATATGGTTGGTGCCGGGAAGACGAGGGGAGGAATCAAGTGATTCAATCCAAAGACTCTGCCCGACTGCGACTAAGTCAACACATTCTCCAGGAACGGTCTTCCCAAGAATATACAAAAGACTATATGTAAATATTGTGTACACTTTCTTGTTTCAATACATTTTGTTCTAAGTACATTTTGTGTTGTATTATTATTCCATGCATTAGTCAAGTTTCAACAGACATCAAATAAGAATCGAAGTCACTACTCAGTGGTAATTACCAATCAGAGATACTTCACTGAACATTAATCATCTCAGATATGCAATGTGATAGGT
>CAHIKZ030004986.1:1617500-1652500 GCA_903632075.3 Acanthosepion pharaonis | reverse complement strand
ATGCAATGGACTACTAGGAGTTAAAGTGAATGCATAGAATTTAGTAGGAATCAGAAACCCAATGCTAAGTATAAAACAAGGGATACACATCTAAACCGGTTCAAAGGAACGGAGAGAAGTGTTAGCCTGTCGATAGGCGAACCTATCTACTCTTATTGAAGAATAAAATAATAGTAAATAAAATTTCAGAGTTTAGGCGGAGATGTTAGAAATATAGAGTAAAGTACACTTTAGAAAGACTCCGAAACATGCAGCAGCCATTGAAATTAAGGAATCTTTTGTATCAGTTTTCTCTGGTCGTATAGTATTGATAGACTTTCGTAACTGCCTAAGCAGGTTGGCATAATTCTCTCCAGTAATGGTGTGGCCCACTTAAAAATAGTCAATAAGCACAATGCCTTTGGATCCTAAAAATCTGAGGTCATAGCCTTCCCTACAGATGAAACGATATTGGTCTTCTTTGGATCAGGTAAGGGGAATTTTTCAGATGGATGGATTGTTTGATGAGACCGACAGTTATTCTGGGTTAGGAAACGTTCAAGGAAACCCACTGAATATGTGTCAACTCCTGTCAGATTTTTCCCTGGTGTGATCATCCAGATGCCGTTTTGATTAGGTGACCGAAGACGTGGCACTCGCCGAGCTAAAACATTCGTCCTATCAAATTCATTATGGGGAATATTCTCAACTAACTGGATATTCTAATAGCTTTGTCTCTTTGGTTTATAGACAGTCGAGTGTAATCTATCAAGATATGTTGAACATGATCAATGTTTTCCTCTGTAGTAGCTGTTGCAGGACTTTCAGACCTTGGGTTAGCTTCAAGACTCTCCTTTCTCCTACTTATTTCAGCTTCCCCCCCTTGTTGCCTGTTGATAAAGTTGGAGCGTCGTACCCTAATGTAGCAACCATGTCAGCATGAATGTCCTTGGGGACTGAACTATTTTTCTATAGGTATTAGATAACATCACGAAGCCAAATTTTTTGTCTATTTTCAAGAGAAGTCGCTACTAGTTACGTTCGACGCTTTGCTTTAACAGTCAGATTACCTGGAAATAACCCATACAGTTGTTCATAAGAAAAGTTGAAATGAAAGCATACAAGATCTCACACCTCTAAGATCACTCCTTCATAGTAGGCCTACGAACATTTCAGCCTTCCCTCGCATTCCTGTTCAATGTGAATCGGGTGATAGGCGAACATCTATTTCCATTGATATCAATATTAGGTCTGGATTCCTCGAAATCTTTTTTAACGAAAAAAGCTAAAAATGGGGTTTTCAATGGAAACCTTCGCGCAAATCTAAAGCTATAATTGTGGGAAGTAAATGTCAAAGAGTAAATTCTTCATCTTTTACTGCATTCCTTATGTTCTTGATTCTCCATTATGACTGACCGTTTACAAGAAAATAGTTACAATGACTGGCGGCGGGACTTAATACCCACTGAATAATTTACAGGAAGATTGCTGAACTGTAATGTAAAATCAGGGCGCCAGTGAAATTTGAAGAGCCATTGGGATAGCGAAAGATGTCTTACAAAAGCTAAGCAATGTATTAAGAAAGAGAAAAACCTGTTAGAAACAAAGAAAAAAGTACTAGACCGTTACGTAATGTCAGTCCTCCTATATCACAGAAAATTCTGGACAATCTCCCCACAGATTAAGGATATAATTGAGACAACAAAAATGTGGTTCTACAGAAGGATGCTGAGAATACCATGTGACCAACGACAAAGATTTAGAGAAAAATGGAAGCAAAGAGGACGCTTATACTTAATATCAGAGACAGCTGAAACGTCTAGGGCACATAGCGAGGAAAGAGGACTTGGAAAATTTGACACACACATGACATATTGATGGAGGAAAACAACGCATCTAGCGATCTAGTGTAAATGGTTTCCAGGATTTAGGAGAGATCGCTAAATGATAAACTTTACTAAGAGCTACAGAGGACAGTAATTTGTGATTGCCAACGTCCTGAAAAGACATGACACTTTCAAAAAACAGAATAAAGGTTTAAAAACCTAAAATTAATTTAAAATTAAAAAGTCGTGACTCTTTAGAACGTAGGCGATCATGGCTCTCCACAGGTTCCGTTTCTTTATTATCTATACACTTTCAAAGAGTTGTATTGGAAAGGACGGTGGAGTTGTTTCCCGTTGCTTTCTCCATGATTTGGAAACCAGAGTTTTCCGTTTATTGGACTGTATGATAGCTAAGTCTGTAAACTCAGACTATGATGCTATTTAACCCATAGCTGGAAGAGCGGGAGAGAAGGGACGGATTCGGACGTTTCCCAAAATGAACGTAGGAGGCTAGAATTTGAACTCGGCTCAACAACTTTACCTTATGCATCGACATGCGTTAAACGACCTGCGGTACATAATGAATGCCGCATTTTTATAAACCTACTAGACTATCCGTGACCCGATGGGTCACTGACGGTTCAGATCATAAAACATTGAAGAAACGGCAAAGCGGGATCTCTTTGCGTCTCTCTTTAAATTAAAGATATTTTAATAAAAAAATATCTTTTTGAAGAAAGTTAAAATAAAAGTATTCTGTATAAACAACTCGTACTTTAAAATCTTATTCACTTAAAATATTTTTTAAATCAGATTAACTTAAAAATATTTTTTTAAATATTTGAAATATTGTTTTTTAAAGAAAGCTGAATTATAAATAATTAGTCTATAAACAACTGGCAGAAACAGCAAAGCGGCATCTCTTTTTGTCTGTCTTTAAATTAAAGATATTTTAATTAAAAAAATGTCTGAAGAAATTTAAAATAAGAATACTTATGTATAAATAACTTGTAAAATCATTATACGCTGGACGGACGCACCACGCAAGCACGCAATCACAGATTTTTAGTGTTTTACAGATAATCAATACAGGGTTTATTTTAGAAGCCGTAATTGTTATCAGATGTAGTTATTAAAAATATAGTATTTTGATAATATTTTCACGATGAGTCTTTATAGGATTAACAACGTAATGAAATTTGAATTAATTTCTCAGTCTAAAGTATACGAGTAAACTCAATGAAGAAAACCAGGCAATATCGAAATCCTCAAGAAAAAAAAACATGCCAACGGCTGAGTAGACTTTGTCAAGGTTGACAATGGGTGTAAGAGTATTGTTTTATTAAACTCCTGGTTTAGTGAAATAAGTATGTTGGGAGAGTAGTCTGCCCCAGTGTTCGCCTGTTAGCCGCTTCTCCTCCTGCCATAATAGTATGCCTTGGACAATATATATTTATCTATTTATGTTCAACCCATATAAGAATCAAGCGCCATTCAAATAGTGGGTAATTGAATGGGGTATGTCATATGAACATAAGAAGAGGGGGAGGTAAGAAGAAAAGATTATGATTATATGGAGGATAGATAGCGTTTGACCCTAGACTTAAAATAGTTAAGAAAGCATTCACACGAGATTTTCTTTTATATATTAGCAGGTCTCGGATAGAACTTGCGAAATCTCCTTCTTGCAAATGAAATACGTCGGAAATGAGGGTGATTCAACTCTGTGGAAGTAGCAAGCTGGGTGTTGGCCGAAAAGGCCTTAATGTTTGCCATGCAAATGGAGATAGACTTTGTACTTTTACGTCTTTGGGAAAGAGGCTACAGCATAAAAGATAATCATCCACTGTACGCCCGCATCAGCGATTTTGAATTCTGTCAAGTAAACTCTGGGAAGTGAAGATTGTACAGCTCAAGCCTAGATATGACAGTTATATTTCCATATTTTGGTCTGATGTGATTTGTCTAGATAAAACATGCCATAAGGATATTTTTTAGACGGGTTTCAAGCAGCCGACCATTTTCTTTTTAGGCTCAGTGTCACTTGCGTATCCAGATGATGGTGCAGAACTCAGGGAGAAAAAGTTTCGTGCCTTTCCCAAATGCCAAATAAAGCCGAGTGAATATGAATCCAAAATCGAATCCCTAGATGTTCTGTCAGTGAATGTGCCAAATAAAACTGACAGGTGTAGAAGTGAAGAGTTCAGGAGATGATTCATATTAGAATTGCAAGCACGAGAAATGAAGCCCATAGAGCGATCTTGTAATCTCCCGAGAAAAGACGAGAACAATTTGAGATTTTTCCGAAACTTTTATTAGTAAAGGCGGCTGCACTATGGAAGATGTTGGAGATTTAAGCTAAATTATCGACACTTCGCTGCTATCAATAATAGGCCTCACATTTTACTGTACTATAACGAATGATAAATAACTGATCTTACAAAATTAGTACTAACATCCTTACAATAGTAAAGCCGCTGCCCTTTTCGCCTTTGACATGTATAATAATTTAGAGGATTCATTGCTACAATAATGAGATTACAGTGTCTACTCTACTCTCTTATCGTAACTATTTATAAGAATTCTGGGATCGTAAAAAGAAAGAGCAAAGCAAGAAAATAGAAAAAGAGGACGAGGAGGAATAAGACGAGATAGAAAGACATTAGTGAGAAAGCTAGTGATAAAAGAAATGAAGAGGAAGAAAAGAAAAGGACAATGCCGAGGAAATAGAAGAAAGAAGAAGAAGAAGAAAGAAGAAGAAGAAAGAAGGAGAAGAAGAAGAAGAAAGAAGAGGAAAGAAAAAGAAGAAGAAGAAGAAAAAAAAAAAAGAAGAAGAAAAAGAAGAAGAAGAAGAAGAAAGAAGAAGAAAGAAGAGGAAAGAAAAAGAAGAAGAAAAGAAAAGAAGAAGAAGAAGAAAGAAGAAGAAGATGAAGAAAATGAAGAAAAAGAAGAAGAAAGAAGAAGAAAGAAGAAGAAGAAAGAAGAAGAAGAAGAAAGAAAAAGAAGAAGAAGAAAAAGAAGAAGAAAAAGAAGAAAGAAGAGGAAAGAAAAAGAAGAAAAAGAAGAAAAAGAAGAAGAAAGAAGAAGAAAGAAGAAGAAGATGAAGAAAAAGAAGAAGAAAGAAGAAGAAGAAAGAAGAAGAAGATGAAGAAAAAGAAAAAAAAGAAGAAGAAAGAAGAAGAAAGAAAAGAAGAAAAGAGAAAAAAGAACAAGAAGAAAAAGAAGAAGAAGAAGAAGAAAAAGAAGATGAAAGAAGAAGAAAGAAGAAGAAGAAAGAAGAAGAAGAAGAAAAAAGAAAAAGAACAAGAAGAAAAAGAAGAAAAAGAAGAAAGAAGAGGAAAGAAAAAGAAGAAGAAGAAAGAAGAAGAAAGAAGAAGAAGAAGATGAAGAAAAAGAAGAAGAAAGAAGAAGAAAGAAGAAGAAGAAAGAAGAAGAAGAAGAAAAAAGAAAAAGAACAAGAAGAAAAAGAAGAAGAAGAAGAAGAAGATGAAAGAAGAAGAAGAAAAAGAAGAAGAAGAAGAAGAAGAAGAAGAAGAAAAAGAAGATGAAAGAAGAAGAAGAAGCAGCAGCAGCTATTAGGGAGATGTGACTATGCAAAGGTGTTCGACAAAGTACGTTACAAAGATCTGTTGGAACTGCCCAGCAACCTAGATATATTTGGGAAAGATATTAGAATATTCAAGAGTCTATACTGGCAGCAAACGGCCTGCACGCGGATAGAGAATGAATTCAGCAGATATATGAAAGAGGTATAAAGCAAGGATGTGTCTTCTCACCGGACCTATTCAACCTATGCAGCGAGGCAATTCTGAGAGAATTGGAAATCATATCGTGATTCATTACTGGCGCCTACAATCTTAACAGCATAAGATGCGCAGATGACACAGTGCTGAAAGCAGACACGGAAAAGAAATTACAAAACCTTCCACAGAAGGTAGAGAAGGAAAGCGAGAAGAAGGGACTAAGCATAAACTACAAGAAGACAGAATGCAGGTTCAAATGCGATTTACAGGTCGGGTACCCTAAAATCAAACAGGTGCGGAAATTTAAATATTTGGGACGTGTTTTGAGAGAGGAGGCTAAATGCGACGCTGAGATCCGAAGATGTCTTGGGATGGCCAAAGACTGATTCCCAAAGTTAGGCAGAGAATTACAAAACAGTAGGAGGTAACAAAGAAAAGAGTACTCTACTGCTACGTTATATCTGTCCTCCATTATGGCAGCGAATGTTGGACGGTCTCCTCAAAGATGAAGACGAGACTCGAGACAATGGAAGTATTGTTCTACAGAAGGATGCTAAGGATATCATGGACT
The DNA here is from genome assembly GCA_903632075.3 of Acanthosepion pharaonis. Classification (NCBI taxonomy): domain Eukaryota; kingdom Metazoa; phylum Mollusca; class Cephalopoda; order Sepiida; family Sepiidae; genus Acanthosepion; species Acanthosepion pharaonis. The sequence goes on along the minus strand of CAHIKZ030004986.1, from coordinate 1,646,381 downwards.
GAGTGTTTGAGCAACGATGAGGTTTTCGAAAGGATGCAAACAATGAAGAAACTTATGCTTAACATCAGGTAGAGACGGCGGACATTTCTGGGACACGTAGTGAGAAAGGAGGCCTTGGAGAATCTGATACTCACAGGGCAAATAGAGGGAGAGAGAGAGAGAGACAAGGAAAAGCAATGAGTAATATAACTAGCGGGCAAGGGATGACAGAACAGGATCTGGGAGAAGTAGCAAAGGGACAAAACTTATTGAGAGCTACAAGGGATAGAGAGAAGGGGAGAGCCGTGATCGTCTACGTCCTGAAAGGACACAACACGTAAAAAAGATTTAATAATGTTAAACAAATATGAAGTATTATTATTGTTTAGACAATAAGCATTATAACATAGCACAAATAGCTGTATTGAGTAAAAAGGACATTTCGAGAATATATGCATTTTTTAAAGTATTTAGGGTTATTTTTTAACTTTTATCAAAAACGACATTCTTTTACATGTACTTATGAATAATATTATACATTAATTACTATTTTTTTTACTTAATAGCTATTTGTGCTCAGTTGTTGACATTAATAGCAATTTGCTGGTGTGTTAAAATTTCGGAATAATGCAATAATAAAAATTTAAATTTCATCTCCCTGATAAATGTCGCGATCTGTGAACTGAAATGCCAATATTAGTCTTATCAGAATTCAGTTTATTAGCAGCTTCCACTTTTAAATTCCAAATTTGGATTTTGTAGCCATTTTAATGCCATATAATTCAAAAGGGAATTCCTTGAGGTTTTATATCGGCAATACTGACGTTGGTATGTAGAATCATCATTTTGTCTAAAGAAAGAAAATTACATGGAAATCTGAAGACAACGTATTTCATAACTGATAGTTTGCTTTGATTTATTTTGTTTTATGATAGATCGACCTCAGCGCGTTATTTAGATTCTTTTAGGATAGGTTCTTAAGAATAGAATAGGTATTTTTTTTCCAAATTGTAAGGTCCAAATGAGAGTAAAACACCTATTGGATAATGAGTTATGTTCGTCTTGTTTTTCGACTGACTCGTTTTCCATTTTGCATACAGGCAGATCAAAACACCATTTATTAATTTTGGAAGCTTTATGCTTAAAATTATTCCAGCCTGTACTGTTTCTAGTTAACTTAGCTAGGGTATGCATGCTCATTGGCCCCTTTTATTTCTGTCCCTATTTTTCTTTTGTTTAATTCCCTCATCCCCTCCTTCGTTAGGTGGTCAGTGATGTCAGTTCTCTGGTTGTTGCGGGGTGACTTTCATTTCGTGTGTGTGTTTTCGTATTTGTTGTTGTGTATGAATGAGTGTGTGCCTGTGTGAATGCATTGGAGAAATGAATGTTTTTTCTTATTTTTCATAGTCCCGCATTGATTTCGTCCAGTTAACTGATGTTTCTGCCACATTTTGGGATTGTCGTTTTTTTATTACTCACCCTATTTTGTATTGTTTTTATGTAAATAAGATTAAATCCTTTTGTAAATAATCATTGTGGTTTTTTTTTTTAAATTGTTGTCCCCCCCACAGACTTTGAAATGTACATATGGGGACTATTAAGGATTTCATAGAGAATTTTGAGGTATTATGGTGGACGCAGTAAGAAAGGTAGGAGTGAATGGTTTGTTTTGGTGATAGTAATATTGTTGGTATGTTTGGGTCCGTGTCTGTGAGTAGCTAAGTTTAGAATTAAGACAGAAGATGACCGTCCTTCCCCAACCCCCTTTTTGGCCTTGTACTACATTTTGTACATTAGTACGAATAAATAACTATTCCAGCCTGTACTGTACAAGCAGAAGGAGAATTTTTAAGATCCCTGAATTTATTCGGAGATATGTGAGCTTCATTTTTTCCTTTTTATGCTCCACTGGATCAGAATGATTTTTTTTATTTATTTACGTATTTTAATCGTAAATTTATTTGTTTTTTATTCCTAATTTTACGTTTTTCGTAATTTTAAACGTGTTCCAGTACTATCTGTTATCAATCCAAATGAGTTAAAAGTTGCCAACGATTGGTCCCTGATGATGCATTGGCCGAAACGCAGCTTAGGTCTGGATATTTTAAAAAAATGACATAAAATTATGTTTATTAAAATCAAAAATTATGTTTATTTAAATTCCTGTTCTGTGGTATCAGGTCTTTGTTTCAATATATATATATATATATATATATATATATATATATATATATATATATATATATATATATGTGTGTGTGTGTGTGTGTTATGCAGTGTTACATTAGAACAAGTACATGCCCACTACAAAACTGTACATCTTGTTTCAACATTAAAATAATTTTAACGTTTCATCAGCTGGGAAATAACGATGCCACATTTCTTTTGATTTTTCAACCTTTTTTTCCTTTTTCTTGACGTTTTCCCCCTTTTATTTCTTTCTCTCTCTCTCTCTCTCTCTCGCACGCGATCTTTTTTCTCTCTCTCGCGCTGTTACTAGTCTTTCTCCACATATAAATTCTTTTTTACCTTTTATGGGAAACTTCCCAATGACGGAAGTGGAAGATGTGATTCGTTAACTGCATTTCGGAATAAAATATTTTAGCAGTATCGTGAGTTCGCACCTGATGAAAAGTTAAATTTTAACGTTGAAACAAGATGTACAGATTTGTAGTGGATATGTGCATGTTCTAATGTAACACTGCATAATAAATAAATATTTATTGTTCTACTTTTGTATTCAGCCCTGTTTTAAATTAATGTTTTTAACGCTGAAATCTTACTCTTCGCTCTTTTACATTTGGATATATATATATATATATATATATATATATATATATATATATATATATATATATATATATATATATATATATATATATATATATATATATATATATATATATGTATATGTATATTATAAATTTACTAAATTAAAATGGTTCCATCACTACACAGGAATTACCATCTTTCAAAAACAGAAGCTAGACTCTACAAGGTTCTTGAAAATGAATAGAACGTTTGAAATTACAGAAGAATTGTTGATCCAAAATTTCAATCCTTATATGCAACACCTTATTTGGAATATACAATAAAAAAAGCATCAACCGTTACACAAGACATATTCCTTTTTTTTCTTTTTTTTTTTTTTGTTCGCGTTGTTTAATCAGAAGAATGTTAATTTGGTTTCTTCAAATTCTAATTTTTGAAAATGACTTCCCTCTGTTCGTGTCCAACAACAAATCATTCAGTAATTTCCCCAACGAGTAACCTTAATTATGCTTTGTTTTAATCTACATATATTTTTATTGATTTATTTAATTTGGGGGCGGGGTGGTGTTGAGTGTTGACAAACTTTTCTTTTTACGAATAGACGTTCTTTTCAAACGACACCATTGCGTGTCTCCGATGAATAACATGAAATAGCTTTATGTCCGCCGTCCAAAAGAAATGATTCTAATTTCGACTTTCAGTTCGAGCGAAGACTAATTTGAATGGCATCACGGACATCCGTGAAAGATGACGCACGATTAACACCCGACCTGTCGGCATGGCCTCTGGCAAATGCCTTCGATCATGCCGCAAATATTTGAAGCTTTGCAGTTGTCACCTTGGCGCCATTAAACTATAACATTATTTCGATTGCAGTCTTCATTCATCGTTGCGCCTTTTTGTACCATGTGCCCGTTCGCTTATGACCTTGTCATCTATATTAACCTTCTTAAGAGGCTGCCAGCTGCGCAGTTGCTTCAGGGGGGGGGGAGAAGTTTGAGGACTAAATGCTTTAGATAATAATAATTAAAATAATAGCCAGCACATCAGAAGATATGCTTAAATAGTAGCAAATGAATCAATATTGCGTCCTAAAACAATTCTATAATATGTATATGTATATTTATGTATGTGTCTATTTGTAGCGATGAATGTGTGTGCACATACGCCCGTTGTATTTTTATATATATTGTTATATATTTGTACTCGTGTATGTGTACTATTTGTAGTGATGTATGTACTATTTGTATATATTGTTATATATGTATATGTATTTACTATTTATGAATATGTGTACACATATATACGTATGTATTTTTTATATATATTGTTATATATTTGTACTCGTGTATGTGTACTATTTGTAGTGATGAATATGTGTACACATATATACGTATGTATTTTTATATATATTGTTATATATTTGTACTTGTGCATGTGTACTATTTGCAGTGATGAATATGTGTATACATATATACCTATGTATTTTTATATATATTGTTATATATTTGTACTCGTGTATGTGCATTATTTGTAGTGAATATGTGTACACATATATACGCATGTATTTTTATATATATTGTTATATATTTGTACTTGTGTATGTGTACTATTTGTAGTGATGAATGTGTGTACACATATATACATATATATTTTTATATATATTGTTATATATTTATCCTTGTATACGTGTACTATTTGTAATGATGGATGTGTGTACACATACGTCCGTATGTATTTTTTTATATATTGTTATTATATTTTGATAGTCTGTTTGAATTCTTTTCCTAACACTTTCAAATTTGAATATTTGTAGGTGTGTATATGTGTGTGTCTTTATTAATGTATGTATGTATGATCGCTTATATATGCCTTTCATTGTATGTATATGCTGTCTGTTTTTTTAAGGGTCGTGGACATTTATTTCCTGTTTCGTTCTTGTTTTTGCGTGTTTATATATCTAAATACGTCTGCGTGTTTATGTATTATAATCTGATTGTGTATTTATTGTCTTTTGCAAGATGTCACGCTCGCCTGTTCATATCATCACTTCAAATGTACTTACTTACATGCACATTACATCCACATTAACGTTTATTCTGAGTTTTTAGTCTTTCAATTAAAACAAAATAAACGACAAAATATACGTACTTTTCCTCAGTTTCTTCTTTAAATAATCTTATATTTTAAACATAATACAAATTAAATTTAAAATTTAAAAACGTTAGTTTTGAATTTTCTATTTTATTTAATATTAATCAGTTAGAATGATTTCTATTTCAGTCTAACCCTAACTTTAAGGCGTTAAGAATTATTACCAAGGTTTTTTGTCAAGTTTTTTTTGAATTTTCATTTACTTGTATTTTGATTGGTCATTGCAGCTTATGTAACGGCGTTTCCTCTATCGAGGGGTGTTAGGTCGATTTAAACTTTTCAAAAACCCTTTATTCTACATTTAACACCATCACGTGATAAGACACCAGAAGTGTTGAAACAAAATGGCTATTTTTATAGTGATTTTATAACATATTTATGTTATCATTTTCGAATAAATTACACACACACACACACACACACACACACACATATATATATATATATATATATATAAGTATAAGTGCGCAGGTATGCAGAAAATAGAAAAGAACACGTTGGGTGCATAATCCAGGATCCCTTAGTATTTTTGTTTTTATTTTTAAGAAGACAGTGATCCATACAGAAGTAGAGCTTTATTATAATAATATATTTTTGTTTAAAAATATGATTCCTTCGCTACATAAGAGTTCTCATGTTTCAAAAAACGAGATGCGAAATATCCAAATAATTAATAAAATTATGTTGAATTGTGGTGTTTAGTCCCGTTTCATCTTCAAGCGAAATTTTAGGAATAAGCTATCTCTCGGTTTACGTGTGTTTTTAGGCATGGTCCTTTACAGAATTCGTTATTGTGGGAGGGGCTAGACTATTTTTCTTCGTTAAGTGGTCAGAGAGTTAATTCTTATCAATAGATTCATCATCTTCTGAGAGGTTTTGCTAAGGTTAGGTAGGGTATCTATTTCAAGGCTAATGTTTGCGGTCAAACCTTAGTTGGTTCCCAGTGATGGATATTTTTATGGCACGCCTACAAGTCATTAGGTGTCGGGGGAATTGTCTTTTATTATTGTCCATCTGATTATCATGATCCGTTCAAAATTTGTGTGGTTGCTTTAATTTCGAGCGAGAATAAAGACAAAAATTGTCCAACATTTGGATATTTTTACTTATGCTGTTCCTTGATCTAAGCTTTTGGCCCGAATAAACCATCTTCAGAATGGTTATATGGATATTTCAGCAGAAATGATGTTTTGCTATGTTGACATAGAAGATTGCTATGCGACGATAACATTCGCAAAATACCAGACGCAGATCTTAAATTATTGATTCGTTTCTATGAAGCTATACTACGGGAGTGAACGAAATATTAACAATAGAACACAATGTCTAGATGCAACGTAATGATTTCAAATTAGTCACAACCTATTACATTGCATAAAAGAATATTATTTTTTTTCTTATTTTTCTATCTATCTATCTTTATCTATCTATCTATCTATATATATATATATTTATATATATATATATATGTATAATTATAAAATACGACTTATTCATATACGTAAAATAATCAGTCATCAAGAATTGCGAGTAATCAGCCTATTTATCAAAATATGTCTTGGTTTGCAGGAATTAAAATGAAAGTCACTCAAAGGAGCCGTTGTCTGCAATGATCAAATTAAATTTATTCCTATGATTTCTTGCTGCCTAAATACACTATATATATATATATATATATATATATATATATATATATATATATATATATATATATATATATGAATATAGAGATAGTGAGGGGGAGAGAGGGTCATAAAGAGAGGAAGTAAGAGAAACGGAGTGATAAATAAATGTACAAAAGAGTTTTAAGTGACTTCATAAGAAACCCTCTCTCAATAATATATATATATATATATATATATATATATATATATATATATATATATATATATATATATATATAGACACAATCAATTAAGTTGAAAAAATAATCATCCTTGATAATGGCTAGAGGTATAGCTGAAAGTGCTCGGAAATATAAAACATTTGGACAGTTCTTACACACCTTTGTCCAGAAAAGAAAGCTCTTGTTCGAACACAAGGAAAATTAAATAAAAGCTCAACTGTAGTACCTTGTCTGTCGTTTTTAATGAAACACGCATATATATATATATATATATATATATATATATATATATATATATATATATATATGTATATGTGTGTGTGTGTGTGTGTGTGTGTGTGTGTGTGTGTGTGTGTGTGTGTGTGTGTGTGTGTGTGTTTGGTAAAGGTGTGTAAAATATATAGAAAATTGGAAAGAACTCGTTCGGGAAACAATCCGAGGTTCTTTAGTATTTTGTTTTTATTTTTAAAAAACAGTGCTCGATACAAATGTAGAGCTTAAATATAATTATTTAAAAATTTCGCTTGAAGATGGAACAGATCTTCGTACTTTAATTTAATTCTAATAATTATATTGAAGTTTTCGGCTCTTGTTTTGAAACATGAGAACTCTTATGTAGCGAAGGAATCATATTTTTAAATAATTATATATATATATATATATATATATATATATATATATATATCAGTTGAAATTTTGAAAAAAATATAGAAAGACGCCTACTTGAATTCCAGCCACACTCAACAGGTGAATGCACGGAATAAAAACTCCTCCTAGTATTTAAATCAATACGAAAAATACATATTAAACAATCAAAACATGAAGAGAAATTAGCAACACCCCAAAATATACCCCCCGTCTTGAAAATTTCAAAAGATTTGTCCAAAAGTCTTTAGGAGAAAAGAGAATACGGACAAATTTTGCACTCCGTCAGTAAATTAAAATCATTCAGGACCTGATCCGAACACGCGAATGCTGAAATTTCGGATTCCAAAGTTTTCAATACTGCGATTGTTTTCGTCGACTTTTTACGTGATGTTTTTCATACAAAATTTTTGGGGCAAAAACAAATTTTATAACTTTGAAATAAATTTGTGAATAATCGAAATTAATTGCGAAATCCATTGAAAGTCGCCAATGAAATAAAAAAAATATAAATAATTGTTTGTACGAAAAGTAAGGACCTACGCACATCAAAATATCTTTATAGCGACAGAAGAATTGTCGTTGACTTTAAAAAAGCTAAGTTTAAATATCAAAGCAATATTTTAATGCAGCGATCAATTTAGAATGCTTCAGTAGTTTATTGTTACCCATCGCATTTATTCCTCCCAACCTATTGTGATGAAAGAATCAAGAGCCATCCGCAGGAGTTACCTAAATGCGGCAGGATAGTGATAAGTTTTATAAAATTATATATTATGCATATTTATAGAAATAATATGAAAAATTGGGAAAAAGTTTTTCTGAGGTGTATCATCCGTTAGGATTTCATCAGACGAATAAAACGCTTCACAAAAACCTTTTACCAATATGTCATACTATTTTTATAAATTCTGTTTTTTGATATATAAAATTATACAGAATTATATATCATCTTTTACATACATAAATCTATCTATCATCTATCTATCTATCTATCTATCTATCTATCTATCTGTATCTCTTTCTATCTATATATATATGTATCTCTTTCTATCTATATATATATGTCTCTCTTTCTATATATATATATATATATATATGCCTCTCTTTCTATATATATATATATATGTCTCTTTCTATATATATATGCCACTCTTTCTATATATATACATATGTCTCTCTTTCTCTCTCTCTCTATATATATATATGTCTCTTTCTATATATATATAGATAGATATAGATAGATAGATATAGATAGATAGATATAGATAGATAGATATAGATAGATAGATAGATAACGTTTATTCTAACCGATATTTTAGTATTTCAATTAAAACAAAATAAATTATAAAATATATACATTTTCCTCAGTTTTTACTTTAAAGAATTTTATAATATTTTAAACTTATTACTGATTAAATTTAAAATTTCTAATTTTTAATTTTCAATTTTATAGTAATATTTAATATTAATTAGTTAGAATGATTTCTATTTTAGTCTAACCCTAACATTAAAGCATTAATTATTATAGCCAAAGTGCGTGGCCAAGTTTATTGAATTCTCATATACTTGTATTTTGATTAGTCATTGCAGCTTATGCAATAGCGTTTCCCCTATCGAGGGGTGTTTGGTCGATTTGAACCTTTTAAAACTTTTTTATTCTACATTCACTTGATAAGACACCAGATGTGTTGAAACAAAATGGATATTTTTGTAGCTATTTTACAACATATTTTTGTCATAAGTTTTGAATAAATTATATTTGCTCTATTCTGTATTGAGCACTCTTTTAGGAATTTTTTTGGTTATCGAATTTTTTCGTATGCACTAATCCTATAATTGTATGTACGTATGTATATATATATATATATATATATATATATATATATATATATATATATGTGTGTGTGTGTGTGTGTGTGTGTGTGTGTGTGTGTATATTATACCTATATATGAATACATATATATATATTAAATATATAAATATATTATACATATATATTTTAGATAAATTGTCGTCTAAATTACACAAAATGAACATAACACTGACATCTCATTTTGACAGATATACACGGCGCGATAGATAAATTGTCGTCTAAATTACACAAAAATGAACATAACACTGACATCTCATTTTGACAGATATACACGGCGCGATAGATAAATTGTCGTCTAAATTACACAAAAATGAAAATAACACTGACATCTCATTTTAACATGTATATATTTACCAAAATGACACAAAAATATCTTGAAATACGAAGGATTAAATTTTTTCAATAAAATCGCATTTGGCTTCAACCACGGACTCCAGAGGATTCGGAATCTCTTGCAACTCTTCTGGACGGTTTCCTTTGTTTGTTAGCGAATGTTGCCATAATCTTTAGTTTCAATTTATCTTTGGGGTTACAATGAGTATTGTTTGTCTCTCAGTCAACTACATCCATCACAGATCAATGAATGGGGGTTGCAAGTCTGGGTAGTTAGGTGTCCAGATATAAGGGGTGATGTGGTCACAGAAATTGTCTGACTGACATGACTGGGTCCTTCTGTATATTGCTAGACATAGGGTCTGCCATTAGACACCCATTTGACACAGGGCAAATTTATCTAAAAAGACTCTTGTTGAGTCTCCCTGTGGAAGACGAACCAAACGTCGCCATCATTAGTGATAAAGGCAAACACCTTCGTAATCACCATTAGACTCATCCAGATCTTTCCGAATCCCCTGAATTGTCCTCAGATTGACAATCTGAATTGTTTCCTGCTTTCCAAATTTCTGGACAATTTCATGGTTTTTTTCATAGATGGTGTTCAACTGACGCTAATTATACGGTGCAGTCGACAAAATAAAAACAAAGCGCATGCTCGAAATCAAAAATAAAAAGCAAAACCTCGTTAATAAATATATATACAAATATAATATATATTTATAGTTAACTTATATATATTAACAACTAAATATATATATATATAGTTAACTATATATATATTAACTTTTAACTATATATATATATATATATATATATATATATATATATATATATATATATATATATAGTTAAAAAGGATTTCCCAGATCCAGGGATGGCTGACGATCGTAGGTGAAACCTTGGGTTTGTCTGGCTCTTTAAGTTTAACTAGGTCCTGTACTTACTGTATCGAGTACTTTTATTTAGTTATTTTGCTTCGTATAGGTTTTTTCCTTCTTTGGACTTACATGCTAGATGATTATTTTCGGCTGACGTACATGTTCTTGGTTCTTTTTTTTTTGTACCTTTTTTCCGAACGAGTATAATTTCCTATACTTATAAGATTACTATACTACTATGATTATATATTATATATATATATATATATATATATATATATATATATATAATATTTATCTGTATCTCACTCATTTAAACTGTCGTTTAACTCCTCTCTTTAAAACTTCTCTGTCAAATTTAACCCCCGCCTTCATCTTTAGACTTTCAAGTTCTCCTTTCGTCTGTTCCCCCTCCCTATAGCTTTCATTAACTTCTCACATTTGTCTGACACTCTCATACATACACTCTCACTAAATTTTATTTTTTATTCCCGGAGTTATTTTTCCGATTTCTTTTTGAATTTTTATGTCTGATGAATTGGATCGTAATTTCGATTCCAATGTAATAAATTATAACCATGGAATATTAGTGTTTAAGCTTTTTATGACATATATATATATATATATATATATATATATATATATATATATATATATATATATATGTGGAGAAATAGCGCATTCACTTTAAAGAAATTAAAAAAGACTTTGAGTAACCAACTTTATATAAGCAAACATAAAGACTTCATTACCCGGCGGAAATTATTTCCTCTTTGGACATTTTGTTTTGTTGAAAGTTAAGCCAAATGAAATAAACACTCCAATTTCCAAAACCTCGTTAATAAACAAATAAAAATGGCTTTACAGAAAATATTGATAAGTGACACATTTTATATCTATATTAACGTTATATATACGTATATATGGTGGTCTCTCCCGCCGTATTCGACGTATGAGGGTCAAGCACCTCAGTTCCTAGGAACAAAGAGCCAGACACCAGCACATATGATTTGATTATAGTAGCGAAGAGACCTGGTGCACTACGTGCCACAAGGTCCACAAACAACCCTCCACAGGCTTTGAATCCAGAGTTGTCCCCCTCCTAGACACATTGGCATCCAAAGCTATAGATCCCAGTCTGTTCTGGTATTTACCCAAAACTGGTGTGAGAAGAGGATTATTACCTTTCTCACGTAAGAATGTAATGAATTCGACTGAAATTCGAACTCGGATTCTCCGATTCTACAATCCTAGCCGCTATCTACTACTCTTTATATATATATATATATTCACCTCAAATAATGCGATAAAAGGCATCAAGACGAAATGGGTGAATGACAATGAATGAAACTGAGGCAATAGTAAAAGAACAGGAATTAGACCACTTGATGATGATGATGATGATGATTGAGGTTGCATTTAAATTTCAGAAGATCGTAGATGCTAGCCAAAGTCGACGGCATATTCAATTCCTGCCGTAGAGTACAATTTCTATCTCTCTGTATCTCTGAGATGATGTATTATAATTACTTTCATTATTTACATTATTCGGACTGTTATCCTCATCTTCATTGCCATTTTTACAACGTTTCTGCCGCTGTACGCTCCGCCCTGCTTCAGGTGATTGGAATTTACAACTAAACCCGTTATTTCGTCCATCGAGGTAGATTGTTCTAGTTCCACGTGCCATGCCTCTTCCGGATGTATCAGTTATTTCTCTTTAACTCAACTGTCAATTTTTTTTTTAGTTTAACCACTACTGTGGCCTGGTATTGAACTCACAACTCTCGTGAATATGCCAATGAAGATGAGGATAACAGTCCGAATAATGTAAATAATGCCAGTAGCCCGCATTTTCTTTCTTAAGAATTCTTGAATACGTAGGAGGATAGATAAGATAGTGTTAAAAATAAAAAAAAAATAAATGCGGTGTCTGTTTCAGATTCGTGTACCCTCTCTATAATAAGGTTTGAAGTAATATATATATATATATATATATATATATATATATATATATATATATATATATATATATATATATATATATATATATATATATATATATATATATATATAGTCAAACCTAGAGAGCCAGACAAACCTACCAAGTTGTCACCTAACCGGATCGTCAGGGAAAGCTCTACTTTTGTATTGAGCACTTTAAGTTAGTTGATTGCTTGTATCGTTTTTTTTTCTTTGGGCTTTGAACCTGTATGCTGTACGATTATTTTCCACAGACGTTCATGTTCTTAGTTCTTTCTTTTTTTAAAACCTTTTTTTCCTTCGAGACAGATTTGGCCATTAGCAAATCAAGAAACGGAAGAATTTCCGACGAGTGTAGTTACCTATATATATATATATATATATATATATATATATATATATATGTGTGTATGTGTGTGTGTGTGTTATCCCTCACCGGTAGCACGACTCCAAGTTTCATGCACAATGCAATCATCAGGTGCTGAGTATAGTCTATACTCAGCATCTGAATACTGCGTTGAGGATGAAACTTCGAGTCGAGCTAGTATTGAAGGTTAATATATAGGGAAGTGTATATTTATTAATATATACTTAATAGCTTTGTTATATTACATCGATCACTGTTTTTTTTTTAACACCAGAACTATATGTGCGAAATTTTATATTTATGTTTATAGGGCGCGATAGGCAAATTATCGCCATTTTTTAAAAAAATTTTTATTTCACGCATGCGTGTTGTTTGTTTTTGATTTTGTCGACTGTACAGTATAGCAGGGTCATCAAAATGCAGAGCGTTCGGAAAATGTGTCTAATGGCGTTTACAAATATACGTCAGCTCCAAAAACTCACACTGATCGTTCTGGTAAGAAAAGAACTTTCTAATTTTTTGGTTAGTCAACACGGAAGCCCACATCAAATGCCTTGACGAAGGAGTTTTGCCCAGCATCAAGAGGGGCCTGCTGGAATATTCTATATCTGGTAAGAGGGCTCTGCACCATATCACACAAGCCGGAGGACTCAGTTATGGTAGTCAGATAATTTCTACGACCACATCACCCTTTGCATCTGACCACGTAACTCCCTAGACTGCAAAGCCCTTGATTATTATGTGTGGGGCGTAGTTAGGCGAGAGGCCAACAAAACATTTTGTAACACCAAAGATGAACCGAAGACAAGAATTATGGCAGCATTCGTCAACTTAAACAAGATGACTGTCCAGAAGATTTGCAAGAGATTCCGAAGTCGTCGGGAAATCGCCATTGACTTCAACTTGGTTGAAATCAATGGCGATTTCATTGAATAAATTTACACTTTGGTATTTCAATATATTTTTTGTGTAATTTCGGTAAATATATCTATTAAAATTGAAATGCCAGTATTATTTTCATTCGTACATAATTTAGACGACAATTTATCCATCGCAGCCTGTATATGTGTTTGCGTGTATGTGTGTGTGTGTGTGTGTGTGTGTGTGTGTGTGTTCTGTACCTTTTCGGATTTCAGAATGAAGAGTTCTGAAGTCACTGTATCTTCAATAAAACCACTTACTTTTGCGAACGCGAAGGCATAACTGTATGTAATTTCGTGTGGATAATTTTGAAAATTAATTCTCTGTTGTTTCTCCTTTTCAACATCGTTTCCTCCTGCTCATCTTTCTTCTCTATTTTTTTTATCTTAATATCCGCACCTTCGGCTTGAATAAATAAATGTAAGTAATTTCTTTACGACCAGACACTCACCATTCACACCCCGCTTACAAGCGTCTCGAGACATCAAATATATAAAATAGATTTTATTTTTAGTTAAAAAAATGTACATGAAAATAAACAAATAAATCTCCTGTTTTGATTTGAAACAAACAAACAACAAATATATATATATATATATATATATATATATATATATATATATATATATATATATATATATATATATATATATATATATATATATATATATATATATATGTATATATATATATATATATATATATATATATATATATATATATATATATATATATATATATATATATATATATATATATTTTAGTAGAATATTTCTCTTTTAGTACAATTACTTTTTGAAAAACAAGTTTGTCAGCAGAATTTAGAACTTAACTTTAAGGACGCAAAACCAGCTTTCAAAATCAATAAAGAAAGAGGGAAAATATTTCCCAGACTTATTTTTCGCAATTAAAATTGGAAATAGATTTTGCAACAACTATGATCATCGAATACAGTGTTATTTTAAAGTTCTCTCCAGAAATACCTGGTCACGAGATCGCGCGGCATATTTTTTAATGGAACAAAAATTTTGAAAGACAAAAGCGTTTGTTAATGATTTCATTATTTATTATATATATATATATATATATATATATATATATATATATATATATATATATATATATAGACTAACCTGGCCGTGCGTCTTGAAATGGACATCCAATCGGTTGTTAATTGGGGCAAGAATTGGCTGGCCAACTTTAACGCCTCAAAAACTAAACTACTCTCTATTAATCACCATAGAGATCCTTCCCTACCTCCCCCCATTACAATGTCTGATAGTCAACTTCTTGAGAGCAACACTCTGCGTTTGCTCGGTCTCACGTTGATTGCTGACCTGAGATGAAACAAATACATTGAGTCAATTGCTTTTTCCACCGTGAGGTAAGTTTGCTCTCTGTGCCGCGCCAGAAAATTTTTCTCCACCGAATCGATACTTCAAATATACAAATCAACCATTCGCCCTTGCATGGAGCACTGCTGCCATATATGGTCTGGAGCCCCTTCTGTTTGCCTCGGGGTTCTTGATAAGATCCAGAGGCGGATATGCAATATAATTGGCCCTGTTCTGGCATCTCGTTTACAGTTGCTCTCTCACAGACGCGCCGTCGCCTCTCTCTGTCTTTTCTACAAATACTGCTCCGATGAGCTGCTTTCACTGGTTCCCAGACTCCATGAATTCAAGCGTCCTACGAGGCTGGCATCCCGCTCTCACCCTTACACTGTAGAAATTTTTAAATGTAGCTGTCTCTTCTACTCCAATAGCTTCATACCTCGTACCTCTCGCCTGTGGAACACCCTTCCCAATTACTGTTTCCCTGAGAGCTATAATCTCCAACTATTCAAATGTAATGTGAATCAACATCCCCAGTTACCTTGATCTATCCACTATCCCTCTCCTCATCCTTTCTTCTATCACTCCTATCTGTTCTTGCTCCAAATCTTCTGCAACCCCTGCATCCTAATGCCTTCGACGCCTTGCTCGGGGCTAATGCTTAATACATATATATATATATATATATATATATGCTAGCAGCATGGCCCGGCGTTTCCCGTGTTTGATTAAAAAAATCGTACGACTCATACAGCAATCACTATCACTTGACTTAAAATATTTTTGCCTTCTTTTGCCTTTTAGAGGAGTGCCCTTTGCCGTGCTGATGTTGTTACATGCCTTACTTCTTGCCTATATCACACTGCCAACTTTTTCTAAGCTCTATACTAAACATTAAATCTGTTACGAAAAAAGAACTAAACAAAATAAACACGATAATACGATCAGCTTTAAAAAAACGGAAAAAACATTTTTAAGGGTTGACCGATTGTCGATTTGAACTCTGGGTGGGGTGCTAAGAGTTGAAACTTCACATGATGACTCCCAATGGCCTCTTCATAAATCCGCTCGGTTTTCGCTAAAAACCGACATGCGGTTCAGACGCAATCTGGGCGTATCGGTTTTGGTGTTTTATCGATATTCCGCGCTGTTTAGGGGTCCGTGGTAATGAAACTACTGGACAACACTTCTAATGGTAGACTCCAAGAGGGTGTCAAATTTGGTTGAAATGCGATCATTCTTTCTGTAAGCAGAATTTTTTCGATTATCGATTTTTTCGATTATCGAACTCAAAAATCGGGATCCGTCGTGTCCTTACAGCAGCCATTTGCAAACTTGTGTTGAAAACCGCATCGAAATCGGGTGAGAAATGCGGCCTGGGCGAGGTAACAACGCCCACGACAGACACACAGACAGACAACATGAGATAGATAGATAGATAGATAGATAGATAGATAGATAGATAGATAGATAGATAGATATCGACTGAGCTTTTGGCGCACTAATAGAATAGGATTTGCCCATCAGTTTTTTTTTAACTTTCAGTGTAGTCTCAAAATAAATATAGCAAATTCACGTTCTATAATTTCTCACAGAAGTTGATTAGGAAACCGAAGTGAATTAAAAGGATCAACATCTGTTTCAGAACACTAGTTGTTTATTTTTAAATTCCACCTAAACTTCCATCATCCGCCTCTAATTCGATTAACCATGCTGCTATCCTTTGGGCTGGATAATCCAAGAGTTGCTTTTCTTTTATAGCTGTCATAATCAATCGCTCATACATCTACCTTGTGTAGTTCCGAAGACAATTCAGCAGTCTATTTAATACTGACATGTCCTCTTCTTCCTGTTTTTTTTTTTTTTTTTCATATAACATACTGCCTATCAACGTTATCTCTGAGCAGCAACGTCATTTGAAGCGGTCATTTTTTTTTCTCTTTTTTCTTAGTTTTTGGACTATTTCAGTTTTGCTAGAAGTAGTCAAGTGACAACAAGTATCTATGATACACCAACAGCCTAGTCAGTATTATAGCTGATAATAATATAGTCTTAACGATTTCAGATTCCCAAATTTTCTAATCGCCTTACAAGACGTCTTGGGTCTTTTTCATGTGTACCAGTAATGATTTGTTTAGTTTCCATAATAATTACATTTCTGTAATTTTTCTTATATTACGACATATTAAGGACTTTCTTCTTTTATTATTTAACTTGCAAATATTTTTAGCAACAAGAATAATAATAAAAAAAAAGTTAACTTATATTTAAGGATAATTTTATACTTTTACTCTTGTCTTATTTATTGATTCGTTTCGTAATAACATGAGCTTTTCCCCCACTACATGATTTTAAGCGCACTACTAGTTTGCCATATAGATACCAACCATTTACTGTTAAAATAGCTGAATGCAACCGCCACTTCTACTCCAACGATTTCTTTTCTCGCACTTCCCGCCTGTGAAAATCCCTTCCGTTTACTTGCTTCCCTGATAACGACAATCTTCAAAAAATTACTGCAAATTCAATCACCATCTCGTTCATCTTTTATCCTTTCCTCTGTCCTCCCTATATCTGTCTTATCTTTCACTTTCACGCCATGCAACCCCCTGCGTACTAGTGGCATTTCCGCCTTGCTTGGAGGTGAAATTATTTAAAAAAATAGCAAGTCAAATTGATTCATTTAATAACGAACTGTTCACTCCCACAAGTGTGTAATGTATATGCTCGTTTCTTGTCATATTAAAAGGGCTTACGTGTTTCAGTGATCCCAAGAGCGAAGGTGTCTGCAGTTTCAGCTCCTGTAGGGACATCCGTGGCGGTAATATCGAGGAAGAGAAGGGATCAGAGCGACCTCGACCAACCGCCGAAGATCCCAGCGGCAGAATAGACAAAGATCTACACGATCTCAAAGGTCAAACCGGCGGACGAGAGCAAAGACAGTCGGGCTGGCGTTACCAAGGCGGGCCTTGACAGTCGGAGCCTCCATCAGACCATTGTAGCCAGGTTTGCTAGATTTCGTCTGTCTCAATCCGCTTTGAGCCTCGAGAGAGTCGTTTCTGGCCAAGTGTATGGGCTTCTCCGTGGCGCAGAGTTTGCCTGTCAAAATCAAAATGATGAACCTCGTCAAACTCTCTTTGACTTTGATTTCTACCAACACTACAGGACTAGGCTAGGCCTTCATAGCCACCACCGCCACCACCGCCATCAGAGAGGAGAAAGAAAATGAGCAGAAAGGATGACGATCCCGGTGCTTGATTGCAAGCAGGGACTGACTACTATTACTTGCTATAAAGGAATAAACACTTGACACTGCCGACACTTGAGTCTGAAAATAGATCGCCAGTGACCAAACACAGGCGATCCTATCATTGAATTAAGTAGACTACGTGACCATAGATGAAACGCATATATAGGAAGGAAGTCGCGTGACGTCTAGATTGATCTCCATTTCTAGTCTATCCTCTATTACTATACGGATCGCCTATTACTATGACGATCATCATTTCTACTCTATCCTCTGTTACTCTACGGACAGCTATTCTCTATACTATTTCACTATACGGATTACTATTCGAGCGAGTATTACAGAGCAAGTACTATTAGTGATATTCGAAGGCGTTTGACACCAGCATTGTTCAACGGCGTACTATAAATGTATCTGCGATTACAAAGTCTCTACTTCAACGAGCATTACGAAAGTGACAACGTGTAATCATTGAAATCACAAAAGTGGCAACGAGTGTTCGCTGACATCACAAAACTACTACTACTATTAAGCACTTTAGATTATGAATAATAAAGATAAATATTTGTTACAATGAAGTTCACCATGTCTACAGCCCGAGAGCCATTCAAGGTAGCGAGTTACAGAGTAAGAGGAACAGTTTGTGCGGATATATGGGGAAGATAACGGTTAGCCCTACATTTGAATAGGGTTACGATTGTAGTCAGCGAGGAAGGGCCCTCTTTAATGTGGGTCTCACAAACCAGCGGTGCGTGGGAAGAAGCTTTTCGAGTGGAACTTACCTCTCATCAATGTGCCTGGTATCGTGGGTCTTACCTCTGGAGGTTATAACAGGTAGAAGGAGTAATGCTCTTCTGAATACTTCTTTTGGTAATAACGATAGAGCAGCAAGGGCTTACGATGTTTCGTCTGGGAGAAAGAGGTTGTAGGGTAGGAAATAATTCATCACCCACAAAGGGCGCGTATACGCATTTTGGACTCTATAGAGATGTGATGACTGGATAGCTCCTGCCCATATATGATAAAAGTACTCCATTTCTCGCCTGAACTGGCTCTTGTAAATTTTATAGCAGGAGCCAGGAGTACGCTACAGAGAACTGACCATTTTTCCAGCATCTTTAACGATATATCGTACGTATGAGTTCCATTTGAGATCAGGTTGGATTTTAATTCCCATTAGGCGCTCAATCGACAAGGCCTCTCTTAGGGAACTTCAGTCCATCGTGACTGGTGATGGTTCTGAGTCTGATAGGTATAGAATGACACTATAATGTCTGTAACTGTAACTTTCGTGCAAGGGAGATAACTATTTATCTCCCTTGCACTGATAGCCCTACTTATGAGATTAGCGAGCTAATCGAATGAATAAAGGAAAAAAAGAATGTCTTTTCTGCAAATATTTTCATGGTTTTCCGCCTTGGTGCTTTGACTGCATGACTTTAAACGGTTTACTAGATTGGCAGTTAGGTCTCACCGATTTATTGTTGGACCAGTTAGATCTAGCCGTATGTTCTATTCTAGTATTTTCTTTTCTCGCATTTCTCGCCTGTGGAACTCCCTTCCGATTTATTCATACCCTGCCACCTGCAGTCTTCAAAAATTTAAATGCAACGTCAAATTGCCATCTTCTGTCTTCCTGAAATCTGTCCTTTTATTGTCCTGTCTGCTCACCGACGTCTTCTCATTCTAGTTCACTGTCTCTAACCCTCTTGCGTCTTAGTGGACCTTATCTTCTTACTTGAGGCGAAATGATTATAAAACGTGAAATCTAGAAAAAAAAGACGGAAGAAAAGAACACCTCTCCGCAAAAAAAAAAAAGAAGAATAACCGGAAAGGTCTAACATTTCCTGTCCTGGGTATGACGATAAACTACATCCAGCAGCAAGGCCTCGAATAGGGAGGTTTCGAGAACGTGAAACCACCTCATAAATGCTGTTGTTGCCAGGTTCACACTGAAAGCACTTGCTAGATTCCCAGTTATGGGCAAGTAGTTAACCCCCAAACTAGGACCAAAATATATGAAAGTATAAAAAAAAACTTATAGTAAAAATACCAGCAAAACATTTTCATATTACAAAAAATTGCCAGCAATACATTTTTGCAAAAGAAATTGTTAATCCTTCCAAGAAATTTAAATTTCAGTATTAAATGATCCATAAGTAGTTGCTATGCCGCTAAACAGACAAACAATTTAACATTGCCTGCTGGCCTTTTAAGAAATATTTTAAGTGTCTCATTTTCGACACTGTCCACTGAAACTTCATTATTTTCTTTCATGAATTTATTGAAATGTCCATTGGTGTCTATACTATTCTGGGTTATCAATTATCTATTGAAATCTATTGAGCCTTCGTTATGCTGACGTAAGACCTACTCTATATGTCTAACAATTTCTGTAAATCTTTTGGTAGCCGGGTGTTTCTCATATTAACACGCTGTTTTGATTTTAGAGTTGTACTTCTCTGTAATGGGTTGCCAACCATGGCTTGAATGTGCTAATGCTCTGCTGTTTAATCCATAGCTAGGGTGGAGCTAGAAGTTTTGGATTCAACATCTTACCCAGGGCCGGTGATGTGTTGGATCCAGATCTTTCCCAACGGTATTGTGGATCGATATCTTAGTCAAGTGCATGGAACAAACACGACTTTGATTTGAACCACGCTCGCTGATTTTGCGCTTCGAGAAACTAGCATTTAAGCACGTAGTAGAGAGAAAAGAGGACTTCGACACGGTATAATGGTTACCGAGATATCTCACTAGATCGATTAGAGTGGGTTCGACAACCACTGTGTACTCTACACTTGCGGCCTCGTTCCATAATTGAACTACGCTTACAAAATCATTTGAGGCACCTCGATGTTGTGTAATGGTTCAGCGAGCTAAAACAATTACGGCTGTGTAGTGACGTCGATTCTCACCGGGTGCCTCGTACATTCGGCATTGTTCCATATCTAAACTACGCTTGGAAAATCACAACATCCATGCTTCACTTAGAGAATTATTGAATACTGAATTCGATCCTCACTAGAGGCCTCCACACGTACGGTCTTGTGCCACTTCTAAGTTATTCCAAGAAAATCATTGAGTACTGACTTCTATCCTCACTGGATGTCCCTACACGTTCGATGTTGTGCCACATCTAAACTACGCCCAGAAAATGGGAGAAAGATGGTGAGATTCTATTTAAGATTTCGTTAGTGTCCAAGTTAATCGAACAAGAAATGTAAAACAAAACTGGAAGCATTTAATGATTAATACTATTTGGCAATGAAACTATCCTTCAAGTATACATGACAGTTTAATAGCTTCCTTTATTTTCGGAAATATTCATGTCTGTCCGAAAATTGTTTTATTAAAACGATTGTGAACCGAGCTAAAAGTATGAATAATTGAGACGTTTAATTGGCAGTGAAATATGTGACTTTCAATAGATCGTTTTTTCTTTTCTTTTCTGCGCCAAGCTCTCAAACAAAACTTGTCTGTTTTGTTGAGATAATTGGGTGTAAAAATATCAGAAAATTCAAGCATTTTCAAATACAAAAAAACAAGGTGTGTATCAAGTTAGGCGCAGCGTAAAATAAAATAAAAATACACTAATTCCTCGATTAGTCCGTCTAATGTGTACATAAAAAAATATACACACTAATCAAAAACGCATTAATCGAATGTAATAGCTTATAGGTAATTATGAAATTTATACCGCAAATTTTCGTCTCATTCATAATTCATTTCTAATTTGCATAATTTTTAATTAAAATATAGGTGCATACAAGAAGATACAATTAAAATGCTATGAATTAATGTTTATTCATCTGACTTTATATGAAAAGCTTATTTAGAGTGGTTTGCCACATTGTATTCTTCTGCTTTTCATATAAATGGCTGTACTGAGAAATTGACCCTTCAAATTTTTGAAACATATAATCATTAGTATTTTAACCTGAAAATTTGATTCATAATCTTTCCATAGTAAATGTATGCATCGTTTATATTTCGATATTTTTAATAAATGTGAATTTCTGTAAGTAAATCGTCCATATTTTAACAAGAAATGAAAAATTTAATTTTAAACATAAAAAAAAAATCAAACTATTTAAAAAGTTTTAATAGCGACAAATATTTAAATATGTATTTTTATTATCGGCTTATATTATAAAATCTATCTATTTATAACTGACCATATTTTTTTAACACTACTGTAATTGCTTACATAACGTATTATTAGACAAACAAAATAGTTATCCTTTTTCCATTTTCAAATTTTAGACAATTTTTAATTAATCGGTAATTACTGTTTAAATTGCCTATCGAGGCAGAAGTAAAATCAGTCTATATGTCTGAGATGAGGTATTATGTAAATTATTTACATTAATCGGTCAATTGTCCTCATCTTTGTGGGAATATTTATTACAAAGTTTCGGCTGTTGTACACTCCGACCTTCTTCAAGTGGTTGGAATGTCGAACTGAACCCTTTATTTCGTTCACTGGGGTAGACTGTTCTAGTTCCACGTGCCGTGTCTAATGGATGTCATCAGTTATCTTGCCTTTATCCACTGTACCATGTGTCGTCAAGGCTAAAGGCGTTGGTTAGATCCAGTGACAGGACCCAAAGAGTGTGAGTTCAATACCCCGTTAAGTCAGTGGAGAACTTGGAGAGGGGAATTAAAAGTAGATAACTGACATCCATTGAATATGACACGTGGAACTAGAACAATGGTAGAATGGTATTAGACCGATAGTTGGAAGGGTCGGACGGCTCACCAAAGTTCTTGAAAGTGGAACAATAGATGATGACTTCCAGCAGGCAAGAAAACAGGGGACAGCGTGGCATTGATTATACAATTTAGAGAGAACAGGAGACAGTTTGGGAACACAATGATTATTACAGGAATTCCATCGGGTCCAAATTCTTTGCGGGCATCTAGGTTAGAGATGATAGCAGAAAACATGGAAGGGGTTATATGCATATCACTCAACGGAGAATCAGTTCTAGAATGGAAGTTAGGCATAAATATTCTGCATGAGTCAAGAGTAGAGTTTTGAGGAGAATTTACAAACAAAGCATCCGGTTTTATCAGCAGATAATGATAAGACCTCATATTGATTGAAGAAGGGAGGAATAGAAACCTTACACTTATTTAATGTCTTATTACAGAGCCGCTAGTAACCGCGAGAGCCAAAGTTTTTAGAGGCGATGCGGTGCCTTATTCTCTCGGCAAAAAGGTACTTTGTTCCTTCGATGCCTCGCTTACATTTATTGCAAGAAAAAACGAATAGGTGCCTGTTGAGACGAGAGCCGTCACGCTTGTATAGCCAAAAATAGCGGTTCCTGTGTGCTACAGCGGCAGAGAATGCTGGTGTGAACCATTGTTAGGTCTCCAAGTTCTATTAGAATCAGCTTCATTAAATAAATCCGGTGAGAAAAAGAATACTTGTCTTACCCCCACATTCGAAATTTTGCACTTGATTAACTCGATTGCTTTCAGCAGGCAGATTGTTCGTTTCCAGTAAACGTGGCACGCTATCTTAATATGTTTTCCGTATAATTTCCGTTTCGAACCTTATAAAATGGTTTCGTTTCATCTAGATCTTTATGTGTCTGTATTGCTCGTTCTGACAGCATTCTGATAATGAAGATAGCATTTTTTTTCTGCTACGAGCTCTATTGATAAGAATTCTCAATTATGTGGTTTATTAAGTTGATTGTCCCTCCAGCTTGCATTGGTTTGCAGCAGGAATTCTGAAACACGTTTCATTTAGAAGCACAGGGAATTAGGGAACCTGTATGGTAAATTTACCAACAGCTTATGAAAAACAGTATAACTCCCCTTCTCACTCTCGATAGACAGTCAGTCAGATATGTGCCACACGTAATACACGCTTAGGCGATCATGTATCTTTCGATACATGACTGACGAGGCAGATTTTTTTCCGGCAGCTGCTTGCCATTTCTTTCTGCTGTTTATCCATAGCTCAGGGTAGGGAGAAGAAGAGGATTCATACCTTTCCTAAGGGTATTAGCACGTAAGTGAATGTAATGGATTCGACTGGAATTCGAACTCGGCTCTCCGATTCCTAAATCTGAGCCGCTATCCATTACTTTACCTGTGCTATGATTTCGCTAAACAACCTTGTCGAAAAACTAAGGAAAACATGAAAAATAAACTCATGTCTAGTTTCGATGTCAGATAACTTTATAACAACATTCCTTTAAATATATATATATATATATATATATATATATATATATATATATATATATATATATATATATATATATATATATATATATATAAAATAAAATAAAATAAACTATTACAATAAAATATAAACCCCGATCTACCAAACAGATAAAATCATGGCAAATTGCCAACTCATCAAAAATTAATCTTATTTTAACAAAGGTTCTTTATAAAGAAAATTTCGGATTATCAAGCGGATCGCCTCTAAGCGGCGTTTTAGCCAGTGTGTTCTTAGTTCTTCTTGAATCTGATCTTTTCCAAAGTATTTTGCCTAAACAATCATCATATTTCCGATATTTAGGTAATGCTTTATTAATATATCACTGAAAAACAACAATATCTGATCTTTCAGATAAACTAAAGTCGCATGTACGAAAGAATTTACATATAAAACAGAAACAAAAAAAATACATTACATATATTGGTATTCTACTAAACCGTACTACTAATAAAGTAGAACTAAGTATCCCGTAAATCTACTAATAAAAATAAATTCGTAAATTTCAATATTTACGTGATGACAAGAAAATCATTGAAAATTATTTCAGCTACTCCACTACACTAATTCGTTAATATTCAACGCAAAATAGAAAGCTTGTATTAAAATAAACAAAAAACTGAACGATAGAAACAAAATTAACGAAGCAAATACAATACTCGACATACCATGTCTATCACAATTACAATTGAAAATAATTTATCTAAGTTTAGCATTAAATTTGGTAAAACTACTTCTAAAACGATAAGTCTCAATACAAAACAATATGAGAACAACCCAAAATCTAAAGCAGCAATTTATTATATAGCCTGTAATGACTACCACAAGTAATATATGGGCGAGACCTCGAGAAATTTACATAAAATATTTTATAAATACAAAAATATATTTTCAAAACAACACACTCAAGGAATTAGTATATTAGTATATATATATATATATATATATATATATATATATATATATATATATATATATGATAATCAATATATGCATTAATTATTATTATACATTAATAAATACATTATTCTTCAATGTTAATAATCTACATTTGTTAATATATACTTAATAACTCTGTTATATTACATCGGGCACTGTTTTATTAACACAAGCACTTAATGTGCGATATCTATCTATCTATCTATCTATCTATCTAAATATATATATATATAACAATGATGATAACACAAAGTGGCGACTGTCTGTTTCATTCTTGAAGGCAATCTTGGTGTTAACGTCAGTGTCTACATCGATATTTGCGCATGTTCATCTGATTATGCGCACCTTTGTCCATAAATATAGTATATCTTAAAACTATATCTTTATCATATATATATATATATAATTAGAAAAAAAGTGGCCACGTGTACTTCTTATGTGTTAATTAGATAGGTTACTTAATAAAACAAGGACAAACGAAAGAATACCAATATAATCAGTACGATAAACATTTATTAAATGTTAATTATTAACCATAAGATAGAAATGAAGCGCAGAGAGAAAGGTTTTAATTTCGGAAATTTCGGACACACCTGTGTCCTTTGTCAAAGAAACGAGGAATAAACAGGGTAATAGGAATTACTCACCGTCAGATGTTTTTTGTAGATGATGTATTTTGCAGTGGAAATCGTATTGTTAACAAAAACCCGATCTATGTGCGAAATCATTCATAAATTTAAAATTTTAATTGGTGCAAAAGCGTTATAACACTCTTCATCTATGTTACAATTCCACCCAGCCCTACGACACACAACAGTAATAACAGACCTACCTAACGCTTTTACACAGTTCGTCTAACGTCCGGTTCACTCTCATCTTCGGCTTTTTGAACATGAGTAGCGCTTTATTCATTGTTTCTTGTTCAGCATCTTATCATTGTTATTTTGCTTGTGGCAAATTGATTAATATATATATATATATATATATATATATATATATATATATATATATATATATATATATATATATATATTTTATAATGTGTTAATGTTTCATCAAATAATATCTGAATTCAAATAATAATTGTTCAATTCTTTTTTTTTCTCTCTCCATCCACTCTTGTGATTTATAAAGCTTAGCCCTCAGGGCACGTGAATAGCGGAGACGAATCGCCATTTTTTGATATCAGAGATGCCTCAAAATGGAAAGGACGAAGTCGATTGTTCCATTTTTGTCACAGGTTTGATTCATACATTAAAACCAGCTTCTACCATATCATCTTTGCGGGAAAAAATAATGACCGAACACGCTGAGTTTAGTATGGTACAAGGCCAGATAGGAAAGAGAGAAAAAAATGAAGGTCGGAAGAGAATGTTAGACAAAGCTGTTAGGTAAGGTCTGTTTGTCCAAGAAAAGCAGAATTTCCCTCTTCGCCTCGCTTCACATACGTATTGCATAATCCAGCCACCATTTTTTTTCATCATTTTTTACTATCATCATTATCATTATATTTGAATTTCTGTTCTCTCTACACACTCTCTATCTTTCTTTATTTTTCTAATTCAGAGTCTTCCCCCTTTCTCTCCCTGCTATCTTCTTCCTTATTTTCATTCTTTATTTCATCTATTCTCACGAATCGCTCTCTGATTTTAGATCCTTTCTTTCTCTATTCTTCCAGTCTTTACAACTCTCTCCTTTACATCCCCTCTTCAGTCGTTCTTTTTTCTATTCTCGCATTTACTTCACCCCCCCCATCTGTCCTTTCTAATTCTGTCTCTCCACTACTCTCCCTCTCTCTTTCTGCTTAAACTTTCTCTCTCTTTACACTTCAATTTCTTTTTCTCTCACACTTTCACTTACTTCCACTCTAATATTATATTCTCTCTCTTCCTGCTCTTTGAATTTTCCTATGAACTTGTTTAGTGCTTTCCTTAATCTCTCGACCTCCCATTTCTTTTCTCTCTAAAATTTGTCTTTCTCTTTGGTCCCCCCTCTCTGTCTCTCTTCCTGCTCTATATCATCCCCCTTTGCTTCACATTGTTTCTCCAATCTTTAGTCTCTCGTTCCTCTATTTATTCCCTTCCATTTCCCAATGTATTTATTTTCTATTTCGCCCCTTCTGCTCTTCATTCGTATACTCTCCCTCATTTTCTTTCTTTCTTTTCATTCCTTCCTTCCTTCTTTCCTTACTTTCTAAATTTCTTTATTTCTTTCTTTCTTTCTTTCTTTTCCTTCCTTCCTTCCTTCCTTCCTTCCTTCCTTCCTTCCTTCATTCATTCCTTTCTTTCTTTCTTTTCTTTCTTTCTTTTCCTTCCTTCCTTCCTTCCTTCCTTCCTTCCTTTTCCTTTCTTTCTTTCTTTTCTTTTCTTTCCTTCCTTCCTTCCTTCCTTCCTTCCTTCCTTTCTTTCTTTCCTTCCTTCCTTCCTTCCTTCCTTTTCTTTCTTTCTTTTTCTTTGTTTTTCCTTCCTTCCTTCCTTCCTTCCTTCCTTCCTTCCTTCCTTTCTTTCTTTCTTTCTTTTCCTTCTTTCCTTCCTTCCTTCCTTCCTTCCTTCCTTTCTTTCTTTTTTTTCCTTCCTTCCTTCCTTTTCCATCCTTTCTTTCTTTTTTCTTTCTTTCTTTCTTTCTTTCTTTTCTTTCCTTCCTTTCCTTCCTTCCTCCCTTCCTAAATTTCTTTCTTTCTTTCTTTTCCTTCCTTCCTTCCTTCCTTCCTTTATTTCTTTCTTTCTTTCTTTCTTTCTTTCTTTCTTTCTTTCTTTCTTTCTTTCTTCCTTCCTTTCTTTCTTTCTTTCTTTCTTTCTTTCTTTCTTTCTTTCTTTTCCTTCCTTCCTTCCTTCCTTTCTTTCTTTCTTTCTTTTCACTCCTTTTCATTCTTTCTTTCTTTTCAGATTCATCAACTCTTTCGACCCTTTTCTCTTTCTTTCTTTCTGTTTACTCTTTATTTATCTTCTTATCTCCCTAATATTTCTCTCTCCCTCTCTCTCTCTTCTATTCTCTCTTCCCTCTCTCTATAATCCCCTTCCCTTATATTGTTTCTCCAGTCCTTATTCTCTCGCTCCTCTTCCTACTTCCTTCCATTTTCCAATGTATTTATCTTCTCTTTTCCCCGTTCTGCTTTTCACCCGTATGCTCTCTCTCTCTCACTCTCTCTCTCCTTTTCTTTCTTTCTTTCTTTCTTTTTAACTTTTTATTTATCTTCTTACCTCTCGAATTTATCTCTCTCTCTCTTTACCTCTCTCTTCCCTCTCTCTATTATCCTCATCTCTTACATAGTTTTTTTTGCCCCCCCAATGTATTTCTCTTCCCTTTTTTCGGCTTCATCTCTTCATACGCATGCTTTCCCTCCTTTCTTTCTCTCTTTCTTT
>CAHIKZ030004986.1:1602500-1612500 GCA_903632075.3 Acanthosepion pharaonis | reverse complement strand
GTGTTATTTACGGTTTATCAACCTTTGCCTTTCTTTTTATAATTCCACCATGTTTTGAATTGTAAGAATAATTCTTTTCTTCTGTTTTATATGAGTGAATATTGAATTAACATTTTTTTAGAATAACAAAGATTTTCCCTCATACATGTTCTACTATTTAACCCATAGCTGGGTGAGGGATATGGGTTCATAGACTTCCCAAGTATATTTGTAAAATTCATGCAAAGAAGTCACTAACGATTACACCAGACGGTCACCCTGTCGATATATATATATATATATATATATATATATATATATATATATATATATATATATATGATGGGTGTTCCAATAACTTGGGCCGATTTTAAATGTGAATTAATTTTAAGCGTCTCATGATTTTTTCTTTTTTTTTCTTTCATATTTAAAAGGTGATGGAGAGAAAAAGAAAAAATAAAAGAAAAATAATACAGACAAATTTGGTTAGATTGAAACAAAAAAAATATTCTTTCACAAAATGTTGAAACTACCAGCGTCTCTCGTTTCGTGCACATGTGTACATGTGGCAACATCAGTAAATCCCAGTCCAATGAAATCCTAGCGGATGAAATGCGTCACAAAAAATGTTCCAGTTTGTCACATTTTTCTAGCCAGTGGCGTATTTCGTATAGAGAAAAACGTTGAAATTCCCTTTCCTTTCGCTCGACGACAGCCGAGAGGTCAAATCAGTCGGATTTCGATCGCGTCTTGAAGCAATCGGACGTCTAGCCACATCTAGGAGCTGTGATATAGCGAAACAGTCTGTTTGAATGACTATTCACACACACACACACACACACACACACACACACACACACACACACACACACACACACACACACACACACACACATATATATATATATATATATATATATATATATATATATATATATATATATGTTATGGGGTCCTCCCCTTTTCATATAAGTGAACTCTACCAGTGTTACTTGGAGTGCTGCCGTTAAATACCCAGAGTAGACAGTCAGTGAGAGAGGATATACGGAGAGAGAGAGAGAGAATATACGAACGGAGATAGTGTGGGGTAACCTCTTGTAGAAGTCAGTTACAAGCACGTAGACTCTAAGAAGTCCTACTTCGAGACTGTATATATCTATCTGTATTTGCTACTAACCGCGTTCCTGGACTTACTAACAGTATTACTCTTTGTATGATTGTGTAAATACATTTTAGTTCTTATATTTAATTATTGCGTTTGTCATTCCTTGGAGACCGAATTCATCTCGGAATCCACAACAATATATATATTGTAATTCTGTATGATTTGACTTCACTACATAGATAGTTAGTATTCAGTAAAACAACTTACTTTGCCATCGCTCGATATAAGCCACGATACATACATACATACATACATACATACATACATATATATATATATATATATATATATATATATATATATATATATATATATATGTGTGTGTGTGTGTGTGTGTATAGGGCTGTCTTGATACGTACTCAATTCCGTTAAATCAGAAGCTTAAGTCCTTAAATGTTCTTCTCCGACCACATACCTCTCTATCAAAACCTGGTAGCCTCTTTATCTTGACTGAAAGAACGCGATCCCACTTCCCTGGAAAGGTTATAGGTCGCTTGCTCACTCATCAATAACTGATTTGGCAATATCAAAGATCGATCAGTCACTGGTGATACAATACACGGTCTGTCTTTCCCACGATCTAACCACTGCTCGCCAGAGCCGTCGCCCATTCTACCATCTCTTACCATTCTCTCTCTCTCGTCAGCATGAAGGTCAGTCAATCGGCCCATGCATCAATACATCGTCTGTCCAATGCAGATGGCAACATTTAAAACTGATATTTCTGTCCGCGACTGAAATAGTTATTACGAGTGCGACTGGTGGAAAGACGAGAAACACTGCTTAATTATGTCCCGGGAGTGGAAGTAGACTCGATATCCCACAAAGACAATCGGAATTGGTTTAAGGAATGGCACAAAGAAGACAAAGAATTGAAATTAACCTTCTCCGTCTTGTTGTTCTTCTTCAGGGCGTGGGTGATCAAAGCTTTCCACAGCTTCCTATATTTTATGACTCTTAACAATGTTTTTGTATTTGTTATTCAGCCGCTCCTTGTTTTGCCATCCATTTAAACAAGATTGTTAGGTTTCTGTTTTTTAATTCTTCCACCTAGCAAGGCAATAACTACACCAGGACTCAAGGGGACACTGTGAGTGAAAGAGAATGAGGAGGTCAAAAAAAAAAAAAAAAAAAAAGAAAAAAGAAGAGGTTTCAGGAAGATGATGGTGTTTGGCGTTGCATTCCATTTTTCAAAGATTTTAGGTAACAGGAAAGCTAGGAATCGGAAGCGAGTTCCACAAGCGAAAAGAGCGAGAAAAGAAACTAGTAGAATAGAAACTACGGTTGCATCTAGCTAGTTCCCCAGCAACACTAAGAGACCTAATTGTCAATCAAGTAGCCCGCATGAATTCGTGCAGTTGAGGCCTAAAGGCGGAAAGCTCACCAGAACAATTGCCATGAAAATAATTGTAGAAAAGACAGATGGAAATGCTACTCGAAGTTTCCACAGTCCTATCAGTGTCAAATTCTCCAAGCCCTGTTTCCTCATTATATGGCTTATGTATCTGATTCTAAATGCCATTTCTGTTCCATTTTCTTTTAAAGTTCCTCGCTGTTTACACCCTCTGTCAATGGTACTATCAGCATCTTTCTGTAGAAGGATGCTGATAGTACCCTGGTTCTTCTCTATTCCCGCAGGTTTTCTCTTCATGTGCGAGGAACTTGTCCAGCATTTACTACCCTATAGGAGAAATGATATTCACCCACCAGTTTAGCGCGCTTTCTTTTGTTTCAATAGTAGTTCTCCCGTTTCTTACTGATTAGATTTTGGAAGGCATTTATAATTTTCAATGTATCTTCGGCTTTCAATGTCACATTTTCCGTACTCAGTTTAAATGTTTACTTGCGTACTTCATTCGGAGCTCGCATGTCAGGCTTTTACTCTTGTAGGCAACCATACATTCTGTTTTCTTTCAACTGATGTCTAGATGGGTATAAGAGCAATATATGATAAACAATTAAATAAATATACTTGTAAAACTTTTCTACCATTGTTGTTTATTTAATGGAATATGCGTGTATAAACGAAGAATTAACTTAATCTTCAAACACGAATCTAAAAATTTCAATAATTTTTTATTTATTTGAATATTATTTTTCTTTCAAATTGAAAGAAAACAAATACAAACGTTCTTTGTGAACAACTTCACACAAAATATTTTGTGTGTTTGTTTTTTACAGTACACCCTAATGAAGCGCATACATATGTGCATATGTATGCGACACCGGGTCTATATCGTTTTTACTGTGTGTATAAATTGTAGTCGTCGACCTCATGAAAGATAGGCAGCGAATTTAGTTGCTACAGTCACCACATGTAAAGAAACTTAACGGAAATGTCATAAACATCGCTAGACATAAGTTATGAAATATTGTATACTCGAATAAATATGTAAACACACACACACACACACGCACACACACACACACACACACACATATATATATATATATATATATATATATATATGAGTAATTAATTAATTGGGAGAATTATATTTTTGTGTGTGAAACGATCGAACAAACACCTGAGTCAAAGGTTCTCTGAAAGACTAGTTAGCGAAAAAGTATTGATCATATTTATAATAAAATAGTAGGCTTCAGATGAATCTAAAATTTAGATTATTAATCTCAAGCTTATATCCTAATTTTTAAATATTCATTTTAAGGAGGGAAAATATTGTCGATCATATTCTGAAGTGAGCCTTCAAAATTTCAAATAATACCGCGCGTCTCGTACAACGACTCTGGTTGGTTAATATATATATGAATACAAAATTTAAAATACCTGGAGGTTGTCAATGTACAAAAATGGAGTTTTCAGTGACAGTTCTTAAATCTGTTAGCATTTTCTACAATTCTCAAACGGGTTCCACAATTACCGTTTCCTAATATATGTGATGCATCTATTTCCGTAAAACGATAGCGCAGCACGTGTTTTCAACCAGACAAATCAAGAAACAAGCATTTGAAATTCACGCTGGAGTCAGATTAATTCGCCGGGGTGACCACAGGTGGCGTTGTATTTAATATATTCATATAATTTTCTAGCACTTGATGATGCTCTAGAAATATGACAATCCATAATTGGTTGGTTAGAAATGTTTTATTGAAATGCAATTACGTGCCTTTTATTTGTTCGGAAGGAAACGGATAATCCAGTGCGGTACTTGAATCAAGAGTGTCGGAAAATCGGTGGTGTAGAAGTATATGAAATAATTCTAATTGCAAGACAAGAAGAAGTGGAATGGTAAACAGGTTACCGGGAATTCTTGACGGGGGGAAGTGCTACGTTGAGAATTGTCACAGACCTAGTTCTAATGCGAGCGACCGATTTAGAAGGGAAAAAAATAGGAAAAGAGAAGACCTTCTTCTTCTTCTTCTTCTTCTTCTCCTCCTCATTGGCTTCTTCTCTTTCTTCTTTTATCTTCGTCCCCCTCTTCATCTTCTTATTTCCTTTCCTTTTTCTCGTTAATTTACTCTCATAATGATACCCCTCTTCTTCTTCAATTTCCGGTACCTTCTCCTCTTCCTTCTCCTCCGACTTTTCTCTCTTTTCTCGTCATTTCCCTCTCGTGGTGATCCTCTTTCTCTTTTTCTACTTACTCTTTCTCCTTTCTTTATTGTTTTCCTCTTCCTCCTCAGTGTTCTCGTCATTTTCCTCTCCTAATCATTTCTGCTCCTATCACTCTTCATCTTCTTCCCACCTCTTCTTTTTCCTCATCCTTTTCCCCTTTTTATCATCCTTGCTATCCTTCTCCTACCACCACCCCTCCTCCTCTTCTTAATCCACTTTTATATTCTTTCTGACATCTCTAACATTGTCATCTTCATTTCTTCTTCTTCTTCTTCTTCTTCTTCTTCTTCTTCTCGTTCCTGTCCTTATCATCCTCCTGTTCTACTTCATTTTCCTCCCCCTCATCTTCTTCTTATTTTCCTCTCCTTATCACCCTCCCCCGTCTCTTAGGTCCTCCTCTTTTTCTTCCCTTTGCCTCGTCTTCTTTTTCTCATTTTCCTGTCTTTAACATCCTCTCTCCTCTCCCTTACTTCCTCCTTCACTTTCTCTTCCTACTATTTCCTCTCTCTCTTTCTTTCTTTGCCTCTCCTACACATTTCCTTTTATGTTAGTACCTCTTCTCTCTCCGTTTTTCTTCGAAATAACAATACAAACAAAACAAACAAAACAGAAAGTATACAAAAGTAAGAAAAAAACAAATTATACCGTCCTCCATTATTTTATTTTATTTTTAATTATCATAATTCTACACAGTGGCGGACTGGCCCACCGGGATACCGGGAAATATCCCGCTGGGCCCCAAAGTGATAGTCCGTTTCTTAACGGAAAAAATGTAAAAAACATTAATGAAAAATATTGCGTAGATGCTGGGAAGATTAAAATAAAGCTTCTTTGGTGCTATAATTTATTTCGGTAGAAAACAGACATCTTCGGTTCCTTGTTTGATGAAACGTTTTGGGATTATGTGGGTCCTTTTGACGGGGCTGTTTTACAAGTTTTCCCGGTAGAAATTTTCGACAGAGTCCACTACTTAATCTACACATTTATCCGGTTCACTCAAACGAACAATGACAATATTAATTATTAATTATAGATTATTAATGGCAATATTAATTATTACTGACAATATTAATTATTAATTATAGATTATGTATGGCAATATTAATTATTAATTATAAACTATTAATGAAATATTAATTATTAATTAAAATTATTAAAATTATTAATGGCAATATTAATTATTATTTATAAATTATTAATGACAATATTAATTATAAATTATTAATCATAAATTATTAATGACAATATTAATTATTAATTATAGATTATTAATGGCAATATTAATTATTAATGACAATATTAATGATTATTTATAGATTATTAATGGCAATATTGATTATTAATTATAGATTATTACTGACAATATTAATAATTAATTATAATTTATTAATGGTAATATTAATTATTAATTATAAATTATTAATGACAATGTTAATTATTAATATAAATTATTAATGACAATATAAATTAATAATTATAAGTTACTAATGGCAATATTAATTATTAATATAAATTATTACTGGCAATATTAATTATTAATTACAAATTATTAATGACAATATTAATTATTAATTATAAATTATTAATGACAATATTAAATACTAATATGAATTATTAATGTCAATATTAACTATTAATTATAAATTATTAATGGAAATATTAATTATTATTATAAATTATTAATGACTATTAATTATTAATTTTAAATTATTAATGACAATATCAATTATTAATTATATATTATTAATTACAATAATAATTATTAATTATAAATTCTTAATGACAATATTAATTATAAATATAAATTATTAAAATACTTTATTAATTATGCTTCATAGTTTCATGGCATAGTACAAGCGTCATAAAATATTTTTGTTTAATAACTGTAATAGATTTAAATTCACCAGACACAACCTCATACCTACGGATTGAAAATTTCCACTGAATAACAGTTCTATCTAACATGCAAGCATATAAAAATCTATATATTTAATTTGTTGCTATTACCTTATGTCTTCGGATCATACCAAAATAAACTTTACACTCATTCAAAGGAACTAAAAGCAACATTAGCCATAAATATAACTTTTGAACGGTGAGGAGACGATGTCGGTGTCCCCATTGACATGTAAACACATTATCTATCACATCTGCATCTTGAATATATATATGCGTGGCAAAGTACCGTATGATATATAGATATGAAATCACCCATCCTAGTGGCGAGAGTCTGTTATAGACACACGAGAGTGTAGAGTCTTAGGTTCTGTGAAAATCCCAAAGCCACACACCTATTAGCTGATGGTGATAAACGATGTCTGATGTCGAAGCAAGTGCAATGTTTTGTTTAAGGCATTGCTTCGTAAGTTTTCCTTTTCAATCTACAACGACATTGAATTATGAACTAATTTAATGTCAGATTTCAATTAAAAAAAAAAAAGAAAAAAAAGAAAGAAAGAAAGAAAACAAGGTCCGAATAATTATGTAGAAGTTATATTGATACTTGTGGAAATAAATTAAAAATATCCTCTCGTCTTTATTGCCAACTGAACTAACGCATTAAACATTTTTTTTAATAATACCAAATCAGCAGGTAAATAACTTAGATTCCAATTCGCAATTTATATTGACAAAAATATAGGAAAAGTACCAAAGGGTCAATCAAACACACACACACACACACACACATATATATATATATATATATATATATATATATATATATATATATATATATATATATATATATATATATATATATATATCTGGATAGCGTCTAGCATGAAACAGCCTGTCGCATCTGAGTGTTGACTTCAATGTTCACTTTTATATTTATATTCACGTACGCTCTATGTCTGTCACTGAGCACATTATCCCATAAATATAGCACACCTTAGAACTATATTTCTTTATATATATGTGTGTGTGTGTATATATATATATATATATATATATATATATATATATATATATATATATATATATATGATACATTAAGAAAACACCTTAAAAATAAAATATCGATTTTTAAGGTGTTTTCTTAATTTATCATTATAAATTGCTCTGTAAGTTACATCTCAGTGGATTAATGTCCTTTGTGGAACCATCCGTACCAATTGTAAATTAGTATTATATATATATATATATATATATATATATATATATATATATATATATTTTCGTTTCACCTTTTGAAAGGGATGTCTGAAGACCCAGGGTACTTTTAAAAGGTCTCTAGTAAAATAAACTATTTCAATGGAACCTTAAATTGGTCTGTTTTTTCTTTAAATTATTAGCTCTGAATTTACATTGAGCTCTCAGGATTTCATCCTCCTTGGGACTACTCATACGGCTTACCAAGTTGTTCATAACTTATATATATATATATATATATATATATATATATATATATATATATATATATATAGAGAGAGAGAGAGAGAGAGAGGGACTACACATTCGCACGACAGATGTGTGCTGGTATTTTAGAATTTTTTTTTATCAGCCAAATTCATTGGATTCCACCTAAGAATATGTACTTCGGATTATTGACACGAAGAAGAGAAATACATTGAAAACACTTTCAAAATTCTCCAGTAACCTAATTCTTTTATATTAAATGCGAAACAAATTATTCCAAAACAAACAAATGGCACCCTCTTGAAAAACCCAATGACACAAGAAACGTATTATCCTGCATAGTAATTCTATCATATTTAGAACTGAAAAGAATCTAAACTCAGCATAAAAATCATTACTTCTAATTTGACTAGACTCTTAGCCATTTATAAGGATGAGTTTATTTTTTACTTTTTGGCTGAATCTATGGATTCTTATATATATATATATATATATATATATATATATATATATATATATATATATATATATATACATTTTCTCTCAGAAAAGAAGAAAATTATGAGTACGCAAGAAAATTTAAATTAAAAAAAACATAACCGCAGTTAAGTTCATTGGGCAATAAGAATGTATAATTACTTTTTAAGCTTAACAGAAGAATCTCTACCTATAAAAGGCAGGACGTGTGTGTGTGTGTTTGTGTGTGTGGCTGTAAAGAATGCACGGCCGCAATTCTCGACGGATTTGCACCAAAATTTACATGCACATGCTCCAAGTAGTGGGAAGGCCAAGACCCACATTTCATTTCCCAACTCCCAACGATAGTGGAAATAATCGATTTTTTCATGCTTCTACGGCAGTTTTCATGTAGTTTGTGGCCATTTTGTACTGACCAGAGTGAGAGCCTATAGCTGGCTGCTACGAATAGGCAGGAATATTCTATTGGCAAGCGTGAGAGCCAACAGATGACTGACACGAATGTTAACTAGCATGCTAGCATGCAAAAAAATCAATAGCTGCATTCGTCACAAGTGTGAAAAATTTAAATCTGCATGACACTTTACTCCAATTGGTTCATTCGCTTGCTTAAACTCAACGTTGATTCTGATTCCGCAGAACTGGGTTGGGTGTGAAAAAGTATTTGTTGTTAACATTCTTTTTTCATTCGGTTTTTCCAGTTACGAGTCCTTTTTTAAAGCTGATCGTTTTGTGTTCATTTTGTTTAGTTCTTTTTTCGTAAAAGATTTAATGTTTACTAGAGAGCTTAGAAAAAATTCGCAGTGTGAGATAGGCAAGAAGTAAGGCATGTAGCAACATCAACACGGCAAAGGGCACTCCTTTAAAGGCAAGGAAGGGCAAAAATATTTTAAGTCAAGTTATAGCGATTGCTGTATGAGTCGTACGATTTTTGAATTAAACACGGGCAACGACGGGCCATGATGCTATTCGTGATAAAATCGATCATGAATGAAAATGATATTTTCATCATTAATTAATCATAGCTCAGGATCGGAAGTATATATTATTCCAGGATAAAGTTTTTCTAGATGATCTTCAACCTCTCTAACCTTCTAATATCCTTCTGTCTTGAAGTAACAAAGTGCCTTACAAGTTTCACTTACGATTTCATTTTCAAGTCTTTTTTCAATGCTTCTTAGACTGTCATAGCTGAAACACCTCTCTCATGTGCCAAACGTCTCAGGGACTGAGTTGGATCTTTTCTAATTGCTCTCTCCAGATGAAATGATGATCCCTCTTCCTGTTGTGACCTCCGGATCTAGTTTTCCTCTCTACTATTCTGTCGATGTTTCTTGAATGGATTTGAAGATGGAAGCCAGAGTATGAATGTCGGTACCATTATTGAAGGCCTGAATGATCTTTTTCCTCTCACCATTACTCATTTGGGAAGACAGTGGGGC
>CAHIKZ030004986.1:1585000-1600000 GCA_903632075.3 Acanthosepion pharaonis | reverse complement strand
TATATATATATATATATATATATATATATATATATATAGAGAGAGAGAGAGAGATAGATAGATAGATAGATAAAATATATATATATATATATATATATATATATATATATATATATATATATATATATATAGATAGGTAGATAGAAAAAGATTAATAGATGCACAGAGATAGAGAGGGCAGGGATAGAGAGAGAGACGGATAGATAGATATATAAAGAAACGGATATATATATATATATATATATATATATATATATATATATAGATAGATAGATAAAGAAACGGATATATATATATATATATATATATATATATATATATATATATATATATATATATATATATATATAGAGAGAGAGAGAGATTAATCTCCAACTCGGCACTGAAAGAGAAACATCAAACTGTCTGGTTACAGTAAGTATTTTGAATTGTTGACTGTCTCTCGTGGCTTTAGTGGACAAATATTTGAGTGATTGATTTGTATCATATTTTCGTTATATGAAAACGAAGAAAAAAAAAATAAACTAAAACATCCAAGACTACAGAGAGCCGAAGTAGATATCCTGACTGACGTGAAAAGGCAGTCAAAACTATTTTTATGCATCAATCCATCATCCGAAATAAATAAATATCTCATATATATATATATATATATATATATATATATATATATATATATATGAAACGAAGAATCTGAAGCTAAAAGCGCATCAAGCCAACATCGCGTAGACAAAGTGAACGTTCCCAATATGAGCAGACAAAATAGTCGCGTGTATCAAACTGATTCTAGCAGACTCCTATCGAAGGCAAGCGACGGATTTAAAATAAATACTCGCCAGTAAAGAAAGCATGTTCAACCGCTTGAAATTCTGACGCTACATAATCGTACAATAAACAGAGTGGTCATTAGACAGGTCGGGGATTTTGTAGCCAATGAAAACGAACTGAAAAGTATTTTACGCAAATTTGCGCATTCATATTACAGCCCATAACATTTAACGAATTTGACCCTCGTGGCAATAATACAACAAATAAATGTGCGGTCGGAGGGCTCTGTACGTGTTGATTTATTAGCATAGTAAGGAGATGCCTCTTCATAGTGTGTTGGTAGTCTGGTTGACAATGACGACAAAGTGATCTCTATTTCTGTCCTTGTAACTAACTATTAATAAGATTAGATAGGCTCACCTATAGTCCGGTTCACACGTCTCCCTGATTTTTTTGAACAGGAGCAGTAATTTTATCCCTTGTTTCCTGTTTAGAAATGGGTTTCCAGTTCGTTCTAATGTCTCCCTCAAATCTATACTTCTAGCGTCTCTAGCGAAACTTTGAAATTTTATTTACCATTTATTGAAAAAAATTCTTCAATAGGAGTTGGTAAGTTCGCCTATCGTCTGGTTCACACAGACACAGGTCTTTTAAATACGAGTAAAGATTTATCACTTGTTTCCTGTTTAGCATTGGATTTCCGGTTCCTTCTAAAGTCTACTTCAACTCTATACTTCTAACGTCTCCACGTAAACATTGAAATATTAACTATTTATTTTTTTAATTATTTTTTATTCAATAGCAGTAGATATGTTCGCCTATTGTCTGTTTCACACACCTCCTCGATCTTTTGAAGAGGTGTAGAGGCTTATCCCTTGTTTCCTGTTTAGGATTAAGTTTCCGGTTTCGTCTTAAATTTTTTAGTTCTTTTTCCCTGCTAGTTATCAATTATCTCCTGTCAATTCCCCTCTCCAGTTTCTCCATGATGTCTTCAAACACACATGACACAGTGGATACAGACGTTAGTCCGATCCAGTGACAGGACCCAAAGAGTATGAGTTCAATACCCGGTTAAGGCAGTGGAGAACTTGGAGAGGGGAATTAACAGGAGATAACTGATAACTGGCATCCATTAAACATGGCACGTGGAACTAAAACAGTCTACCCCAGCGAGCGAAATAAAGGGTTCAGTTCGACATTCCAACCACCTGAAGAAGGCCGGAGTGTACAACTGTCGAAAACGTTGCAATAAATATGTCAACAAATATGAGGACAATAGTCCGAATAATGTAAACAGTGTAGATAATACCTTATCTCAGAAATATAGACTAACATCATTCTGTTTTGGATTTTTTTTCAAATCCGTTAATGTGTTTTGTTGTTTTGCACATGTTAAGTCTTGAAGAAATACAATATAAAGTTCACAATTTTTTTTTATCCATAAATTTGAATATGTGAAAATTATTAATTTTTAAAATAATTAACTTTTTAACAAGAAAAATCTGATATTGATGTAAGATGGAATGAGCTAATTATGAGGTGTCTTTAATTTGTATTTTGATACATTGTATTACTTTCAATTTTTCTAGTTGAGTTTTTCACATATATTGCACATATGATACATTATTGTATATAATTAAGCTGCAATGAAATTTGTATGTTATATGAATAGTACCTTATGAGATATAGTAAAATGAGTAGAGTCGTATTATTGATTCGGAGGTGGAGGGGGTAATGGGACCCTTATGCCGCCCCTCGCTCTACATACACAGAATTATACATACATTTGAATAGTATATATGAGAAGTTACTGAAAAGTCTTCAGCCCGACCAAGAACGATTTAAAAATATATATTCAAAAATATTTGTGATTTTATCAGATTTTGAGAAGTGAATAGAGTTGAAAGATTTTCAGCACCCACAAATCATCCGCCACACCCTGTTTCCCAAATTAATGTTGCAATTAACCAAATATATGTAAGATTGACATATTTGTGTGGGGAGGGGCGCTATATCGTGAAAAGAAAATTTACTTTTAGATATAAACAGTGTGTACATAGAACTTAACACAGAATGGCGACTGTCAATTTTTTTTGTAATAAAGTAATTAAGATAATCGTCTGATTTTAAATTAAGGTGTGAAACTGCCAGTCACAATTCAGTTTGTCTTTCTGCGTGTGTACACACTGTTTACCTATTTATCTACGTGAGTGCGCGTGAAAACACACACACGCACGTATCCACACACATACATATTGTGTATGTACTTGAAATTATATCAATAATTAAGCATACTGAAACGGTGTCAAATTTAGAAAAATATTCTAGATTGATAAATATACATATAGATATAAATATGTGAATGCGTAGACAAAAAGAGACAGATAGACAGAAAATAATATGAATTCAATAGACAAACATATATATATATATATATAGATAGATAGATAGATAAAAAAAAATAATATAGATTCAATAGACAGACATATATATATATATATATATATATATATATATATATATATATATATAGATAGATAGATAGATATAGATAGATATACACACATACACGCACACATATAGATAGATAGATAGATAGATAGATAGAAAATAATATGAATTAAATAAGCACACATATATATGGGTAGATAGATAGATAGATAGATAGATTGATAGATAGATAGACAAACACACACATACACGCACACATATAGATAGATAGATAGATAGAGAGATAGATAGACAGAAAATAATATGAATTCAATAGACAGACATATATATATATATATATAGATAGATAGATAGATAGATAGATAGATAGATAGATAGAAAAACACACACATACACACACACATATAGATAGATAGATAGATAGATAGATAGATAGATAGATAGATAGATAGATAGAAAATAATATGAATTAAATAAGCACACATATATATGGGTAGATAGATAGATAGATAGATAGATTGATAGATAGATAAAAAGAATGAATTTGATATATAGGTAGACTAGCAGCATGGCCCGGCGTTGCCCGTGCTTGATTAAAAAATCGTACGACTAATACAGCAATCGCTATCACTTGACTTAAAATATTTTTGCCCTTCCTTGCCTTTAAAGGAGTGCCATTTGCCATGCTGATGTTGCTACATGCCTTACTTCTTGCCTATCTCACACTGCGAATTTTTTCTTAGCTCTATATTAAATCTGTTACGAAAAAAGAACTAAACAAAATGAACACAAAACGATCAGCTTTAAAAAAGGACTCGTTTCTGGTAAAACCGAATGAAAAAAGAATGTTAACAACAAATGCTTTTTCACACCCAACCCAGTTCTGCGGAATCAGAATCAACGTTGAGTTTAAGCAAGCGAATGAGCCAATTGGAGTAAAGTGGCATGCAGATTTAAATTTTTCCCACTTGTGACAAATGCAGCTATCGATATTTTTTTGCATGCTAGCATGCTAGTTAACATTCGTGTCAGTCAGCTGTTGGCTCTGACTCTGGCTAATAGAATCTTCCTGCCTATTCGTGGCAGCCAGCTATTGGCTCTCACTCTGGCCAGTAGAAAATGGCCGCAAACTACATGAAAAGTGTCGTAGAAGCATGAAAAAATCGATTATTTCCACTATCGATGGGAGTTGGGAAATGCAAAGTCGGTCTTGGCCTTTCCGCTAACTTGGAGCATGTGCATGTAAATGTTGGTGCAAATCCATCAAAAATTGCGGCCGTGCATTCGTTACACACACACACACACACACACACACACACACACACACACACACATCCTGCCTTTTATAGATAGAGATAGATATATAGATATATTGATAAATACACAGACAGACTGATAGATGAAAAATGAAATACATAAGCAGACAGATAGATAGATAGATAGATAGATAGATAGATAGATAGATAGATAAACAGACGTA
Source organism: Acanthosepion pharaonis (assembly GCA_903632075.3). NCBI lineage: Eukaryota > Metazoa > Mollusca > Cephalopoda > Sepiida > Sepiidae > Acanthosepion > Acanthosepion pharaonis. The sequence continues at coordinate 1,595,301 of CAHIKZ030004986.1, read as the reverse complement.
CTGATACATAAATAGATAGTAACATTACTTTTCCAATTTCCTCAAAATACTAAAATTTAACATGCATATTCACAATATGGCCCCTGGAATTACAGGCTTCAATGACGATATTCAATCGCATACCGAAAATAAACTTGCACATTGGTCATAACTTTAGGCATTAAGGAATGCTATAATCCTCAGAACAATCCAGGAGTAATGGTCATTAACGACGCAATATAAACATTTCAAAAGGATGCCTACAGCTTTCGTCAACAAGAATAATTCAACCATTGAAATCTGCATAGAACAATACTCGATTCAGTTTCAGCCCTTCGGCAATGTACCTTTAGCCTCTTTCAACATTATTATTAGATCGTTCATCTTCATGCCTTACACAGTTGATCCTCTACGCTATTTCTGTGCCGTTTGGTCTAGCTCTCTTAATTCAACACTCGTCTTTCTTCTCTCTCTTATTCCGTTATCTAACATCAAAGCCTTTTATTTCACCCTTTTATTTTTCCATGTTTGATTGCTTGTCTTTTTCTTTTCTCTCTTTATACTTATCCCTCCCTCCCTTCCTCCATCCATCCATATATATATATTATAATACTTATTATAAAACCCAGGTTGTGTGTGTGTGTGTGTGTGTGTGTGTGTGTGTGTGTGTGTGTGTGTGTGTGTGTGTGTGTGTGTGTGTCTGTTCGTTTATATATTGGATCGGATTTCCTACATTCTTCAACCAATTTCAACAAAACTTCACTTGCGGTGGTTCTGACAGTGCCAAAAATTGGAAGAACACAATTGTTTTTGCACGAAATCAATTTGAAAACACGATTAAGAGGCATCGCAATAATGAAATAGGGAAAAATCATATCGAGTCATACTTATTATAAAACCCAGGTTGTTTGTGTGTGTGTGTGTGTGTGTTCGTTTATATATGGGATCAGATTTCCCACATTTTTCAACCGATTTAAACAAAACTTCACTTTGGGGGGGTTGCGCAGGTAGTGTTTCTTACTGTCTTGCACACTTTTTTCTTTATTTTTACATTCAGAATGCTTTAAAAATTCCATTCACAAGACAATTTTTTATAGTAAAATTCTATTCAATCGGTAGACTCATAACGAATGAAAACAATGTTTTTGTTTGTGTTTGGGTTTGACCAATTTGTAAAAAAAAAACAAAAAAACAAAACAAAAATAAAACACTAATTAAGACATGCGCGTCTGTCAACCTTAAACAATAATCGTTGTCAATTATATTTTTCAGTCTTTATGATAGTCGATACTTGATCTATCTCTTACTGTTACATCCCCGGGCAACGCCGGGCTCTACTGCTAGTATATATATATATATATATATATATATATATATATATATATATATATATATATTACAAAGAAGAAAGAAGCTACTTTGTTGCTTATGATGTGGATGTTATTTTTGCTACATGGTTTCGAGTCTTGCGACCTTCATCAGGCTAAGAGTGGCTATTTCCATATAAACTTATTGATTTTTCTTTATCCTTACCGATGTTTAACCCTTGTCTTTAATGCGTAGAGGTAATCCAAATTTTCTTGGAATTGCGGAGAAAAATTTCTTCTGTTTTAGGGGTAACAAAAAAATAGGATTGATCAGAGAAAGGGCGAGGGTAGGAGGTCTTTCTCCTTATCTTTTTATGACCTCTGTAGATTTTTAAACTACCTCCATTTTTGTGTATTGTGTGTGCGTCTGAGCTTTTGCTACTATGTGGATACACATTCCTTCTCCATATATATATTTTTTTATTATAAGGAATTCGAATATATATATATATATATATATATATATATATATATATATATATATATATATACACACACAATGGTGTGTAAGGTTTGTGTGTGTATGTGTATATATAATAAAAATAACGTAAGAAATAAAAAGAACTTAAAATTAAATAATTGAAAATAAATTAAATATAATTATGATTTAATAATTATATTATAGTTAACAATAATATAATCAGCAATGTTAAATAATAGGTTAATATAAATATATCTAGTAATCAATAAGTTATAAACTGTAAGGACCTACTCGTTATGTATTTATAATATTTTTTATAAAAATACCTTATAACGGAAAGAAATTATTTAATGAGAATAATCAGTTTCTGATTAAATTATCTTAAGAATGTTTTTAAAAAAGAATAAATTTAAAATTAAGTTAAAGAAAAATAACTGCTTTATTAATAAACGTATTTTTTAAATATATATGATATTTGATAACAAATTCATTTAATTTATTATGTCGCAGACTAGCGGTTATTTCTACGAAGATCGTATTCACAAAATATGTTTTTGAATATTCCTTCAGTTATTTACCATGATTTCGCTATTTTTGTGTGTGTGTGTGTGTGTGTGTGTGTGTGTGTGTGTGTGTGTATGAGAGAGAGAGAGAGAGAGAGAGAGAGAGAGAGAGAGAGAGAGAGTGTGTGTGTTTGGTTATTCTAATGTGTTTGCTTTGGCCAGTATGGATATATTGCATATATATTCGTTCCCCATAGATATTTGTATGTGTGTGGGCGTGGTTCGAATAGTTATCTTCGACCATTATGTGTGTATGCTCTGTGTTTATGTATGTGGGGTTATGATCTGTTTAATGCTGATTTAATTTTTTTTTCTTGTATTTGTAGGTAAGAGTAATTGTCTGTTTGATATATTGGCATAATTTTAAATTGACCTTGATTACATTTGTATATGTGTTGTGATACAAACTGTTTTCTGTTGTCTGGTAATTTGATGTTGCTTTGGTGAAAGGAAACTCTGTTGTTTAGTGCTTGGGTAATACCTGTATAGGATTTGTTGCATTTTGTGCACTTGGGTGCATTAATCACATTTTTGAAGTTGCAGTTTAAATTTTTCTTAATTGTGTATGTTGTGTCGTTTTCAAAATAGTAGGAGTTTACTTCTATAATGATATCATAAACTCCACATCTTTTCTTTTTGTATTTTGTGACCCCTTGTGTTGTGTGTTGGCTAAATTTGGATGAGGTTAATGTGTGATTTAGGTTTTTTGATTGTCGTTTACTTTTAATTATTTTGTTAGTTTTTAGTATATTTTTCATTTTCTCATTCTGGTTAATTAGGTCTAGATTTTTTGTAATTTTTGTAAATAATTCTGGATTGTTCTCGTTATATGTTGAGACATGCTAGAGTTTGTTCGACTTTGCGTTTCTATGGGTTTCGTAGTTGGTCTAAATGTATTTTGTCTGCTAGTTCAAAACATTTGTTTATTAATGTTGTGGAATAGCTTCGCTTTTGAGTGTTTTATGCAGTTGTTTTAGGCCGGTTTTTTGAAGGTGTTTGTCGGCAAGTATAGTACAAAAACCCTACGTACTAGGAATAGGGAATGAATTTTAGATAGCTTTTGGATGATGGCTCTTGAAATGAAGATATTGTTGGGTGATTGTAGGTTTGTGCTAGATATCTATGATTTTCTGATTTTCGCCGACTCTTGGTCAGGATAAATTTAATTTGCCCTTTTTCAATTACTACATTGTGCTAAAGACCTTATACTGTACGGAATAAATTATTTAAAATGTAAATTTGAAAGAAATAAGTTGAAATAAAAAAACTGAAGAACAGGGCGTACAAATCATTAGATATTTTTAAAAAAATATTCATAAAATTAAAGCAAGAAATACATTTGTTTCCAGCTCAGGTTAAGCTTGGACCTACGCAGCCCGACTACCCACATTAGTTTTATTCCATTCTTTCTTTTTACTTACTTTCTTAGTCTATTTTTGTCTTCTTTCTTTCTTTTTTATTATGAACAATACCAATGATATGTATTTCGGTCAATATTCTGAGGCACGGAGTAAAAAAAAATTTGAATCCAGCTGAAGTCAATAATGAAAATGGTGCACTACGAAAGATTTTTGTTGCTTTATTATAGATATGCTTAAACTTGAATGTTGAGAACGACAAGACCAACCTTCAGGGGTCGCCACTATATATATATATATATATATATATATATATATATATATATATATATATATATATATATATATATATATGTATATATATATTCAAGCTTCGTTAAAGACGTTAAAGACGACTGACAACACACTGCGATTAAACTTTTTATTTAATTTTTCTTGTGTTCGTACGAGTGTTTTCTTTTCTTGAAACAAAAGCTGTCCAAAGGTTCACGTGTCTTTCACGGAAATGTGTTCCTGATCGAACCAAACAAATACCACAAAATGCCTATCTTTACGTTTCACCCATCGTATCATAGATCAACTAGGACTCATTTAAACACACACGGAAACTTACCAAACTCCATCGGCAACAAACTAATAGAAAATACAATAGCCTCATCCACATGTACAAAATGATTTAAAATAACGTAAGCACCAATAATAAAATAGAAAAGCTAACACACAATGAAATTAACTATGAACACAGCCACAATGCGATAACCGTGTTTAGGAAATAAAACATTCCTATAGCTTCAGATACACACATAAAAACACCACACATTCAGTTTAAAATAAAAATCGTCCTTGATAATGGCTAAAATTATAGCCGAAAGCGATCGGATATGCAGAACTTTTGACCAGTTATTCCACACATTGTGTCCAGAAAAAAAACCCTTGTACAAACACGAGAAAAATTAAATAAAAATCTTAATCCCAGTGCCATGATAGTCGTGTTGAATGAAATTTCCATAAAAGTGGGATTTCTGTCCAAATACACAATATATATATATATATATATATATATATATATATATATATATATATATATAATTTATTTATTTAAAAATATGATTCCAAATCGCTACATAAGAGGTCTCATGTTTCAAAACAAGAGCCGAAAACTTCAATATAATCCGTTAAATTAAATTGAGTTGAAATTAAAAAGGGCTCCATTCCATCTTCAAGCGAAGATTTTGACCAGCAATATTGTCCAACCGCGTAGCGGCAGAAATATCCATCTTATAAAAAATTTAATATCTAAAAACTATTAAACTAATTGAGTTTCTTATTTCCAGGTTTTCAGAGAAAACGTTACGCCATCTCGATGCTATTTGTCGTAAGAATCAGTGAAAAAAACCTTTGATCTATTCAGCTACAAAAAAGAGAGCAGCTAAAAAACGTTTTGTGCCAGGTTCACTGTCTTTGCAAATGAGCAAGGGTGAGAGGAAAGTTCATCAGATCAATTACAATGAAAGTATTTGTAGAAAAGGCACAGGGAAATTATGTGAAGGCGGTGGGAAAACGACTGAAAATGTGGTGCCAAATCAAGACCAATAATATTGCAGATTCTTCTTTGGGTTTTATCAAGAATCTCTAAATATATAGCAAGTGCACCGGAACACACGTGGCTGCAAAATTAAAAAAGAAAAAAAAAAAACAAGGACGAGTCGTAGTCTTATAAATACGGGCGATAGATTCTGACGAGAAAAATTATCTAGCACGACATAGTAAACCAACTTTCCTAGCAAATCATTCCGCTTCATGTCAAAGGAAAATCTATAAGCAAATATTCAGCGTTCATTGCCCGAGAAGCCAGAATATCTGTTGTTTGAATTTATAAAACCTTATCTTAAACCAATTATTTCAAGAAAATAGGTTTCCCTCTTGCAGTAGCTGTTAACCTTCTTTCCAGTATCGATAGAAACTTCCTTTTTAACCTTTTATTCGAAGTAGTGTGGAACGTCAGTATCTTGATCAAGTCATTATTATCTCTTCGGGTTACATGTACTACCCATTTTAGCTGTTACTGCTGTTGAATGTCCTCAAGGCATCCATTTTTTTTGTTATCTCTTACAGTTCTTTGTAATTTTGTGTCACCAGTCCATAATGTTCGAAGAATTATTGTCTACGCCACGATACACAGGCTTCACTCGCTGAAAGCCATTTAGACTATTGATCTTAGAAAGCCGCTTCATGCAGCTGACAGTTTAGATATTTCTAAATGGGTTTTTCGGAACAATGTACGATAATCATAAGAAAGACACAATCTGACGTGGATTTTTATGAACATGACTCGAATTTTCAGGTTAATCTGTTTTCGTAGCAATTTTCGGTGTTGGGTGAAACAATCTCAAGCGTGTTCAATGTCGTCATTCCCTATACTGTATTTCCTATAACTGATCCATACACTGAGGACTTTAATGTGTTTGGTATTTACTAATTCTACATCCTGATTAGTTATGATAGATCCGTTGTAAGACACCAATACTTTCATTCTAATTCCAGATTAATGCTCCTGTTTTAGAATGGTTCATCTTGCGTCGTATTTCTTGAAACACATCATTCTTTTTTTTTCGTTTGAGATGATTCTTATCCCAAATATGAATAGATATGTCGTTGGTATAAATCTCCTTCATCATCAATACAATGGTCACGGGAGGAAAATCAAGACCAATATCTTCTATTGGTTGATTTGTTTGGGATGTTGTGTCGTGACCTTAACCCCAATCCAGGTTAATTATTTTTAGAAAACGTTTCATTTTCAGACAATTGTTTTTTTCGTTTTGTTTTTTTTTTTTTTGTTTCTTTTTTTTTTACTTGTTTTTAATATAGAAACTAAAAAAAATGAGGCACCCTGAAATAGCCGATCGGGGTTAACACCTCTACCAGGCGAATGAGTTGACAATGGGACAATTTTCAAGCTCAGAAGTGCATAAACACGTCTGTAACTGGTTTTGAACGTTAGGTTTTGAAAGTGTTCGTCTGTGACTGAAACATACTCTTTCGGTAAAAACGTATATACACGTCTATATTGCGGTGAGGTGTTAAGTGATAGGTGTGAGTCTCTTCACATTTATGTTTGTAAATATACAGAGCATAGTTTAGAAAAAGAGTAAATAGATTAGCGGTCTCATTTCTTCCTTATCGTATTCCTGAAATATTTCCGTATTTGTATTCTTACTGGGCATGTAAGTTTTTCTGTTCCGATAAAATTCCTCTATTAGTTCGAAGCATTCAGTGGATTTGGTACTTGCAATATGGTCTCTAATGGATGAGAATTGCAAGTCCCTATTGATGTAGATATAAGCATCTGTGAAGTCAACATAGCAGTTATCCAATTTCCTATTAGAGAGGTATGCAATTTCCTGAATTTGTTTGAAGACATGTAGGCCATCATCACATCTCTTACAAGAACGAAAGCCAAACTGTCCTCCATAAATCAATGAGAGGATAATTGATATAATTCTCATTAATACCTTCACTAGCCGAATGTAAATAATTTATGTAAATTTTAATAAAAAATATGTAAAATACAACTATTTTCAAACTTCATAAAAATATTTCCAAAACAGCTATTTTCTAAACTTAATAAAAAATATTTCCAAAACAAATATTTTCTAAATTTCCGAAAGAATATATTCCATAACTACTATTTTCTAAACTTCATAAAAAATTATTGCAAGACAACTATTTTAAAAGTTTAATGAAAAGTATTTCCAAAACAACTATTTTCAAAACTTCATAAAAATATTTCCAAAACAACTATTTTCTAAACTTCATAAAGAATATTTCCAAAACAATTATTTTAAAAACTTAATAAAAAGTTATTCCAAAAAAGTATTTTCAAAACTTCATAAAAAATATTTCCAAAACAACTATTTTCAAAACTTCATAAATGATATTTCCAAAACAACTATTTTCAAAACTTAATAAAAATATTTCCAAATTAACTATTTTCAAAACTTAATAAAAATATTTCCAAAACAACTATTTTCAAAACTTCATAAAAATATTTCCAAAACAACTATTTTCTAAACTTCATAAAGAATATTTCCAAAACAACTATTTTCAAAACTTAATAAAAAGTTATTCCAAAAAACTATTTTCAAAACTTCATAAAAAATATTTCCAAAACAACTATTTTCAAAACTTCATAAATGATATTTCCAAAACAACTATTTTCAAAACTTAATAAAATATTTCCAAAACAACTATTTTCAAAACTTCATAAAAATATTTCCAAAACAACTATTTTCTAAACTTAATAAAATATTTCCAAAACAACTATTTTCAAAACTTCATAAAAATATTTCCAAAACAACTATTTTCTAAACTTCATAAAAAATATTTCCAAAACAACTATTTTCTAAACTTCATAAAAAATATTTCCAAAACAACTATTTTCAAAACTTAATAAAAAGTTATTCCAAAAAACTATTTTCAAAACTTCATAAAAAATATTTCCAAATCAAATATTTTTTAAACTTACTGTGAAAAAGTCCACACAGCTGTAAAATATAGGCAAAGATCATACTGGTCGAATATTTACGCATTTCAACCTGGTTATTCTTATCTAATAGTAAAATCAGTCTAAGTCTATGATATTTTTTATGTTTCTCTTCTGTGAAACGTTTTGGAGGTGTGATTTACAAAAATGGGCGGTAGCCTCACCTGGAGACGACAGAAGACACTAAAAAGAGCTAAAGACCAAGGAAGGTGATTGGAAAAACGTGAGAAGTGATAGGGAGCATAGATATGACATTAGAATCAAGTATGTTTCCTTTTTTTATTACTAATTCTACATGACAAAATTTAATCAAACTTATGGAAACGTATGTATACAATAAGGGGATCAAAGCAAAGTATTAAGAATTAAGAAAATTGAGGAAGAAATAGGGTCACTTATAATTAACACCAAGAAGAGACTGCTGAAATCTCTAGGGCATATAATGAGGAAAGAAGGATTAGAAAATCTGATACTCACAGAGCAGATTGAAAGCGAGAGGGACAGAGGAAAACAGCACATAATTCACTAATTAAGGTCAAGTAAATTTTGTTGGAAACGAAAAAAAAGGGTACTGAACTGTTACGTAATATCATATATTATATGGCAGTGAATGCTGGACAATCTTCTCACAGACGAAGAAGACACTTGAAGCAACAGAAACAAAGAAAAGAGTACTGAACTGTTACGCAATATCAGTCTTCTTATATGGCAGTGAATGGTGAACAATCTCCGCGCAGCTGAAGAAGTCGCTTGCAGCAACAGAAACGTAGATCTAGAGAAGGATGTTAAGAATAACATGGACCAAACATGTGGCCAATGAAGTGGTTTTAAAGAAAATGGAAACAAAAAGAACTCTTATATTTAACATCAGGGAGAGACAGCTGAAAATTTTACTGAGGAGAGACGGCTGGAAAAATTTGATACTCACAGGACAGATTGAAATCAAGAGAGACAGAAGAAAACAACGAATAAGCTACTTAGCGTGCTTGATTAAATGGATGGAAAAACAGAGTTTTAAGAAGGAGAACATAAAGACAAAATGTTTTAAAAGATACAAGGGACAGGAGGTTGTGATTGCGCCATGATAAAGGACACGGCACGTAGAAAGAAGAAGAAGAAGAAGAAGAAGAAGAAGAAAAAGAAGAAGAAGAAAAAAGAAGAAGAAGAAGAAGATAATGATGATGATGATGAAGAAGAAGAAGGAGGAGGATGAGGCGGAGAAGAAGAAGAAGAAGAAGAAGATGATGATGATGATGATGATGATGAAGAAGAAGAAGGGGAGGATGAGGTGGAGAAGAAGAAGAAGAAGAAGAAGAAGAAAAAGAAGAAGAAGAAGGAGGAGGAGGAGGTGGAGAAGAAGAAGAAGGAGGAGGAGGTGAAGAAGAAGAAGAAGAAGAAGATGATGAAGAAGAAGAAGAAGGAGGAGGAGGAGGAGGTGGAGAAGAAGAAGAAGAAGATGATGATGATGATGATGATGATGATGAAGAAGAAGGGGGAGATTGAGGTGGAGAAGAAGAAGAAGAAGAAGAAGAAGAAGAAGAAGATTATGATGATGATGATGAAGAAGGAGGAGGTGAAGAAGAAGAAGAAGAAGAAGAAGAAGAAGAAGAAGAAGAAAGGTAAGTTAGTTCTGTGTCGCGCCAGAATGTTTTTTCTCGCTTGATTCCATCCTTCAAATCTATAAATCACCCTTGCATGGAATACTGCTGCCATATATAGTCTGGTTCCCCTGCTGTTTGCCTTAAGGTCCTCGACAAGATCTAGAGACGGATATGCAATGTAATTGATCCTGACCTGGCATCAGTCTCTCACAGACATGCCTTCGCTTACCTCTGTGTTTTCTACAAATACTTTCACGGTAACTCCACCGAGAGGTATTTTCACTCGTCCCAAACCTGCAGGAATTTAAACGTGTTACTTGGTTGGCATCTTAGTCCCACCCTTTCACTACCGAAATGGTTAAATATAACCGTCTCTTCTACTCCAATAGCTTCATGTCTCGCACCTCCCGTCTGTGGAATTCACTTCCTCTTACTTGCTTCCCTGATAGCTATAATCTTCAATTAT
>CAHIKZ030004986.1:1577500-1582500 GCA_903632075.3 Acanthosepion pharaonis | reverse complement strand
TATATATATATATATATATATATACGCCAAAATTAGTGCATCATAAGACGATATGACAGAGGATTTTTTATTTATTTGTGGACTGATTTCATTTCACAATAGGAGAAAACGTCGCGTGTGACAGTCGAATTCTGTTTAAGATGCATACACACACAGATATATATATATATATATATATATGTGTGTGTGTGTGTGTGTGTGTGTGTGTGTGTGTGTGTGCGCGCGCACGCTAACGCGCGTCTGTGAGTTTTCTTTTCGATCGCAGTAATATACGAGATTTTCTTTTGACAAAGAAATCACTCTATTCGTTTTACATCGGAAAACAGACGGGATTATCTTTGATGCACACATATATTTGTGCATAGCTTGAAAGTTATTGCTGAGAGAGTCCTCCAACGACGCAAGAAGACTTTCATCTTGGAAACTTCTCATTGGAACCAATGAGTTCAAAACGACACAAAACTTTTCACAAAGGTTGTGCTTGTATTGAAAGAAATGCTCGCGAGATTTCCTTCTTTTTTATTTCTCTTAACTTCCGCCTCGTCAGATAAGACTACCCGCTGCGCAGAAAGAAAATAGGTTCTTGCAAAAGCGACGCCTGTCACCGAAACAAATGAGTGAATAACTTTCTGTTAATGGAAGAAAGAAAAAAAAACACAGACATTTTACAAGTTTAACAATTCGTTTGATAAAGTCACACGCCTTACGTATGTGGATTTTATTTGCTAAAAACTAAATTGCTATTGATCTTTTCAAAATGGAGTACTATCATAAACAAATATCTGTAGCAATGCAGCGAACTGCAATCCGCGGAAGAAGAAAAGAATATCCTCACGTTGTTTCTGAGATATAAAGACGGAAAACTCCAGTGAAATGGTATTTCTCACTTTAACCTTCACCAAAAACTGGCCATATCCTTCAAAGAGGGAGAAGGCTATGGAATTGGAAAGACATCTGGAAGCAAAATAATCTGAAATTTCCTCCGGTGAAAAATGTACGTTTGTTACCTCTGTCTTTTTTTATGTGACTTTCTTTTAACTAAAGAAAAAGCCTAAAGCGGAAGTGAAGTTGTGTATACATAAAAGCTTAAAACGGAAGTGAGATCGAGTATTCCCAAGGGTCGACAATAGAAGTGAAACCTTTTATCTTTAAGTACATAGAACGGAAGTGAGACCTGTATCCACAAGAGACTAAAACAGAATTGAAATCATGTAACCACAAGAGACTAGAAAGGAAGTCAGACCGTGTATCTATAAGACCCTAGAACGGAAGTGAGACCTGTATCCACAAGAGACTAAAACAGAATTGAAATCATGTAACCACAAGAGACTAGAACGAAAGTCAGACCGTGTATCTATAAGACTCTAGAACGGAAGTGAGACCTGTATCCACAAGAGACTAAAACAGAATTGAAATCATGTAACCACAATAGACTAGAACGAAAGTCAGACCGTGTATCTATAAGACCCTAGAACGGAAGTGAGACCTGTATCCACAAGAGACTAAAACAGAATTGAAATCATGTAACCACAATAGACTAGAACGAAAGTCAGACCGTGTATCTATAAGACTCTAGAACGGAAGTGAGACCTGTATCCACAAGAGACTAAAACAGAATTGAAATCATGTAACCACAATGGACTAGAACGAAAGTCAGACCGTGTATCTATAAGACCCTAGAACGGAAGTGAGACCTGTATCCACAAGAGACTAAAACAGAATTGAAATCATGTAACCACAATAGACTAGAACGAAAGTCAGACCGTGTATCTATAAGACTCTAGAACGGAAGTGAGACCTGTATCCACAAGAGACTAAAACAGAATTGAAATCATGTAACCACAATAGACTAGAACGAAAAGTCAGACCGTGTATCTATAAGACCCTAGAACGGAAGTGAGACCTGTATCCACAAGAGACTAAAACAGAATTGAAATCATGTAACCACAATAGACTAGAACGAAAGTCAGACCGTGTATCTATAAGACTCTAGAACGGAAGTGAGACCTGTATCCACAAGAGACTAAAACAGAATTGAAATCATGTAACCACAAGAGACTAGAACGAAAGTCAGACCGTGTATCTATAAGACCCTAGAACGGAAGTGAGACCTGTATCCACAAGAGACTAAAACAGAATTGAAATCATGTAACCACAATAGACTAGAACGAAAGTCAGACCGTGTATCTATAAGACCCTAGAACGGAAGTGAGACCTGTAACCACAAGAGACTAAAACAGAATTGAAATCATGTAACCACAATAGACTAGAACGAAAGTCAGACCGTGTATCTATAAGACTCTAGAACGGAAGTGAGACCTGTATCCACAAGAGACTAAAACAGAATTGAAATCATGTAACCACAATAGACTAGAACGAAAGTCAGACCGTGTATCTATAAGACTCTAGAACAGAAGTGAGACCTGTATCCACAAGAGACTAAAACAGAATTGAAATCATGTAACCACAAGAGACTAGAACGGAAGTCAGACCGTGTATCTATAAGACCCTAGAACGGAAGTGAGACCTGTATCCACAAGAGACTAAAACAGAATTGAAATCATGTAACCACAATAGACTAGAACGAAGGTCAGACCGTGTATCTATAAGACCCTAGAACGGAAGTGAGACCTGTATCCACAAGAGACTAAAACAGAATTGAAATCATGTAACCACAAGAGACTAGAAAGGAAGTCAGACCGTGTATCTATAAGACCCTAGAACGGAAGTGAGTCCTTGTATAAAAAAACGACTATAACGGAAGTGAGACTGTTTATCCACAAGAGACTCAAACGGAATTGAAATCAAGTAACCACAAGAGACTAGAACGGAAGTCAGACCGTGTATCTACAAGACCCTAGAACGGAAGTGAGACCCTGTATAAAAGAAACGCCTATAATGTAAGTGAGACTGTGTATCCCCAAGAGTCTATAAAGGAAGTGAGTCCGTGTATTCACATTTGCTCAGAAAAGAAGTGAGACGGTGTATCCACATGTGCCTATAATGAAAATTAGAACGTGTATTTACGTGACTAGAACGGAAGTGAAACTTTGTATCTATATATGCCTAGAACGGAAGTGAGATCATATATGAACAAGTGCTTATAACGGAAACCAGAACGTGTATTCATAAGAGCCTAGAACGGAAGAGAGACTGTGTATCCACATGTGCCTCTAACAGTAGTGAACCCTTGTATCCACCTGTGAATAGAACAGAAGTGAGATCGTGTATCCATATGTGCCTAGAATGGAAAGGAGACCTTGAATCCACATGTGCCAAGAGCGTGAGGACGTGAATCCACATGTGCCACGAACTGAAGTGAGACCCTGTATCCACATGGGCCTAAAACGTGAAACCGTGTATCCACATATGCCTAGAACGGAAGTAAGACTGTTTATCCACAGGAGGCTGAAACAGAAGCCATGAAAAAAGATTAACGAAACCATGACATATTTGAAAAGATTGCAAAGGGATCTAAAAAAGTTATTTTGAAAGCTTAAATGTCAATTAGTAATTTCCATTAAGCAAAACCTATAAGTACGTAGATATAAATATTTAATCGGCATTTTCATGGTGTAACAACATCTTCTGTTTGTACATATGTATATTTCTTCTACAAATATTGAAATATTAATCTCTCTATCTCTCGATATATATATATATATATATATATATATATATATATATATATATATATATATATATATATATAAAAAAATATAGTCTTAAAAGTGTGCTATATTTATGGGATAAAGTGCTCGATATCTGAGATAAGGCGTGTGTAAATATAAAAAGTGAACATAGAAGTCAACACGTAGAGGCGACAGGCTGTTGTTTCATGCTATATGCAATCGTCAGGCCATGACGATTGCATATAGCATGAAAACAGACTGTCGCCTCTAAGTGTTGACTTATGTTCACTTTTATATATATATATATATATATATATATATATATATATATATATATATATATTGTTAAATATAATAAAAAACGAATGTCTATTATGCTTTACCATGAGCCTTTCAAAGCGTCGTATAATGGCTTTAGTTTCATGAGAAAATAAAGACAAAACTGCCCCAAAATTGCATATTTCTTCATTATATACTCGTCGATCTAAGCTTTCGGCTCACATAAGACATCATCAGATTGACGAACATCTCTACTGTAATGTTCACATAACCACTTTAAAAAAAAAATTAAAAGATTTTTCGCATCCCACATTGAGCTGTGTTCGAATGCCATTCGAGTTCATTAGATTCGCTTACGCACAAATACCTTTGGGAAAGGTATGAATCTATCTTTTCTCCCCCTTAAATACAAGGATAGACTGTGTTCTTTATCCTTGTTTGCCAACCAGTCTATCGAAGAAAGAAATGGCAACCTACTGCTGAAAAAAAATCTTCATCCTCGTCAGTCGTGTATCTTTCGATGCATTATCGCCCAAACTTGTGTCACTTGTGGCACTTTCACTGACCGACATTGTTTCGATACCAATTTTGTAACAACAGGTGATTGACTAAAGGAAGCACGTCGTATATTCTTTCTCAATTCTAGTCGTTATTTCAACTAGTTAAGACTTTTATGGCTATGAATTGTCATGCTACATCGACAGAGTTAAAGCCATTAATAGTGTGTTCGATCCTGGCAGGTTAACTCGTGCTTCCTTATATCTGTTGTAAGAAGTATATTCCATTCAAACTACTTCTTTCCCAATAACGGCTAAATTGTGGAAATTACTCCTGCGTGGATGCTTTCCTGAACGCAATAACTTCCTGGATTTTTTTTGCTGAATAAACTCGTTTCACAAGCTATTGTTAGCGCGTTCTTCTCTGCTTGCCCTTTCAAAACTATTTCCCTAGTGTAGACCAACAAACAGTCTACAAAGAGCACTTCCTGAAGGAGGTAACTATCGCAAATACATAAAACTAGTAGTGAGTGAAATATAGCTCCTGCTATATATTTATATATTCCTCATAAAATGCAGAGAAGAATCAGCA
>CAHIKZ030004986.1:1562500-1567500 GCA_903632075.3 Acanthosepion pharaonis | reverse complement strand
TTTTCTTAATTACCTTTCTTAAACTTGAAAGAAGAATTTCAGTCAACATATTTTCACAAACCACATAATTAAATTCAAATAGCCGTATGTAGCCCACCATTCGCAGTTTGGTTTGCTCTGTTCCATACAGGTTGGCGTAAACAACTTTTGTCATTTTTTACTAAATACCAAATGTAACAACAAAATTCTCCAAATCGTGTAACAGCCTAATTGTCCATCCTATAAAATGTTTAATATCTAAAAACCCACAAAACTGAGTTTCTTTTTTTTTCACATTTTCAGATAAGATATTTAGCCATCTTGACACCATTTATCGTAAGAATCAATGAAAAACCATCTGAGCTATTGTTATGGTCCGGTTACTTGTACCACGGTGATAGTCCAAGGTAGAACCAATAAAGAAGAACTCGAATACGGATATGGAATAACACAGATATATTACAAACAGGAATATATACAGAGAAGTAGAAAGTGTTAGTACGAACAATCAGGTTTAGTAGAGAGAACAATGTAGTCTCGACCAGTATCACTATTCCAATGTCTTGTAGCAAATGTCTGAACGCGATTCTGTTTCGGACTGCCTCTGACTCGACTGACTGACTCGCTCGCTCTGACTGACTGACAGACTCCTGACGGACTGCACTTCAGACTTCAGACTGAACGGTATTTAGTCACTACCCCCCACCCCACGAGAGCATCATGTGGCACAAGGCCGGTTTAACATGGGATCTCCGAAACGTGGCTCGGACAAAAATATGCCCTTTGAACCCGTATAAACGTGTTCAGGGTCGGTTTACCTCCCCGAAATAGACTCCGCACTTCGGCGTAGCCTCGTTCGGGTTCCTCCCCGCCCGAAGGCAGAGTGTTCAACCGATCAGCCGGTCGCCCGACTTCGGGCTGAATGCTATTCAGTCACCCCCACCCACGAGGGAATCATGTGTCACAAGGCCGGTTTAACGTGGGATCTCCGAGCCTGTGGGCTCGGCCAAAAATATGCCCTTTGAACCCGTATAAACAGGTTCAGGGTCGGTTTACCTCCCCGAAAAGGACTCTGCCCTTCGGCTTAGCCTTGTTCGGGGTCCTCCCCGCCCGAAGGCAGAGGGTTCAACCGATCAGCCGGTCCGCCGTTCGCACGACTTCGGACTGAACCCCCTGCTTCCTCTTGAGGCGTAGTATTTATTACGTATGGAATAGTCCTTTATGTTATTATGGATAAGGTCCCATAACAGTATCTTTGCCTCATTCTCTTTCCCACCGGAGAATAAAATGAAAGTTCGACATGACAATTGCGTCGTTGTTATTTTGTGTTTCTCTTTTATTCTCCAATGAAATGTTTTTTTCTTTACCTATAGTTACCTATAGTCAATCGTATACAGCAAAAGGATTGGTGGCATAAAACATTTGCAGTAACATTTTACACACGGGAGTATAAGGTGGCAACAAGATCACACCATTCTGTTTACTTTGTGCTCTTTGTTAAGAACCAAAGAAGAATCAGCAATATTATTGCTCCTGATCTGGCAACTCGGCTCCAGTCACTTTCCCACCGCCGTAAGGTTGCCTTTTTTTGCCCCTTTTTTTATATATATATAAATGTTAATTATTCGGATGAGCTGTTCTCTATGGTACCTAGATTGTATGAAATTAAGCGTAATATTAGACTAGCGTCGAGATCTCATCAATATTTAGTTGGGCGTAGTCGTAAGTTCTATGCTAAGTTTGTTTTCTCGCACTACTCGCTTGTGGGACTCCCTTCTGTCTTCCTGCTTTCCAGCCAACTTTAATCTGCAAAAATATAAATGCAATGTCAATCGCTATTTATTGTCCTCTTGATTACTTTTTTTTTTTCTCCCTGCTCATTAATTTTTCTGTTCCTAATTCTTCCACACCTTGTAGCGCCTTTCGTCTTAGCCACATTATTGCCCTTCATGGGGGGATACTGATTTAAACAAAAATGATACTATTTGTTATTTCTATATCAGCTATGTTTTATTAGACGTGTCAACTAGTCCTGCACTTGATAGACTTGCATTTTGAATTGTGCTTTTTTGAGAATGTTTGCTAACCCACTGAAGATAGCTCTTTTTTTTTTTTTCTTTTTTATGTCCTATGTTCTTTCAGGACGTAGGCGATCATGGCTCTCCACCTCCCTCTATCCCTTGCAGCTTTCAGCAAGCTCCTTCCCTCTGTTTCCTCCCCAGACCACGTTCTGTCATCCAACTGCTTACGCAGATTCTCCAGCTTCCTGGGTATGACGATAAACTACGTCCGAGTCCTGGGTAAGACGATAAACTACATCCGAGTCCTGAGTATGGCGATAAACTACATCCGCGTCCTGGGTATGACGATAAACTACATCCGCGTCCTGGGTATGACAATAAACTACACCCGCGTCCTGGGTATGACGATAAACTACACCCACGTCCTGGGTATGACGATAAACTACGTCCAACAGCAAGGAAGGCCTCAGATGGTGTTTTCAGAAAAATAATGTTACCAGCTGTACATTTTTGAAACAATAATGTTACCAGCTATACGTTTTTTTGGAAAAAAATAATGTTGCCAGCTGTACGTTTTTTTTTTTTTTGAAAAAAATAATGTTGCCAGCTATACATTTTTTTGTACTGTATATTTAATATATAAACTTAATTTGGCATTAAATGACCCACAGTGGTTGATATGCCATAAAACCCAAGCAACCAACCAGATTCTCCAGGCCCTCCTTCCTCATTATGTGTTCCAGAATCTTCAGCTGTCTCTTTCTGATGCTCTCCTTGTTTGTAACCTCTCTAAGACGCTCCGTCCATGATATCCTTAGCATCCTTCTGTAGAACCACATCTCTGTCGCCTCGAGTCTCTTCTTCATCTTTGAGGAAATTGTCCAACATTCGCTGCCGTAAAGAAGGACAGATGTCACGTAAAAGCTCAGTAGTCTTTTCTTTGTTATCTTTGTCTCGCAATACTCAGCTCAGTTTTTTTAGAATATATCTTTGGCCATCCCAATACGTCTACGGATTTCAGTGTCGCACTTACTTAAGAGGCTTCACAGATATTTAAACTTCCGCGTCTGCTTCATTCTAGTGTTCCCGACCTGCAAATCGCATTTTGGGCTCTTCCTCCGACTGATGACCATGCATTCTGTCTTCTTGTAGTTTATACTTAGTCCTTTCTTCACACTCTCCGTCGCTACTTTCTGTAGGAGATTTTGTAATTTCTCTTCCGTGTCTGCGATCAGTAGTTTGTCGTCTCCGTATCTTATGTTGTTAAGGCTGTAGCCACCGACGCTAAATCCTGGTAGGGTTTCCAATTCTTTCAGAATTACCTCGCTGTATAGGGTGAACAGGTCGGGTGAGAAGACACACCCTTGCCTTACACCTCTTTCTATTTTCGTATATTCAATGAACTCGTTCCCTATGCGCATGCATGTTTGCCGCCAGTATGAAGTCTTGATTATTCTACCTTGCTATTTTACCCGATGGACAATGGGTAAGACTGCGAATAGATTCACACCTTTTTCCCCCAATAGCATTAGAAAAAAAAATGAAGAATATATCTGTATTTGAACTCGGCTGACCGATTTTATCTTCCGCTAGTTACTGTTAGGACCGCTGAACATCTGGTGCTGTGTGTAATTTTACCAAACTCTTTATTGTCTAAGTAATTAGTCATCAGTCGTAATTCGTTTCAGAAAAAAAAGGTCACTTTTATGCAAAGTTAGGGAAACTTTAGAATTAATATTGAAGCTTCCACGGCTCTTTTTTTTTATTGCTTGTGTAATTAGTGATTTGCAAGAGTCGGGTAACTTTCTTTGACGAACGACGAAGTTTGGAAACAAACTCTACATTCCGACTTAAAGAATGCAGATTTGATTAACAGAAAAAGTAATTTGTCCTGGCGAAAAGGTAAAAAGAGAAAGTAATTTATTAAGACGAAAATCTTTTGAAAGTGCATTAAATACGGAGTTCTATACAGTAAATTTATATCTACTATTATAACCACCTCAATCGGTTAAGTCAGAAAACTATTGCTGATACAATGTGGAAGAGTTAAAACGAATATTCTTCTTCTTTGTGCCATGTCCGTTAAGGTCACGACCAATCATGACTCTCCAAATGTTCCTCTCTGTATCTCCAATGTTTGCTCCCTTAATGTCACTCTCAAGATATGTTCAATCGTCCATTTACAATAGTTTGTTAGGGTAGGTTACTCGATGCTTTCTGTATGTTCAGCGAGCGTCAGACTCTCCAAGCCTCTTTTCCTCAATATAGGTTAAATAATGTGGTAAGAAATCAAAATGATATTGAAAAAATTAAAAATAATAAGCTGAATAAAATAGGATAATATAAACGAAAACACGTGAGATGTCAAATTAAAAAAAAACGAAACGTGCCATTATTTATCTCGCATCTCGACTTTCCATCTTTTTTTTTTTTTTTAATTCTCTTACTCGCTATTATAAATTTGCATATCCTAACGTTTTGTATTTGTGTAGATTTTCTATTTCTGAATAAATGCCAGCTATGTATATTATATCTCTACACGCAAGCCACCAGTCTGCCACTGGGTGGCATGCGACTAGCGTGTTCGTCTTGGCAATGCTACCATTGGTGGACCGATAGAGGCCTACCGGTGGCTGACACCATAGGAGTGCTGGCGTCGCCATCGGTGTCCCGCTAGCGGGCCACTAGCGGCTTGCGTGTAAGGATATTATTATGAAGGGTTGACCAAAAACGCACAAAAACACGCAATCTCTATACGCAAGCCACCAGTCTGCCACTGGGTGGTATGCGACTAGCGTTTGTCGCTGGTGGCGTGCTGTCGGGCCGCCGGCGTGTTCGTCTTGGCAATGTTACTATTGGTGGACCGCTAGAGGCCTACCGCTGGCTGACACCATAGGAGTACTGGCGTCGCCATCGGTGTCCCGCCAGCGAGCCACTAGCGGCTTTCGTGTAGGGATATTGTTATCAAGGATTGACCGTAAACGCACATACAAAAACAAC
>CAHIKZ030004986.1:1525000-1552500 GCA_903632075.3 Acanthosepion pharaonis | reverse complement strand
TTTTGACGACTTCATAAAGGGTTATCTTATATGTAAGGTATTTAAACTACTAATTTGAGGCTATGGATTATGAAGTGTGTTATGTTGTATGCATGTTTTTAGTTAATTATTCCTACTATGAATCTGATGATTGGGCTATTTGTTAAACAATTTATATAAATTTTTTATCTAATAATTCAAACCAAAAATCTGATGATGCCTACAAAAACCGTTAACTCGTGTCTATTATTTAATAGATTATTATTATTTAGAAGTTTAATAATGTGCAATTTTCATGGAGGCACAAAGGGCATGGGTCAGCCCAAGCTTTACATATTCTAGCCTTGTCAATAATTTTCCATTTAACTTTTGGTGTCTTATTTGTTTCCTTCAGGTGCCAAAAATATTTTGATAGTGAAGTCTGATTTCGTTTGTTTATATTATTAAAGGAGCACTTATGCTGCCCCCATCTATCTTTAAAATTATTCTTCGTGGACCCAATGTATATCATATTAGTGCTAGGGCTCTCTGTGGATGAAATAGTACATTGGTATACCACAGAATTAATACAACATTTATTTTCTAATGGGCAGTCTTCTGGGTTTCTACAGTTACATAATTTTTCCCTTTTATCGTCTGATTTAAGTGCAGAGTTTTTATTAATATTGTTTTGGCATGGGTGTTTGTTCAAGATCTTATTATTGTGTTTTTTTATTATGCGTTCAAGATTATCAGAGCAGCTGTAGCTCAATTTTAGGGTGTTCTTATTGAATATATTACTAAATTTACTATTGGTGGGGAAGTGTTTATTAATTAGAACTAAAATTTCTGTCCTAGTTTAATACTAACCCTTTGGTTGAACGGAGGGTGTACCAAATGATATTTCTTTTCCTGTTTTTTTTTCCTATGTCCAGTGTAATTTTCTCTGTAGTTAATGTTAATTTATATATATATATTATATATATATATATATATATATATATATATATATATATTATATATATATATATATATATATATATATAAACATTTTTAAAAAAATTCAATATCCCTACTATCTTTCGTCTGTGCGCCTGTATAGTTCCATCAACGTAAACAAACTTATTCCGGTCATGTCCTAAAGGACGAAAACACATCACATCCTTCCTCCAACATATCTATCTATCTATCTATATATATATATATATATATATATATATATATATATATATATATATATATATGTGTGTGTGTGTGTGTGTGTATATTGATAATATTTGTAATCGGTATGGATATTTCCAAAAATATATAGATACAGATAGAGCTCTATGTCAAATTCAGAGAAATAACAATGATCTTTAAAAAAAAATGAACTCTTAAAAGACAATGAGGTGATATTTATTTCGTTAAGGTCGCAAAATTCGACCCCCAACTCTTCAGACCTCGTTACACAGCGATATCACAATTCTTTGTGTAACAAGGTTTGGCGTGTTGCGGTCGAATTTTCCGATCTTTACGAAATAAATATCACCTCATTGTATTCAGTTCGTTTTCTATATATATATATATATATATATATATATATATATATATATATATATATATATACATAGAGAGAAAAAAGAAAGATCAAGAAATGCAAAATATATCATGGCATTGCCTCACTATTCTCTATCCTAATTAAATTTTGAAAACCATAGAACTGTGGAACCGGTAAAGATAATCTAAATATTCGTAGACGTCAGTTACTTTTTCTATATTTTTAATTGTGTAGGATATATAAGAAAAGAATAATTCATATATATATATATATATATATATATATATATATATATATATATATATATATATATTATATATATATATATATTTATATATATATAAACTTATATATATATATATATATATATATATATATTCCTATATATATATATATATATATATATATATATATATATATATATATATTACGAGTAAACATATTATCAGAATACCTTCAATACTGGCATGTCAGTTCCATTTTCCAATTACCAATAAAATATTTGGAAATACATTTATAAGTCAATAAAAGAAATTACCAATGAATAATAGTCGCCATCATCCGTCATGTCTGCCAAAGGGGGTGGGGGTAACAACAATTTCCTTGTCGATAGTGACTAACTTGATTCAAGAGGAAATGGCATTGTCATCTCTTTTTCTTTTTTTACCCAACTCGTTTTCACCTTTCCGCATCGATTTGGACAATATTTGGAGCAGGTGCCATTCGTGTCTCTCCCCCCCTCCCTTTGGGCGCGGAGGACGACATTAACGATAAAACAGTATAAGCGAGTGGACGTAAATCACACGAAGAGAGCGGGTGAATAAAAAAAAAAATAATGATAGGCAGTTGGAGAGCGTGGCAGATGCAAATGTAATCGATATCATTAAATAACGGAGTTCATGCTAATATCTTTTATCGACCAACTCCCAAATCCTTCTATGTTTTCCTCTTTGTGTAAATCATTGTCTATCTGTGTTTCTTACTGAATTATGCATATGACTCTATAACAACTATCTCAGTTTGATCATAGCTGTTCATCTATGCATATACCTATGCAATTCTTAAAACAAACAAACAATGAAATAATAAAATACAAATTTTAAACTCTATAGTCTAAATAAAAAGTTTAAATACCCTACCCAATAAAAAAAGAAAACCCTTTATGAAGTCGTCAAAAAAACAAATGTTAGCGAATTGTTAGCGAATTATGACAGTTTTTTTTTATATACACAAAACACTTTCAGGAAAATAAGATAAAATAAAATAAAATAAATAAATAAATCTCCATAAACACTTAACCAGACTAGACGATGTCATCTTCCGCTTTAAATTTAGACACCCCAACCTTACCCTGACTTGACCTCTTTGAATGTAACTGAGATATTGATACAAATTATTAACCCTTACGCCCCTTTTCTTTAAACAATTGCTCTAGCCGTTACCATAGTAATTTTGATTTTAATAATAAATATGCTTATAAAAACGCTTAAATTTCAGGAATTAGTTATTCCCAAAAAATTTCGCTTGGAGATGGAACAGAGCTTGGTACTTTAATTCAAATAATTATAATGAAGTTTTCGGCTCTTGTTTTGAAACATGAGAACTATTATGTAGCGATGGAATCATATTTTAAATATATATATATATATATATATATATATATATATATATATATATATAATATGTAGTAATCATATTTTCATATAGACAAAAAGTTACCCTACAAAGATGCATTTAGTTACACCTCGATTGGTGAGAACCAAAATTGTAATATCTATTGAATATAAGCATTATAATCATTTAAAGTGATATTACCATTTTTGGTTCTGACCAGTCGAGGTGCAACTAAATGCAACGAAACGAAGTTGCATCTTTGTAGTGAGTAAATTGTTTTGTTTGCCTTTATGAAAAAAAAAATTAATAAATAATTATTGATCAACTCTCGCTATTGAGCCCTCTTTTAAATTAATGCTGTGAACGTTAGAATTTATATATTATTTTCATTCTCATTACCTACGGGTATATATATATATATATATATATATATATATATATATATATATATATATATATATATATATATTTATATATATGGAAATATTACTAACTTTTTAATATCCGTTTTTGTCCGACGTCGATGTTTTTGGTAAAATTTCTAATCTTCAGGGGTTGTTTTAAACGTTATTTACATTCTTTTTAAATTTGTTCAGAGTCTTTTTCAATCACCCTTTTTTTACTTTTTTTCCTTCACGTACGTGCTTATTCATAAATTTAAATTTCTTTTACACGCGCACGTTCATAACATTTTGCTTCTATTTGCGTCTTTCATTTTTTCTCACTGCCTCTATTTCATCTCCTGATGATGGCCATTTTGGCCGAAACTAGTCGAGGAATCTAAATGAAATAATAATAAAAAAAACGAAACAATATTAATCTACAACCGAGTGTGTCTGAAGATTTTAATTTTTTAATATTTTTTTATTGTCCAATATATATATATATATATATATATATATATATATATATATATATATATATATATATATATATTGAACAATAAGAAAATAAAAATTAAAAATCATTAGACACACTGGGTTGTAGATTAATATTCTTTCGTTTTTATTATTATTATTCCATTTAGATTCCTCGACTAGTTTTGACCGAAATGGCCATCATCGGGGGGAGAAATTAAATATTTCTGCTTGCTGATAGCAGTGAACTACAGAAATGAATGTCTTTTGTTGGAGAAAATGAACTTTTTGTCTGTAGTTTTCATTTGTTTTTTTATTTTTTATCTTTTTTTTGAATCTTTTAACATTCCTTGTGTTGGTCAAATAGTCTCTTTTAAGTTGTTATTTGAGATAAGAACTAGATAGATACATTTTATCCTGAATTCTCTGGTCAGTTTGACAGTTTTATTGGACCTGGTGAGGGGATGTGTCTCTGTTTAATATTTGTTTTTCCTGCTGTATATATATATATATATATATATATATATATATATATATATATATATTTTATATATATATATATATATATATATATATATATATATATATATATATATATATATATATATATATATATATATATATATATATATATATATATATATATATATATATATATATATATATATATAAAAATATATTTATTTTTATATATATAATAAATTAAAAATATATATATATTTGTTTTTCCCTATATATATATATATATATATATATATATATATATATATATATATATATATATATATATATATATATATATATATATATATATATTATTTATATATATATTCAATATATATTATAATTTATTGTATTTATAACTAATAAATAAATATAGTTTTCATATAATTAACTCTACACAGATGCATAATAACTAAACATTCGGACAAAACAGACAAAAATTGTTTAATAGAAATAAATCCCATTTATCTATTTTAATGAGTGAAAAAAGTATTCGTACAATACAAAAACGAATACATAATCTTCATTTAATACTTTCTAGAATAGTCATTATTCACTTCTGCTGCCACCAACCTCTTCTTGTATTTCTTATTTAATGATTTACAAGTTTTAGTTGGTATTTTGTTTCATTATTCTTCGCATATGGTCTTCAGATCCGGGATGTATTTTTTTTTTTTTTTTTGAGCTCGTGTTTGGCTTTGAATTTTCAAATAACGCCACAGATTCTCGATTGGGGACTGGCTTGACCATTTTAGGATATTTACATTATTTTTCAGCAAACCATTTCTTCTTAGATTTTGCAGTGTGCTTAGGATCATTATCTTGTTGGGAAATCCAAGATTTTCAACCGAAATCATTAAATTTGCTTCCAAAATACTTTTACATGCTGCAGCATTTATTCTACCATCTATTACTGATGTGTTGTCAGTACCTTCTGCAGAAAAAAAAAAAAAAACCCCAAAGCATGATGCTGCCACTACCAAATTTTACTGTTGGAACTGTGTTCTTTTGTTTGAAGACCTTTCTTTCAGACATGTTTTCTAGAATTACGTCCAAACAACTCAAATTTTGGTTTCGCCTGTCTATAATATTCTTTCCCAATACGATTTTTCCTTATCTCCGATAGCAGTGTAGTTTTTCGAAGGAAGCGTGACTTTACATTGTTCTTATGAATTTTATTACTTATTGTCATTTAGTGACAGATTCCTGATGAAAGCAAATCATCTTGCAACTCTTGACAAGTAACCATTGGATTTTGTTTAATTTGATGCATTTATTTCCTCAAAGATCTTAAAGAAATCTTCCGTGAAGCACCTGTTCTTTTTGGTTTTTCAACAATTTTGAGTTTGTTATAGATTGCAATGAATGAACTAATGGTAATAAATGGAATATTCAGGTTGTCAGAGATTTTCCTGTAACTTTTACCTTCTTTTCAAAGCTTAACAATCAGTTTATTTTGCGAATTTGTCAATTCTTTACCTCTTCCTATGATGAAAACCTTCTTGAACGAATATCAATTACAGAATGTCCTGTTTGTATTTTTAAGCTAAAAATAAGTAATGATAACATTACTGGAACATTCTAGAATATTCCACTTGAAAAAATCTAGAGTATTAAAGCAATTTAAAAGTTTTAAAACCAGAAATGTGCAGTATATGAATAGTTTTTCACCCATTAAAATGGATAAATAGGATTTATTTCTATTAACTCTGTTTTGTTTTCCATACATATTTATTTATGCATCTGTGTAGAGTTAACTATATGAAATGTATGTTTATTCATTAGCAGCAACTACAATAAATTAAAAAAAAAATTGTATGTGTACGAATACTTGTTTTACCCCACTGAATATATACATATGTCTGTGTGTGTGTGTGTGTATGTGTGTGTGTGTATTTCGGCAGTAATCCCTCGATCGCGATGACCTGTGACTTCGTGCTAGCACAGCCGTCGACGGCCAATTCCCTCTTTTATACACGTTTAATTAAAGATAACAGACAAGGTACGGTGATTATTTTTTTCATTATCCAGTTTTTCTTATGCACAAGTATTTTGTTTTCTGGACATAAACTATGTAAAACTTTCCAAACGTACAATACAGCCGAGCGCTTTTCGCTATCCTATTAGCCACTATCAAGGATTGTTTTTTTTTTTTTTTGCTTTTTATTGAATAAGTATAATATATATATATATATATATATATATATATATATATATATATATATATATATATGTATATATATATATATATTCATGCACGTTTCATTAAATAATATAGACAAGTGTTGTCTATTTTATGTAATTTTTTTGTAACGTCTAATAAGTTTAATAACATTATAATTGAACGAAGAAAGAAATTCACAATATTGATCCATATTTTTTTAATACAATCTAAGCTTTCATCTTACATAAGCCATTATCAAAGATGTCAATTACAACATATTAAGCAATATACGGACAAGACAGTGATGATAGTCTGCCATTGTTTACATAGATGATTTCTAAGCAACGATAAGCATGTGCATATACTAGATTTAGTGTAGTATATGATTAATTTAATTTTTTGCTAGGATCTGTAGTTGATATATTAGAATTTACTAAATTTTTTAGTATATTTTCATCTTGTTTATAATTAGTATGCATTTGATTACGATATATGAGATTAACATGTTTGAGATGAGTAGAAGCAGTATTATGTACAATTTGCTTAGTATTGAGATTTCTAAGAAAGCATCTTATTTGTTCATCAACTATATAGTTTGGAAAGCTATTATTAACAAGTGTTTGTTTTATATTCTTTAGTTCACTGTAAAAAAATCTGTTTTGTGGATGAATTAGTTTCTGCACAATGTATTAGATTCTTTATAATTGCTATTTTGTAGTAATATGGGCATTCGCTCTTGTAGTTAAGTGAACATGAATTTATGCTTGTAGGTTTTTTGTATGGCGAAATAGTAAATTTGTTATTATTTGTGTTTATCAATATGTCAAGGAAGGGGATTTTATTAGTAGTATTGAGTTCATATGAGAATTTAAGGACAAAATTATTTTGGAACCGTTTTTGAAGTTGAATACTTTTATCTGTATTTTAACTAACATAAGAATATCATCAACGTATCGTAGGTAGATTGATGGTTTTATATATATATATATATATATATATATATATATATATATATATATATATAGATAGATAGATAGATATATAATTATTTACTTAAAAATATGATTCAAAACGCTACATAAGAGGTCTCATGTTTCAAAACAAGAGCCGAAATCTTCAATATAATTATTTGAATTAAATTGAATTAAAGTAAGCTCTGTTCCATCTTCAAGCGAATTTTTTCTTGGAATAACTTATTTCTGAAATTTACGTGTTTTAATAGCATATTCATTATTGAAATCAAAATTTCCATGGTAACAGCCAGGGCGATTGTTTAAATAGAAGGGGGGTGTTGGGTGTTAATAATTTGTATCATTATAGAGTTACATTCATAGATGTCAAGTCAGGGTAAGATGGGGGTGTCTAAATTTAAAACGGAAGATGTTTTCGCCTAGTCTGGTTTAGGTGTCTATGGAGATTTATTTATTTTTTTATTTTATTTCTTTCTGAAAGGGTTTTGTGTATATAAAAAAAAACTGCCGTAACATTTGTTTTTTGACGACTTCATAAAGAGTTATCTTTTTTTGTAGGGTATTTAAACTATTTATTGTGGCTATGGATTATAAAAATTATTTTATGTTTGTTTATAAGCTAATTATTCAATGCAAAAATTTGGTGATGTCGGCAAAAAACCGTTAACTCATGTCTATTGTTTAATAGATTTTTATTATTTAGAAACTTAATAATGTGTAGCTTTTCATGGAGGCACAAAGGGCATGGGTCATCCCAAGTTTTACAAGTTCTAGTCCTGTTTATAATTTTCCATTTTACTTTAGGTGTCCTATTTATATCCTTTCCTATTTTCTATATATTTTCACACACACACACACACACACACACACACACACACACACACACACACACACATATATATATATATATATATATATATATATATATATATGTGTGTGTGTGTGTATCTATAGTGATGGGAATGTTTTACAAAAGTTGTGGCTGTGTCAATAGTTGATATTATTAAGTGTTGAATATTTCTTTTTTTATTATAAACGTCCCCATTACTTTTGCGTTTTTTTTTCCATATGAATGAAACTATTATGTTCGTATCTTCCAAAAATATGTTGTAGCCAGAGTTTGGTAGGCTTTTATGTTTAAATGAGTTCCAATTGAGTTATTTAAACACACATAGAAATCTAACAAATCAATTCTCCCTCAATTTCTCTCTAATCATATATATATATATATATATATATATATATATATATATATATATATATATATATGTTTGTGTGTGTGTCAGTGTTTATCTTCCTATGTATATCAATATGTAAACGGGTTTTGGTGGGGAAATAATGGTGTTTGTTCTATTTCACCTGTCACGTTATTTTGTCCGCTGGTCAGTTTAAACAAATCATTGATTGATATCAGCCTTGCCTTCTGACTATTTGCAACCAGTCATAGACTCCATGTACCGTAAAAACAATGGCTTATTTCATCGAATGGCTTATTCCGGTAGCGGATAAAGCATTATCTGATTTTGCCTAAATTGCCCACTACTCTTTCTATAAATAAATAAATAGATACAAAACTATATATATATATATATATATATATATATATATATATATATATATATATATATATATATTATTGCAAACAAACAAACAAAAATTACCTCAACATAGCGCGTACAGAACAGCTAGAAATAGTCTATCCTCTAGGTTGAGTCAATTTTTGACTTTTCGCTATAAAAATACATATGCTCTGTTAAAATAAAATAAAACATCAAGCTCTCTGTGGATCAGTTTTAATAACTAATATTACTAGGATACGCCCGGATTATATAAGAACAGATCGATTACCTTTACTTATATATATATATATATATATATATATATATATATATATATATATATATATATATATAAGGGAACATTGAAATCAAAATTCAGTGGCGATAGGCTGTTTCATGCTAGACGCAATGGTCAGGTCATATATATATATATATATGACATCTTCTCTCTTAACTTCCTTCCCTCTTTTTCTCTCTATGGTTTTTCCTTCTCTACCCCTTCGATATCAATATATAACTTCCGTTAAGTTTACCGTTTAAATGTGTCAATATCTGCTAACTCACTCATGTCTTCTCTCTCTCCCCCCTCACTTCCTCACTTCGTTAATTTACATATGTTTAATACGGCCCGTCAAAAATGTGTAAATTTTCTTTTCTCTTTTGTTTGGAAGTAAAGTCCGATGATCCTTTTTAAAAGGGCTGTGGTGAAATAATTTATTACATGGAACCTTAAAGTGGTCTGTTTTTATTTAAATTATATATATATATATATATATATATATATATATATATATATATATATATATATATATATCGAGAGAGAGAGCGGCAACAATCCATCTTTTATACATGTATCGTTAAACACAACAGACAAGGTACTGCGATTAACCTTTTTATTTAATTTTTCTTGTCTTCGTACAAGTGTTTTCTTTTCTGGACGCAAAGTGTGTAAAAAATGTCTGCATACCCGCGCGCTTTCGGATATACTTTCAGCCATTATCAAGCATGATTTTATTTTTACTTTTAAACGAATGTATGGGTTATGTTATGTATGTATCTAGTGTTATAGGAATATTTTATTTCCCAAACACTGTCAGCACATTTTGGCCTTGTTCATAGTAAATATTACTGAGTGATGACTTTTTTTTATTATTTGTTTTTTTTCTTTTTTTTGACATGAGGGATGAGGTTATTATGCTTATGTTTTCTACTAGCATGATTCGAATGGAGTCTGGTAGGTTTGTGTGTGTGTGTGTTTAAATGGGTTCTAATGGAGCTCTGGTCAGATAGGTGTAACGTAAGTCGTCTGGATAGGCATGTAGTTGTGTGACCGATGTAATTATTTGTGAGTTTGGTTTAATCAGGAAGGCAGTTCATTAAGGGACATTGGAACATTGGAACTATGTAAATATATACTAAAAAAACAATTATGTTTTACCTGAAACCTTTCAGTGGAAAAAAAAATCAGTAACAAGGAAAGAAAAAAAACGTATGAAAGACCTAAAATCTAAAAAACTAGCAAGTTAGAAAAGTAATGTGCTCACAGCCAGATTACATTGACAGTGTTCTATTATTGCACCTCAAAATTTAATATTGAAGTCTTTTCTTCAGGGCACAGCCTACGCATATCCCTAGTAATTTTACACACATAGCTTTTTTTAAGAACACAAGTAAATTTGGGGGATGGTACCCACTTCCCTTTTAATATTCCAGTAATTATCGAAGGTATGCTAGGTTATGACCTTTCGTCGTTGACTATATATATATATATATATATATATATATATATATATATATATAAAGTGACGAAGAACTTGGTAAACCGAATGGGTAATTCCAAGGAGGATGAAATCTTGAGAGCTCAATGTGAATACAGAGCTAATATTTAATGAAAAAACAGACCACTTTAAAAAATCAGTAACAAGGAAAGAAAAAAAACGTATGAAAGACCTAAAATCTAAAAAATAGCAAGTTAGAAAAGTAATGTGCTCACAGCCAGATTACATTGACAGTGTTCTATTATTGCACCTCAAAATTTAATATTGAAGTCTTTTCTTCAGGGCACAGCCTACGCATATCCCTAGTAATTTTTTACACACATAGCTTTTTTTTAAGAACACAAGTAAATTTGGGGATGGTACCCACTTCCCTTTTAATATTCCAGTAATTATCGAAGGTATGCTAGGTTATGACCTTTCGTCGTTGACTATATATATATATATATATATATATATATATATATATATATATATATATATGATAAAGTGACGAAGAACTTGGTAAACCGAATGGGTAATTCCAAGGAGGATGAAATCTTGAGAGCTCAATGTGAATACAGAGCTAATATTTAATGAAAAAACAGACCACTTTAAGGTACCATTACAATAATTTATTTCACCAAAATCCTTTTTAAGGGACTCCGGATCATCAGGTAACACTTCCAAAAACGAAATGAATTCCTTCAGACATGGAAATTATTTTGAGGATGACTGAATGTACATTTGAAAAGTACTTGCGTATTAAAAAAAGGACTTATACTCCTTATAATCATAAAAACAAGGATCATAACATTCACCGAGTGATTTATAGGTTAATGCAACTTTAGGATTTTGTTTGCGAAAGGATTTCGCCATTTTATATCATTAACATTTACCATTTACTAATCTAATTTTGTATGAAAGATTCATTGCAATATAAATTGGACTGCACCACATATCTATATATCTATCTATCTATCTATATATATATATATATATATATATGTGTGTGTGTGTGTGTGTGTGTGTGTGTGTGTGTGTGTGTGCAAAGAAAGTAATTGAGTTTTTTATTTATTACCCTGAAAAATTTTTATTACTTAAATGTTATTTTTAGTGGATAAGCTTATTTGAGTAGATAACTTCATTTTTTTAATTTATTGTCTATTGTGTGAGTGTGTGTGTGTGAGTGTGTTCAATTAAATTAGATATCATGACATTTAATATTTATAAGGTTGACTCAGAGTTTCGTAATATTTTAGTCACTCATCGGTGTTCTTGTTAAGAATGATTGCATTAATCACAGAAAATTGATTTAATATTTATGATATTTTCCATAATATTTCATATTTTGAATTATTAAATAATAGAATAATTGATAAATTGATAAATCACACACACACACACACACACACACACACACACACACACACACACACACACACACATATATATATATAATCGTATCAGGTTTCTGTTTTATTTAGCAAGCGCAGTTTACATTCATGTTGGCTCGGCATCAGAATATTGTTAACCGAATATGTGTGTGTTTGTGTGTGTGCGTATAATTTCATGCTCTCGATGTATGTCCGTTTGTTCCCGCCTTCTGCATGGGAGCCGGATCTTTTGTGCGTCATTGAATAAGCGATATTATATTTTGATAGATTAATGTAAGTTTGAATGTATGTATCATACAAAAAAAAAAAAAAGATTCAGTATGTAATTTCTTTTATTTTTTTTTTAATTTTAGCTGAAGGAAAATCAATACTTCATGAAGAATTTTCAAAACTGAGCCTGACAAACATCATTAGACGTTAAAACATTAAAAAAAATAAAATAAAATAAAACAGAAAAACACAAGTCATCTACGATTTTTTTTTTTTTCTTAAGAATTTCTTACTGTTGGTTTTCTTGTTTAATCCCACGTTTTAGAGAAACCAATTGTAGAAGATTCACTGAAATACAGACTCCCGATTGGTTGATTACAAACACTAAGTATAATAACCATTTGAACAATGAATAAATGGTAAGAATTGGAAAATTCCAAGTGGCAAAATTAACCCGCAAAAACATATAAACGGGTTATCTAACTAACATTTATTTTTCTCATTGGATATTAACTGTCCAAGACCTATGATCACTGTCAACTCAATTCCTAATTACAACTGACAGTGATCCTCCTAACAGTTACCGATATGAAGTAAAGTAAGTACTGTTTTTTTTTTTTTTTCGTTTAAATACGCGTCTATTTAGTCACAATCTAGGCTCTGGGATGTGACAAAATAGGTAAGTATCTGTTAAATTTAGAAAGAATCTTCGACGACATGATATTTCTCCTAAACAGTTTGACCCAGTCAAATCCGATTTAATAATCATACAAACGGTTTGAGAATACCTTGGGGTAAATTTTAAATAAAATGGAATATCTTAGGAGAAATTGCAGAACAGCAAGATGAGTTTAGCCTAAGGAAACGTGTATTGCTTATCACATAACACGCTCCCAAAGGAGGCTTGAATGATACCTTGCCGTTAGCTAAATGCGCGATTAAAAATTCGAAAAGATAATCATGTTTAATGAATTCATTTATTTCTCGATCAGGAAAACTTCTTAATTTTTCAGTTGCAACGTTTTATCTTGTGTTGAAAGGCAAAAGGAATGAGACAGAAATTTTGAATATTTATGAATGTGTAACAAATTCCTACTCTCTCCAACACCCTGCAACCTGTTTCTGGAGAGAATTATGCAGGAAACCCTCCTCCACGGTACAAAACGCTTCTATCATTATCGGTGGTAAAGCTGTCTGCGACCTGCGTTTCACGTAGGAGACTGACTTTGTGGCAGGTAGTAACAGTGAGCTCCAAGACCTGATGAACAAACTAAGAAAGAAAGAAAGAAAGAAAGAAAGAAAGAAAGTAAAAGAAGGAAAAGGCTGACTACAGACGTAAATAAAAAGGCTGAAAGAAAGAAAGAAAGAAAGAAAGAAAGAAAGAAAGAAAGAAAGAAAGAAAAAGTAAAAGACGGTAAAAGAAGGAAAAGGCTGACTATCGACGTAAATAGAAAGGCTTAAAGAAAGAAAGAAAGAAAGAAAGAAAGAAAGAAAAAAAAGAACCTAAAAGGAGGAAAAGGCTGACTAGCGACGTAAATAGAAAGGCTGAAAGAAAGAAAGAAAGAAAGAAAGAAAGGAAGAAAGAAAGAAAGAAAGTAAAAGAAGGTAAAAGAAGGAAAAGGCTGACTAGCGACGTAAATAGAAAAGCTGAAAGAAAGAAAGAAAGAAAGAAAGAAAGAAAGAAAAAGAAAGTAAAAGAAGGTAAAAGAAGGAAAAGGCTGACTCGAGACGTAAATAGAAAGGCTTAAAGAAAGAAAGAAAGAAAGAAAGAAAGAAAGAGCTGGAATGAATTGAAAAGGAAACGAAATATGCAATAAAAATAGAGAAAGCTAGAATAATAATAACGAAAAGAAGAAAGAAAGAAAGAAAGAAAGAAAGAAAGAAAGAAATAAATAAATAAATATCGGTTTGGTTTGGTTTGTTTTACAGCACGTCAACCTCAATGAGTTATTTCATACCGACAATTTATATTGCTGGTAATCTTTTTTTTTCTTCAAAAATGTATTACTGTTACTATTTTTCCCCTTCAAAATTCTATTACTGGTAATATTTTTTTTCAAAAATGTATTGCTGGTAATAATTTTTTTACAAAGTATTTCTGGTATTAAAAACCTTTTTTTTTTGTATAGTGTTTTCACCACAGTTTCGGGGCTAACTATTTGCCCATAGCTGGGACCCTAACAGGTGCTACCACCCCCGGTCAGGGTGGATCTGGGAACACCAGCAATTAAGAGGTGTTTCCACGCTCCTCAGAACCCCCTGATCAGAGGCCTTGCTGTTGGACAAAGTTTATCGTCTTACCCAGGACGTGGATGTAGTTTATCGTCTTACCCTGGACGGGGATATAGTTTAACCAGGATGGGAAAGAAAGAAAGAAAGAAAGAAAGAAAGAAAGAAAGAACTGGCGCATATGGAATGGAACACAACACAGAAATATTCAAAATAATGGTGAATAGTACCAGTAGCAGAAGTGCCGGCGTCACCATGGACTGCGAACACCCGGAGAAAGTACCCAGCTTCAATTACTTGAGAGCCTTCCTGTCAAAAGATGGCAACCTGCAATGCAGAAATCGGCACACGGATGGTCACTGTCACATCAGTGATAGCCAGACTGGAAAAAGGTATGGAAGAGCAACGTCAAGGTCTATATCAAGTTTAAGATCTACAAATCGCTGGTCGTAATCATCCTCCTTTGCGGGTATGAGACTTAGACACTCCAGGTTGAGATATTCAGAGAACAAATGCTTGAGAAAGCTCCTCCGCATCTCCTAGTCGGAGCAAAACAATGTCTATGTTCGGAGAAAGGTCAAAAGTCTCGGAGGCCGACAGGAATCTTTCCTCGCCACTAATAAGTACTGAAATTGTCACAGTATGGCACGACCATCATGCAAGGCACCACTGAAGGCGGACACAATCGAGGCCATCCTCCTCTACCCATGTGAGATCTGGATACTCCTGGTTGAGGCGAAAAAAACGGGTTCAGACATTTGAGAAAAATTGCTTGAAAAAGCACCTCCGCATCTCTTGGGAGCACAAACACCATGACTATTATACGGACTAATGTCAAAAGTCTCGTGTGCCGAAAGGAATTGCTCCACGGCGGTATTAACCGTCGGAAGATGATATGGTTTGGTCACGTCGCACGGCATAACAGCCTCTGCAAGACCATTATGCAACAAACTGTTAAAGGCGGACGCAAGCGGGGAGGACAGCGTAAGAGACGGTCAGACAACATAAAAGAGTGGACGGACATGCCAACACCAGATCTGCCAAGAGCTTACGCCAACAGATCATCCTGGAGGAGGTCGTCTTTTTCTACTACACTTAAGTCTTGCCGACGATGGAAGCAGTCGAATGGCTGATGATTATAATTAATAAATATCAATATATGAGATTATTCCTATATTAAGCGTTTTGGCTTTCGAAAGGTCTTCTTCATACTAAATGCTTTCTTAAAATTAAGATTAAGAAGCAGAAAGTTATCAGTAGAAATAAAGAAAATAGTATTGAACTGTCCTCATCAGTCCTTCAACCATCTTTATTCCCTTGGTATTCCATCGGTGAGAAGTAACTTCCACTCTAGCAGCGTCTTCCCGCAAATTACTGCCCTGTGGAACCGTCTCCCAACATGATGGTTCTACCGATTACTACAATCTTAACCCGTTCGAGGCCAGGATTAACCGTTGTCTTCCCCACATATGCGCATTAACTGTGCCTCTTACTCTGTAACACTTTACCTTGAGTGTTTCCCGGCCCTTGGACAGGGTGAAAATCACTGTAAAAAAAAAAGGCAGTGAATGCTGGACAATCTCTTCACAGATAAAGAAGAGACTTGAAAGCAACAAAAAATGTGCTTCTGCAGAAAGATGCTGAAAATTCTATGGACCAAACATGTGAGCAACGACGAATGGTAACAAAAATGGCGCTCATATTTAACATCAGGAAGAGACAGTTGAAATTTCTGGGGCACATTATGAGGAAAGAGGACTTGCAAAATTTGATACACACAGGACAGATTGATGGCAAGTGTGACAGAGGAAAAAATGCCTAACCTCTCTAGCGTGTAAATGGATGGCGGAGCAAGGTTTAGGAAAGATAACAAAAATAAAAAACACATTAAGAGCTACAAAGGATGGAGAGGCATAATCGCCAACGTCCTGAATGGACATAGCACATATAAGAAGATATATGCCACGCGAAGGAAAAAAAATGCAGTAACCAGGATCGTCGCCATAGCTGTTTAAGCATGAAGCAAATTTCAAATCACTGATTTCATGTCTTCAGCTAATTTGTAAATATCTCTTATCGAGCAACTCGATTCTTCGTTGTCCTCAGGAAAGTGATCCAGATTCTCCATTCTCTCCAAGTATTTTTTTACGGAAAATCTCATTGATAATGGCGTTTTTCAATGTGTATACTATGATTTTTATCTATTTTCTTAATCATTTTAGCCAAAGCAAGGCGATACAGCCACTATATACCGTAAAACAAAATAAATCAATCCAAACTAAACCCAGATTCACTCTGACACGAGGTGGTAGCATATCTGAGGATCTCAGTTATAGGCAAATAGTTAACCTGCAAACAAAAAGAAATAACTATGAAAGTATAACAATACATTTGTATGGTAGATTTACCAACTATAGCTATTTATAATAAAATAACCAACAATACATTTTATCTGTAGTTAAAGGCATACAATGGCGGTCAAAATATATTTATTTGAGGTCATCAAATTGTGTTCAAACTATTTAGATTTCGGCAGTAAATATTCCATATTGGTTGATATGCCGCTAAACGAAAACCAATCAATAAACCTCCAAAATGCAACAAACTTCGATTATAATTCAAGCTGTAAGTGGAACGCTAAACTTGCTGGGATCTTGAACTTTAAATGCTAATTTTAAATTTCTGCCGTCTCGATAAATAATCGAACTGAGCTCTTTTAACTTCGTACCGCTTTTTTTTTTCTTTTTTTATATCGATCTTGTTTTTAAATATCCCATATTTATTAGCAGCAGTTTCTTTTCGGTTTTTTTTAAAAGACAATATGCCGTATGATTTTGAACGTCCTCAAATTTTTGAAAATGTTTATAATTTTTTTTTTTTATCAGCAATATTTGTTTTTGACATAAAAGACATTTATTTGGTGGCGCCATGTTTGGTCTTAGCCAAAGAGAGTGCCACCAAATCAAATGTGCGCAGTGCTCACTGAATCAGATTTTAATAGTGGAGGGGGCGCTAAATCAGATAAAACTTTTATAAATTCTTGATTCTATATAATTTTATCTGATTCTCTCAGTGAATGGATATTTTTATGCATATTTTCCTACTGTAAAACACTTTTTTGTTTTTTATTATAAAATTTTTTTCCCTTTTTGCATGTACTTATTTCTCGGAAGGAAACATTGATTCTTCCATGTATAAGACCCATAGAAAAGTTTTTGAAGCTACAGTTTCGAAAAAAAGTAGTTAGAAGGTGATATTTCAGGTTTTATTTTGAAAAAAAAAATAATAGTAACCACTTAGCATTAGAGGAATCGTCTGGTTAGAAATCGTAGTTTATAGTTTAAAAAAGGTAATCGGACCTAGCTAATCAGACGCTACCTCTGTGGCTGAATAGTATAGCACGTCAGACTATATGACGGTTCCGTGTAAGATACACGTTTGGAGGACACACATTTTCTAAGAAATTTCTCAGACATTTAGGACGGTTAATAGTGTTTATTATAAGCATAGAATTTACATAAATTTTTGTACCTATAAAAATAACGTATAAACAGAAAATATAATTGTCTTATTTGCCAGAAATCCCACTTTTATACAAGTTTCATTAAAAACGACTGATAAGTTACTGTGATCAAGGTTTTTACATAATTTTCCTTGTGATCTTGGGTTTTTCACCTCAATCCATCAAACCTTAACCGAAGTACCTTGTCACTCGCTCTTAATAATATATATATATATATATATATATATATATATATATATATATATATATATATATATGAAGAAAACAAACGAGAACAATAAAGAAAAGAAATTAATATTGAGAAGACAGAAGATAACGATTGACATTGCAATTAAATTTTTGAAGATTGAACTTGCAAGAAGCCGGAAAGGAGTTCCACAAATGAGAGGTGCGAGAAAAGAAACTGTTAGCATAGAATTACGTTTATATCAAGCTATTTTGATTCTAAATAAAAAAAAAAAAATAAAAATTAATTTCAATCTAGTGCTGCGTTTAAATTCATAAAGTTTAGGTACCACCGAGGAAAGTTCATCAGAATAATTATCATGAAAATATTTATAGAAAAGTCACAGAGAAGCTACGTCACGCCAGTGGGGGGAATTGACTGAAGCCGAGATGTCAGATCAGGACTAATAACATTGCAGATTCTTCTTTGGATTTTATCAAGGATACATTAATATATATCACGAGCCCCAGACCAGACGTTGTGATAATATTCAAAGCGTAGTTGAATGATAGACTTATAATTATATAAGCTAGATTCACGGTACAGAGAACCAGCTTTCCTGTCAGAAGACCTAGGAATTGAATCAATATAATCTTTCCAGTTCATGTTAGAGGAAAAAGTTAGCTCGAGAATGTGCATTGAGTTACTTCTCCTGAAGGTTAGCATCAGCCATAGTTAAGAAGGCGGAAAGGTTTCTCCCAGACGATTCGTTTTGGAAGAGTTAAAATTAAAGTTAAAATTAAGAAGCCTTTCCTTGCCCCAGTTAGTAACAGAATATAGGTAATTTTTTGATCAGCTGACAATTTTACCCCAGCGATCTAATTAGACTTACAGTTATGACAGGAGTAAATAGCTGTCTCCTCATTATAGATTCCGAGTTGATAACAGATGACACCAGGAAAGTTGTTAATAAAAATTAAGAACAACACATGTCTGCGGATAGAGACCTTGGGGACGACTGCGTTAATGCAAAAAGATCTAAAAGTGTGGCCATTCAAGACAACTTTCATTTCGCGATTTGATGAGAAAGACTGAATTAGATAAAAATGTCACCAGAAATCCCATAACATTTCAACTTGTTAAGAATACCAATATTCTAAACCGTGTCAAATGCCTATGAAATATTCAAAAGAACAACCGAAGCTTCACCATTCTTATCTAAAGCTTGATAGACACTTTTAGCAATAAGCGTTAACATCAGCAGTGGATATAGACAAGCCAAAGTCATATTGCTTGTCTGAAAATAGGACCCTGCGAGGTAAGATGCTTAACCAAGTTAGAGTTAATTAGAACATCTAGCACATTGCCAAGAAGAGATAAAAAGAAAAAAAAAAAAAAAAAAAGAAAAGAAAAAAAGGCCAATAGTTGGAATAAGCCGAGATTGTAAAGACAGGAACTACAGAAGAGAATTTCCAACAAGCTGGAAAGCAAGAGGCATCAAGGCATTTATTGTAAAGTATAGTTTAGAAAAAGAAGAAATTAAATTTCAGTCGTCGATTCAAGAATTAGAGAAAGTTTCATTAAATTTCAATAATTACTGAAATTGCCAAAGTTTTCTTGAAATTGGTAACGCATCAAACATTTTAATTCGAATTTCCATTGATTATTCAGTTCGTATTTTTAACAAGTGTGAGTCATTTAAAATACAAATACCCTACTTTCTCGGTATTGGTTGAAAAATGATAATTAATACATTCAAAAATTGTTTTCCGCATGTAAAAATTATGAAAATTGAATTATCATTTATTTTCGATTTAAATAGATAACCCTAAACAATCTCGCAAATATATATACCGGTTGTAACAGCAAAATTGTCAAAATCGGGTGACCGGAAACTTGTCCAATTTTTAGATTAAGCTCTAAAATTCTCCGAGTTTTTATTACACTACAGTTGTGATGAAATCGATCATAAAAAAATGTTCATCATTAATTAATCATAGATAGGAATTGGAAGCTCCTGAATACTAACATAAAATTCAAATATATATATATATAATATATATATATATATATATATATATATATATACACAGTGTAACCGGATATAAGAGACCCGGATATAAGAGAACCGGATATAAGAGAAACCCGGATAAAAGAGACTTCTTCTCCGGTCGCGACAACTCTTTATATCCAGGTTACACTGTATATATATATATATATATATATATATATATATATATATATATGAAGAAATATAGTCTTAAGATGTGCTATATTTATGGGATAATAATTTATGGGATAAATATCAGAGATAGAGCCTGAGTAAATATAAAAAGTGAACATAGAAGTAACACTAGACAGTCTGTTTCATGCTAGATTCAATCGCCAGGCTTGACGATTGTATCTAGCATGAAACAGACTGTCACCTCTAAGTTTTGACTTCTATGTTCACTTATATATATATATATATATATATATACATTATAGGATCATTTTTCAAATTGTTCAAGATGATCTTCGCCCTCTCTAATTTTCTAACTTTATGTCCTAGTTTAACAAGTTTCCTCACAGGTTTCAACTACGATTTAAATTTAAAGAATTTTTTCACTACTCTTTGGAGTATCATGGCTGAAACCAATCTCCCACTTTCCAAACGTCTTATGAATTGAATTGGATCATTTCTAATTGATCTCTTTATGTTTAAGTTGAAGTAATTCCTCTTCCTGTTGGACCTCCTGATCCGTATTTTTTAATCTACTGATCTCACTTTTTAAAACTTATTCACCGTTTTCTTGGATGGATTTCGAAGATGGAAGCCAAAGTATGAATATTGTCACTATTGCTGAAGGTCTGAATGATCTTTTTCCTCTCACCATAGCTCATTTGGGAAGACAGTGGGTCTGACACAAAATGACTTTAACCTGCTCTCTTTTTAACTGTATGACTGGTTTTTCAGTGATTTCTATGACAAATGGTGTAAAGATGGCTAAGCGTCTTATCGAAAAACCTGGGAAAAATAAACTCAATTTGCTTAGTGATTTTTTACATAATAAACATTTTGGGGTTGGGATAATTATGCTGTTACGTGATTTGGACAATTTTGTTGTTACACCTCGTGTTTATATATATATATATATATATATATATATATATATATATATATATAAGGCTGAAACACGAATATTAGTGTTTGAGCATTTTATATTATATTGTTTTTATATTGTATCCATTGATAATTTATTTTTGCTCTGTACTGTATATTGAACTCGATTTGAACCTCGATTTTATCCTCTTGGAAATATATATAAATATATTGACCACTTATCTATCTATCTATCTATCTATCTATCTATCTATCTCTCTCTCTCTCTCTCTCTATATATATATATATATATATATATATATATATATATATATTTAAAGATATTTTTGTAGGTACAAAATTTAATGACAGAAATAAAAGTGTGAAGTTTAATATTACGAGACATATTAAAAACGGGGGAAGCAATCAGTTTCACCCCCGCTCTTCAGACTTCAACGGGAGATTTAATTTAAATTAAAACACTGAAAATGTAGCCGGAGCGAAACCGGTTGCTTCGCCCGTTTTAAATATATCTAGTAATATGAAGCTTCACACTTTTATTTCTGTCATATATATATATATATATATATATATATATATATATATATATATATATATATATATATATATATATATATATTTTGGTTGCGAGACCAGACCAGAAACACGTGTCGTGAAATTATGTAAAACAAAGTATAATATTTTTCTCAAATCCATTTACAATAAAAACGTTTGCGGCACCCCTCTTCTTTTTAATATACATACTTTTCTCTCGTTGGAACCACTACAACATATTTCTTTTATATATATATATATATATATATATATATATATATATATATATATATATATATATATATATATAAAAAATATATAGAAAATAGGAAAGAACTGGTTGGGTAAATAATCCAAAGTTATTTAGTATTCTTGTTATTATTTTAAAAAATAGTGCTCGATACAAAAAGAGAGCCTAAATATAATTATTTATTTAAAAATATGATTCCAACACGCTACTTAAGAGGTCTCATGTTTCAAAACAAGAGCCTAAAACTTCAATATAATTATTTGAATTAAATTGAATTAAAGTAAGCTCAGTTCCATCTTCAAGCGAAATTTTTTGGGGGAATAACTTATTTCTGAAATTTACGTGTTTTAATAGCATATTCATAATTGAAATCAAAATTTCCATGGTAACAGCCAGCGTGATTGCTTAAATGGGGAAGTGTGTTGGGTGTTAATAATTTGTATCAGTATAGAGTTACATTCATAGATGTCAAGTCAAGGTAAGGTAGAGCTTACATTAATTCAATTTAATTCAAATAATTATATTGAAGTTTTAGGCTCTTGTTTTGAAACATGAGACCTCTGATGTAGCGTGTTGGAATCATATTTTTAAATAAATAATTATATATATATATATATATATATATATATATATATATATATATATATGAAGAAATATAGTGTTAAGCTGTGCTGTATTTATGAGGTAAACTTCTCAATATCAGAGATAAAAGTATTTTTGTATAAAAGTGAACATTGAAGTCAACACTCAGAGGCGACTGGCTATTTCATGCTATACACAATCGTCAGGCTGACGATTGCGTCTAGCATGAAACAGACTGTCGCCTTGAGCGTTCAATGTTCCTTTTATACTTATATATATATATATATATATATGTGAATTATATATAGAAAATAGGAAGGAACTGGTTAGGTAAATAGTCCAAAGTTCCTAGTATTTTTTTTATTATTTTTAAAAATAGTGCTCGATACAAAAGTAGAACATAAATATAATTATTTATTTAAAATATGATTCCAAATCGCTACATAAGAGGTCTCATGTTTCAAAACAAAGAGCCGACTAAATTCCTAAATCTTTAAATTAAATTGAGTTGAAAAAAAAAAAGCCCCCGTTTCCACAAAAATTTCGCTTGGTAGATGGAACGGAGCCCTTTTTAATTTCAACTCAATTTAATTAAAGGATTATATTGAAGTTTCATCTATCGTCT
The DNA here is from genome assembly GCA_903632075.3 of Acanthosepion pharaonis. Lineage (NCBI taxonomy): Eukaryota > Metazoa > Mollusca > Cephalopoda > Sepiida > Sepiidae > Acanthosepion > Acanthosepion pharaonis. The sequence goes on along the minus strand of CAHIKZ030004986.1, from coordinate 1,528,960 downwards.
TGTTTTGAAACATGAGACCTCTTATGTAACTATATTTGGAATCATATTTTAAATAAATAATTATATATATATATATATATATATATATATAAAAGAGAGAGAGTTTGAAAGAGAGATATATTTATTGTATCTTTGCACTGTCATCTTCTTTCATAGATTATTTTATTCGTTAGGGATTTTTTTTTATTAAGTATATTTACTAATCTTACTAAAATTCCATCATGATTACTCAAAGAGTGTAGAAACTGCCTGTAGTGATTATTGTCCCAAGCGTTTTCCGACAGTCTCTTAGTCATTTTCATCGTTTTCGTTGTTACTTTATTTTGTGTGTAATTACTGCTACTTGCCCTCGAGTACAGGTTGGAATTACTATGTCTTCGAAATAACCAATCTTAGAACATAAATATACAAAAAAATATGCATTGGTCGATTGCTTTTTTTTCTTCTTCTCACAACACTCTACGAGGAATTTTAAAACGGTGATATTTCAGTTGTACAGTTTATCTACATATGACACGCCTATAGTCAAGGATCATTTTAGAACGACCAGAAGAGGGTGGCGTGTGAGAGATGAACCATTGGTTAGGTCAGCAAGGTTCACGTTTTTTGCTTACTTAGATATTTGATAGTGCAGGTGCATAATTGTGCATGCGATTAACAACTGAAAAACGAAATCACTTCAGTATTTAAAGAATTTCATTGAACAAAAGAAAGATTAGATAAGAACTGAATTCGAAGTTTTCTTTAACACTGTTAACTATTGATAAATATTAATTATACCTATTTTTTATTTATGGCTTAAAATGCTCAGTATCAAGCATAGAAGGACATAACTTATGTAAATATAAAAGTGGATATTGATGTCTACATTCAGCGCGACAGTCTGTTTCATGACTAAATTCCTAAAGATTGCGTTTAAGCATGAAACAGGCCGTCGCCGCTGTGTGCTGACTTCAATGTCCACTTGTACATTTACATATGCTCTCTCCTTGATATTGAGCACCTTAACCCATATATATATCATATCTTCAAACTATATTTTCATCTATCTATCTATCTATCTATCTATCTATCTATCTATCTATCTATCTATCTATCTATCAGTTTTAATCTATCTATCAGTTTTAAACTATCTATCCATCTATCTATCTATCAGTTTTAAACTATCTATGTATCTATCAGTTTTAATCTATCTATCTATCTATCTATCTATCTATCAGTTTTAAACTATCTATATATCTATCTGTCAGTTTTAATCTATCTATCTATCTATCTATCTATCTATCTATCTATCTATCTATCTATCCAGATAGTTATTTCTGTGTGTGTGTGTGTAGAATTTGAAATGTAAGCAAAATATATCCTTAAAATGACAATATGAATAAAGACGAAAAGAAAACCTATCGGAGCCGACGCGTTTCGTCCATTGATGAACGTTATCGTTTCTTAAATTTAAACCTGAAATCATTTTTACTTTTATTTATAAATACTTGTTGCAAACTTTAATCTTTACATTTGCCTTCTTATTTATATTTTCACGCACATACACACACATATACATACATACATACATACATATAGGAAGGGGATTTAAAAAAAACATTCGTATTTATCTATACATTTTGGAAAAAAAAAAAATTTTAATTGAGCTAAAAAAAACGTAAGAAATGATATTCAACCGTTGCTAAATAAAGTTTGCTAATCTTTTTTTTTTTTTTTTTTTATACTTACCTGGCTTATGTCAGAGTGTACCCACTAGACGAGGCTCTGCTGAGGGGCGGAGTCTCGTCTCGGGAAACTGACTCCGTTTTTACGTGATCTATAGGGAATTTTTGCCCGAGCCTACGGGTTCGGATACCCCACTTTAAACTCGGCCTTGTGCCACATCTTGCTGCGTGGAGCAGCGGGTAAATAATTATACATACATACATATAGGAAGGGGATTTGAAAAACTTATTTGTATTTATCTACAATTTTTTGGAATGAATAAAAAACAAAAAAAAAATAAAATATAATTTTAATTGAGCTAAAAAAACGTAAGAAATGATATTCAACCGTTGCTAAATAAAGTTTGCTAATTTTTTTTGTCACTGACCAATTTTTTATGCCGTGAATTCGAATTTTAAGTTTCTTCCACGCATCTGTGACCTTCTGCAGTAATAAATTCTAGATTCTATAAAGTAGATATTCTTCCTGCTGCTTTAAAAATAATTCTGTAACGTCAGAGTTTGAAAAATCTTTTACGATCAAACCCATTCGTATTAAAACATTTAGCATTATATTTCAGATAAAATCAAGCTCTTCAAGGTTAAATAAATTAATCAACTACTTGAAATACCCCAGAAGAGCAATGAGTTTTTTTTTATTTTTATAATAAATATTTTTGTGTTAATGTAAGACGGGTGACTGAAAGGTTTCCGGTCCAGCCAAGAAAAACGAATTCCAACGATGAAATATATTTGGTCGAAAAGAATGTCTTGTCGTATTTGAAGATGAAATAGTTTTTTTTTGTCTTAATTGATATATTCAATCAAAATAGTATTTTTCACCATTATCGATCGCATCAGTTGGCAAAATTCTTATCCCACGTGGGTAAAATTCTTTAGATTTAGAAGCAAAGAAACACTCAATATTAGTTTTAACATCTTCAAAATTAATAATCAGTTTTCCCTCTAAAATAGGTTGCAATGGTTTGAAAAGTTGTTAGTCCAATAGAGCAAGGTCAAGAGAGTAAGGAGATTGAGACAAAACATCCATATATACAACCATAACAATTTCTTGAATAACTCGGGTAAAATAACACGTTTCTCAAGTACAATAACTGTTATCGCTCTTTCCATTATTAAGGGGTGTTTTAGGAAAACAGGTTTTCGAAGTGTAATAACTGTTATCGCTCTTTCCATTATTGAGGGGTGTTTTAGGAAAACAGGTTTCCCAAGTACAATAACTGTTATCGCTCTTTCCATTATTGAGGGGTGTTTTAGGAAAACAGGTTTTCGAAGTACAATAACTGTTATCGCTCTTTCCGTTATTGAGGGATGTTTTTAGGAAAACAGGTTTCCCAAGTACAATAACTGTTATCACTCTTTCCATTATTGAGGGGTGTTTTAGGAAAACAGGTTTTCGAAGTACAATAACTGTTATTTCTCTTTCCATTATTGAGGGGTGTTTTAGGAAAACAGGTTTTCGAAGTACAATAACTGTTATCGCTCTTTCCGTTATTGAGGGATGTTTTTAGGAAAACAAGTTTCCCAAGTACAATAACTGTTATCGCTCTTTCCATTATTGAGGGGTGTTTTAGGAAAACAGGTTTTCGAAGTACAATAACTGTTATCGCTCTTTCCGTTATTGAGGGATGTTTTTAGGAAAACAAGTTTCCCAAGTACAATAACTGTTATCGCTCTTTCCATTATTGAGGGATGTTTTTAGGAAAACAGGTTTCCCAAGTACAATAACTGTTATCGCTCTTTCCATTATTGAGGGATGTTTTTAGGAAAACAGGTTTCCCAAGTACAATAACTGTTATCGCTCTTTCCATTATTGGGGGATGTTTTTCGGAAAATAGTTTTCTTAAGTACAGTGACTGTTATCTATCTTTCCATTATTGAGTGGCGCTTTTAAGAAAACAAGTTTATTTCGTACAATAACTGTTACCAGTTTTTCCGGTTTTAAGGGGTGTTTCCTTTTGAACCCTCTGTTTGAATTGGTGTAGACTAATTTTTTTTAAATTTTCTCTTCGAGTTATATGTGCTATTCATTTTAGTTGTTGCAACTGTTGAAAGTCCTCAAGTGATGTGGTTTCTGTTATTTGGTAATGTTCTTTGTTTGTGATTCTATAGCGCCAGTCCACACTGAAGACTGAAAGTCTCGAGTTTTTAGTTTTATGTTTTGGTTTCATCGCAATTTGCGGTGTTGGACAAAACTACGACTGGCAAAGTTTTGTGTTGTCAAGGAACACTC
>CAHIKZ030004986.1:1502500-1520000 GCA_903632075.3 Acanthosepion pharaonis | reverse complement strand
TTGCCAGACTGCCGCCCATCTACTTTATGCAAGAAGGCTAAAATCTGTGTGGCATTGACAGGGATGTCTACTCACGTGTGCTATCGATTTTATAGGGTAATATAATAACATAGGAAACTTTATCTTTGAAGCGATGTTCGTATTTCGGTGGTATTCCATAATATGACTTCAACAAAACTACAATTCTCTTTAATTCTCTAAATACAAAGTTAGAAAGCATTTGCAATACCCTGCCCTAATCAAACCGACAACCAGTGGAGGTAACACACTTTCGGTGGCTAAGGCAGTACTGCCACCCCTGGTGCCATAAAATACTGATATGACTGCCTCTAGTAATTATGCCCACACAAGCATATATATGCCCAAAAACTGAATAACGCCTACCATGTATTCAATTGTGAAAACAAGATAACATATATTTTTATTAGTTCAAAGCTCTCGAGAATATTAAATTTCGACATGAAATGACCCATAAGGTGGTGATACGCTTCTAAAGAAACAGAACAAATCACAAATATTCCATTTTTCTTTTTATTTATTCCCCCTTTAATTAACGATCTCCAGAACAAAACTTGTGAAACCATCACGGTGTAGCGTAAGTACCAAATATATAGTACTACTACTATTTATATTAATGATTCTTCCACGTACAGGATTCAAGAAATAATAACAACAATACTAGTCTATTAACAAACAAATATATATTGAACTAAATACAACAGCAAGCATGAAATAAAATCGTATTCACGATGTAGATTAAAGAGAAGGAAGTTGTTTCCCTTTGACTGTAGATTGATTGTAATCAACCGTTTGAAGAAAGTTCTCTTGTGAGATAAATGTTCCAAAATAATTGTTAGAGCAAAGTTTGCATGTGAAGAATGAATAACACCAAGAATACAATTGCATGAAATGTGTTGTGAATAAACTGGTTGGAATCAACAAAGTTCTGGTTGATTGGGCTTGGTGAAAGTTACAGAGAGAAAATGTAAGTTTGTAGTTACGAAATTCTGTGTCTGTGTGTGCGTTAGAGTGTGATGAGCAAGATCGTGGATTTGTGTTGACGGCTGGGATCTAAATAGATCTTACTGGATCTTACTGGCGACTTGCGAAAAGTCGCTCTTTTTAAGGAAAAAAAGGTAGGTTCCCACGGAACCGCGGGAAAACCTTGATCTGACATTAAAAATATGTGATTGGTTAAAAATTATCCAATCACTACACTCGTACTAAACAGAATAGATAAGTATGCTCAGAACCAAAAGATTGAAAGTAACGACTGCGATGGCTAAATTGTCCTATACAAAAGTAGTAGTAATTTATTAGCCAATCGCAGGCGAATAAAATGAATTGGAGTGTGTATGGATGTGAAAATACGTAGCAATCGCTATAACTGTACAGTTCTGATAGCATTATCAAAGGTCGCCTTCACAGTTCGAAATGTTTCAGAGGCAACCAATTTGTACTTATAGAGTAAAATTACTCGACTTTGTTACATTGTAATCATTTTAACTGGCTTATAAGTAACACTATATTACATCTGGAAAGAAAAAAAATCAGGAAAAAGTCAAGATTTCTTCTTTATAATTCGGAGGTTATTTCGTTAGACGATCGGATCAACAACCAACCAAAAAATTCCATGTGTGACAACCTAATATTATTACCATTTTGTTTTTTTGTAATTTTCTGATGCGGCTATCACTTAAAGGGTAAGCTTAGGAAAACTGAAGCAATGACCAAGCATTTATTTTTCCTTTTCTGTACCAAAACAGTTGAATTATCATCAGTTTATTAAATTAATATCACGCATGAATTAAAAAAAAAAACATAACCCTAATAATTCAATTAAATTTCCTAAACAAAAATCCCATATTAATATAACTACTGCCTTTTCTAAAACGGTATTCATGGCTAATTTATTTACCCTTTTTAAGATTCGGAAAAAAAATTCTGAGTAACCCGTACCAAGACAAATTCTTTGTTTTCAATTAGAAGTTTTACATAAAATATATGTTAAAAACTTTAGATCATAAAAATGTCTATTGTAGTCTGTTCGAAGCAATCGCTTTTGACTGGTCATTATCGTAAATAACCTGTGTTTTGATATAATGAAGGTCATCATATCAAAACGGTTATTTTTTCTTTTTCAAATTTCCTCGACTTAAATTTATGAGGGAATAGACCGTAAATAGAAGTAATAGACTCGCTAATGCAAATAGATTTATTTATTTATTCTCATTTTTTTTTATTTTTAGCAAAGGGACAGTTAAAAGAGAGACAGATAGACGCAGAGAGAGAGAGAGAGAGAGAGAGAGAGAGAGAGAGAGAGAATCTAGGCCACTTTAAGAGAGATTTACGAGTTTCCTGATAATAATAATAATAACATTGATGGGAAGATACTTTAAAAAAAAACGTTTTGGGACGTCGCCAACTTAACCGTTATGAAGAGAAAAATAATTTAGTAAACGAATTATGGAGAGTAAAAAGCCGAGAATTATCAGTAAAAATGAATGAAGCGTTCTGTTATTTGTTGCTGGTGCCATGAGAACTGCTTTGAAATCTTTGGTCGTGGAATCGACGGCAGATGTTTCTTCCAAGTGATGTATCGTCTCTTGTTAAAAGCCCTGTCTTGGTAACTTCTACGGAGTACAGCCACAGACGAGAGCTAATACTGTGGATGAACACGGTGTTTACTCATTCCCCCACGAGAATGAGATGTGACACAAGGTCGGATTAATGTGGGGACCCGAGCGCGTACACCCGGGTAGGGACAAAAATTCCCCACAGCCCCCGCAACCGTCGGTTGCGCTGGTCTCGGTGCGAGTACCGATCTCTCCCTCTTGTGCAATGGGGAGGGCGCTGCCTCAGGCAGCTGTTCCCCAGGGCTGGGCATCTCTTCAGTATAATTTTCCTCAGTTGCCCCTCTGTCCTTTGACAGAGAAGCCCATGAGCGCACTCTGTCCAAGGACAGAGACGCAACTGAGAGATAATAAATAATACGTACAAATCACTTATAGTAATTTACACAGTACTGTGGATGAACACGCTTTTAAACGTACTTTTGTTTTTATCAAAAAGTGAGAGTTGACTTTTCTAGGGCATATCATGAGGAAAGTAGGCTTGAAAAATTTGGTACTCACAGGGCGGATTGAAGGCAAGAGGGAGAGAGAAAAACGACGCATCAGCTACCCGGCGAGCTTATCTGAAAGTATCTCTGGGAGAGATAGCTAAAAAGACAAAATTTATTAAGTTTTACAAAGGAGAGGAATTTGAGGAGAGCCATGATCGCCAACGTACTTAATGGATACGGCACATAGAAAAAGAATTAGTTTTTAATCCCTTCTGGAATAAAAATATGAACATGGCATGTAAAATACTGTAACAATACTCGATCTATAATCGACCCTTTTCCAAAAGACACATCGTTGTTAAGAGGAAAATTTTGGTCAGTCCGCTATCTGCTCGTGTTTACAAGAGGATCCTATGACATCGCCTTCAAGAAACATGTTACAAATAAAAACTTACAGGAACTCTCCAATCTGGGAATGAATATAGACGTTCTATTTATAGTATTTCAGCTTTAATTAACCAATTCCTTTTCCAGATATATTATATTTTATAATCTCCTAAACTACCCATACAACTGTTGGGTTAAATTTAAAACCAGTTCATCATACAAAATGATGAGTTAACAATATTATCAATCTTATTATTAACTAGCTTAACTTGCAGCATTTAAGCTAGCTACTGCGGAGGGCTCTTGATTGTGCCTTCATCACAATAAGTAGGGAGGAGTAGATGCAATAGGCAACATTAAACTACAGTAGAGCTCAAAATTGATCGCTACATCTAAGTATTGCTTTAATATTTAAGCTTACCTTTTCAAAGTTTAACGATAATTCTTCTGCCGTCACTTAATTTAAAGATAATTTGATGTACGTAGGTCCTTACTTTCCGTACAAACAATTATTTTTAATTCATGGGTGACTTTCGTTGGATTTCTTGATTAATTTCGATTATTCCCAAATTTATTTCCAAATTATAAAAATTGTTATTTTCCCCCAAAAATCATCTAAAACAATCGCAGGAATGAAAACTTTGGAATCTCAAATTAGATTCGGAATGTTTTAAATTTGCATACGGAATCGGTCTGATTCCGAAATGCTATGTTTGGAAAGTTGAAAAAGTATTTATTATACAGAAGATGAGCTATTGACAGTTGTGTCCCTTTAATTGAAAAAGTGTGACACACTGACATTGGCATTCATTTTATATATTACACAAATTTATTTTGTATTTGCAATGGAAGTTATTGTAATCATTTTTATTACTCAAATTATACAGTATTACTTGGATCAAAAGAAATAAGAAATTAATAGCAGTTATATTTTTATACAATTCTTCCTCATATTTGCTTTACAATAAGTAACGGCGGCAAAACAGTGTGCATCTATTTATTTATTTACATATTTATTCAACATCTACTAATGTGACACTAGTTTCCAGCCATAGAGTACGTTTGGCAATGACACGCCCACATCTTATAAACATCCGATATATTTGTTCGTAAAAAAAGGTATCATTTTGTAGTGATTTGCATAAAGGTATCTTGTTATGTATATCAAAAATGAAGGACCGTCAGATCAAGTCCAATCTTTATCCCATGCCGCACTTTGTTTATGCCTTAAATATTTAAAATATGTTTATTTTTTAATCAAAGCCCCCTTAATTTCTATATACATACATACACACACACGCATGTATATATATATATATATATATAATAATCGACTCTCCCGTCGATTTCGACGTATGAGGGTCAAGCAGATCAGTTTCCAGGAAACCGACAGCCCGACACCGGCACATGAGATTTGATTATAGTGGTGAAGGCTTCATGCAGGACCATCCACACTTTTGAAGGGACGAATACAGAGACCTGGTGCACCGAATGCCACAAGGTTCCTAAACGACCCTCCGCAGGTTTTGAATTCAGAGTTGTCCTTCTCCTAGACCAGTTGCCATCCAAGGCTATAGAACCCTGTCTGTCCTGCTATTTTAACCATAGATGGAGGGAGAAGAAAGAGGATTCACACCTTTCCCAAGGGGATTAGCACGTAAGTGAATGGAATGGATTCGACTGCGATTCCTCAATCCAAGCCGCTATCCATTACTCCACGTGCCTCCTCCCTCTGTATATATATATATATATATATATATATATATATATATATATATATATATATATATATATATATATATATATATATATATATATATATATATATATATAGAGAGAGAGAGAGAGAGAGAGAGAGAGAGAGAGATGTGTGTGTGTGTACAATATTATATAGATATATTACTAGAACTAACAATGTTTCTTGCAATCTGTTATAGAATTCCAAAGCAAACTACTGCTCAGGAGACCCCGAGGGCGTGGAATTCTGGGAGTGGCAGATATAAAACCAAAATGATGCGAAGAAGCCAAGACTTTCCCCTGCAACCTTCTGTAATCGATGCTGCCATGACTGTCCCTCTCGTATAATAATATGAAAAAAGTAAATAGTCTTATGAAAGAACTGAATGAACGCAATTAATTAAATAGAGCAAGAAACGGCCTATATTAGTGGCAGTAAGAATCGGTAACAGATAGACAGGTAGTGTAATGAATACCGGCGTATGATATGGAATCGGCGATCAGAGTTCGAATTCGGAACTAGTCTGCTGCGTTCACTTTCGTGTAATCTCAATGGAGCCCATTTCTGTATCCCCAACCATGGGTTAAATACAAAGTTAGCTTTCTAGTTTTTTAAGTGACAAACAGTCTAAAGAATGAAAAATTTTGAATTACAAACTATGGAAACGGCAACGGGGAATTAATCAACTATCTTTCCAAAGCGGTTATGGCAATTTACAGATAAAATAGAAAAGGAATCTTGGAGAAGCAATACTCCGAATTCCAAATCCTAGAGAAGGCGACGGGAAACCATTCCACTCTTTTCCCAAGAAGTCATGGCAATTCACCGGTAATAATAAAGGAAAGGAATCTTTGGGAAGGACTACTCTGATTTCGAAATCCTAGAGAAGGCGTCGGGACACCATTCCACTCTTTTCCCAAGAATTTCAAACCAACGGGATATTACTCCACTCTTTTTTCCCAAGAAGGAAAGCAAAATAGATATGATATGAAGTACAAAAAAAAAGCACACAAATAAGAACAATAATAGAATAAAAAAGATTTCGTACAAATGAGTAATGGACTACGGAACTACGCCTTTTCTGTCACTTTCCTTTATAATAAATTTCAAGTCTGATTTTCATATTTGTATTCACTAATGACGAAGTTGTTTTGTAGCGTTCGCACAGTAAACATAGTAATTCTTTGATATTTTTTTTAAAACAAAGATGTTCTCCGAAATTGTACTCCGTCACCTTTAGCCTTGTTAGCTGTCAGTCTCACTCTAAGAACGGTTCATATAATTTTCTAGTATTTATTCTCTGTAGTATGCAAGTAGCCTTTGGGAATTGAATTTGGTTAATCTATTTTTACTAGCCTTTTTCTCTCTTGATATATGTTTACATCTACTTAAGAGCACTTAGAATTTGTCTCCCTTAATATTTACTCGATAAAGAGAAATATATTGAAATACTTTTTAAACTCCTCCACTATTCAAATTATTTCACATATAAAGCAAAAAGGAAATCTCGCCGAATTCACAGTTTAAAAAAAAGAGAATTTAGAAGAACATAATCTTGATAAAATTAGATTCCATATATTTTCACGTATAAGGCGAGATTTAGATAAAACGTGGTAAAAATTCATAGCAAATTTTCATGAATTCATCCTATACCTGTCGTATAAGACGGCTGCTTATTGATTATATAAAGATGATGTTATTGAAAATGTTGTTACTTATTGTATTCTTAGAAATTCAAAATAAAAGAAATAACAAAACCGATTCTATATCATGTTTTTCCTACACACGTTCCATAAAAGGAAAACCATTATTTTATTTGTTTCATCACGTGATCTCTTGCGGATACTGACTCTTCTTCTTCCTCTTCTTGTCCTATATCTAAACAGCTACAAACAGCCTGGCGTACTAATGGCCATTTACTTATACAGGGTGACTCCAAAAAACGGGAACTTTTTAACAATCCAATAAAACCAAGAGTGATGGAAGAAAAATATTTTATTCATAGTAATTGAAACCTTAAGACATGCCATTTAAGAAACAATGATGTAATTTTCATTTTTTTAAAAATTACTTCCTGTAGATGGCGTCCTCCTGTACGAATGTATTCTTGAAATTTGCTGTTGAGATTCCTCATTGACTGCTGCAACATCTCAGCTGGGATACTGTGAATTTCATCTTGAATTCTAAATGGCGAACTCTTTACTTGCCCAAGGTCACTGTCTCGCAGTGTTGCCACTTTCTCATGTATGGCAGTACGCACTTCAAACATTCCCGTTTTTTTTTTTGAGTCACCCTATACTTCATCACTGTTATGGGGTCCACCCTTTTTTCATACAAGTGGACTCGACCAGTGTGTACTTGTACTACTGCCGATGAATACCCGGGGGTAACAGTAACAGAAGAGAGAGATACACTGATAAAGTGATACAGTGAGTAATAGAGAGAGTAAGAGTGTGAGGTAACCGCTTTGTAGGAGTCACAGTTGCGAGCACGTAGACTCAGAAGGAAGTCATACTTCGATACTGAATTTCCCAGACTGTATATATTTTATTATTGCTACTAACCGCATTTCTGGTTCTACTAACCGTATTACCAATTGTATTATTACGTCAATACATTTATTTGCTATATTTCATTCCTGTGTTTGTCATTCATTTCAGACCGGATTTCATCTCGGAATCCACAACAATCGATAATCACAAAATATCACGAATAGCTGATTGATAACTGATAAAGGGTGCTGTGAACGCAATCATAACTCGATGTTTAAATTTTCTCAGCTGAGCTTGCATAGATACATGTTAATGTCTTTGATATGAAATTATGCTTCGAATAGACAATTTATTAGGAAGTTATGCCAGTAAATATATAAGGTACAAAAAGTTTTCTTACTTTTAGTATCAGTTTATTTGATAATATGAATTTTTTCATCTATGTTACTGGTTATCCCATCGAGGCCGAGGTCAGCCTACGGACAAACATCACTCCGCATTTAAGGTTTCTTTTTTCGAATTTGTAGTATAAGATGACCACCGATTTTTAAGGGTGATTTTGGGGGATTTAAAGATCGCGGGAATACACGGCACATAATCCAACGTGAAACCTTAATAACGAATACAACTGCAAATAATTTATCTAAACATTGTATAAGATATATTATAGCTATTTCGAAAACAATTTCATTTAATACAAGATAATTAATAAGAGCATTAATCTTTTGAGCCCCACGTTCCTGAACAATTTTAACCCTTCTATTTGAGCTCCTGAATCAAAATTAGCAAATAATTGGGCATATAATGTTTTAAAAAGTTATGTATCGAAAGATACATGATCGCCTAAGCGTGTATCACGCATGGCACACAAGTGACTGATTCCTTGTATATATGCCGAATTCGAATCTCAGTTGAATCCATTACATTCACTTACGTTCTAAAAAATAGTCCTTGATTGCTTGCCTGACGGTCCAGGTTGAAACACTGCAGGCTTCATGGTAAAAAACTATTTTTTTTTTTATCCAAAAAATATGCACAAAACACAATGAAAAGACGCTGACATATTGGTATAACGTTCGATGACATCAGAATATTACGGCTTTTCTGATTGGCCGTTCAAAATAAGACAACCAATAGCAAAACACGAGGCGAATGTTTACCCACGGTGGCTGAGAATTAAGACATTTTCCTCTACCACTGTTCAACCGGTGACTGGGCATTACGTCATGTTTCTCTACCGACGGTAAAGCGGTGGTCAGGGCTCAAACAGTTAAATTTGAAATATTGAATATAGAAAACAGACTATAAAACAATATTCTGTGAAATGCAGATTTTAATATTTAAATAAAAGATTATGTGAACACAAATGTTATAGATCCACACATTTAGCGCATTAGTCGTTCAGTGTAATAAGTGGTACGTTTTTTATACTCATGTTCACCGGATATATGGCCCAAGAGTCAATGAAGGTAGAGAGTTACGTTGTGGCATTATATGAGTGTAAGAAAAGACAAGATGTGGAGTTAGTGGCGCTATGCAAGAAAGATAATTGTTAACTTTTGACTTAAAGAGGTCAAGTTTGTCTGCCGGGAGTCCGTTCTACAAAGCGGTACGTCTTGGGAATAAAATGTCAGTGTAAATCGATTTCGACTTAAAGAATGCAGAAAATTAAATAATCGAACATCACATAATATTGATAAAACGAAACACATAATACAACAGGACAGCCGAATAACTTAATGCAAATTAATTAAAAGAGAAAATAGAGATAATATATAGAAAAGAGAAAATATTGAAAGTGGAATAATTTCGAAAAATTGACGGTCGAGCGATGATTTTCTGCTTTGGGGGAAAGACTACTTTAATATTCTCTCTTTTTATCTGTATATATATATATATATATATATATATATATATATATATATATATATATATTATATACAGAAAATTATTACTTAACTGTAAATATGAATTTTTGATCTTGCTTCCCCGATTTCACAATTTTTTCGAATTATCTATTCTTCCAGGCGTCTGTTGATTGAATAAGTTCATTTCCATTGTTTTTCAATGTTTTTCATTATTTTCGCGTCTTTTACGTCATACAAATTTCCGCCAGTCCCAGAAGAATTTGGATTACTACCCAACACAAAAGACAATAGCTAAACACAATAAAACATAAGAAAAAAATAATTCCTTTAAATAATATGTGAATATAACCATTCCTATCCTGATGAAGGTCACAAGTGGTGTAGCAAAAAATATGGAAAATAAAGTATAATATATAACAAATACACATTATAATCAAAAACGTTTGCGTCTTCTCTTTTCTCTTTAAAATATATACTTTTCTCCCATTGGATCAACTATAATCTCTCTCCTCTCTCTCTCTCTCTCTCTCTCTCTCTCTCTCTCTCTCTATCTATATATATATATATATATATATATATATATATATATATATATATATATCAAAAGAAACTCTTAGCATATATATATATATATACTAGATTAGCAATAAGGTCTCATCAATTCTCATTTGAATTAGCTAGATGTAACTGTTGTGGATTCCGGGATGAAATCCGGTACCAATAAATAACAAACGCCAAGAATGAATATATGAAAATAATGTATTAACATAATAATACAAACTGGTAATGCAGGTTAGTAGTTCCAGGAATGCGGGTTAGTAGCAAAATATATATACAGTCTTTGGTATTGAAGTACGCTGTATGACTTCTTACTGAGTCTACGTGCTCGCTCACTATGACTCTTGGTCGCTACGTTCGTTCTGCCTGTTTGTTACCTTACTCTCACTCTTCCGGTTACCTACAACCTTTCACTCTACCTCTCTTCCGGTCTTGCTCTTGTCTCGGGTCTTCACGTAGCAGTAGTATATGTATATACTGGTTGAGCCCATTTGTGTAAAAAGGGGCGGACCCCTCAACAGTAACTGTAAGTTTTCTGCTAAGCGTTTCTTTTTTCGCCCTTCTTGCTCATGGAATTTTCTTCTGGTTCCATGATTTCTAGCCAACTTTGACATCCAAAAATCTAAAGGCAAATCAGTCGTTATCCGCTGTCTTTGTGATTACTTTTCTATTGTTCCCGGTACTTAATAATGTTTCTGTTTGCTAATTCCTTCTCAGAAAGTAACCTCTTGTGTCTCCATGACTTTCCTGCCTTGCATCGAGTGAAAGGATTAAAAATAAGTTAAACATAGAATTTTGAGCTGTGTCTACGCATGCGCTGCTCAAATATGAGATCAATTGACCAAGTTATTAGATTACACGATGGCGCAATTAATCAGTCTCCGGGAGATTAGTATCAGCCATGCTGATGGGAAGAAAAACGGAGTCTCTCAGATGATTAAGAGAGAGAGAAGTTTCGCTTTGAAGGTGTTAAAGAGAACATCCCAATGCCTTAGTTAATAAAAGACTGTAGGTAATTCTTTAGATCAGCTGCTAATTTGGCTTTATCGAACTGATCAAAATTACTATCCAGACATGAGGAAATATTTGTGTCATCAGCATAGATATCAACTGATGTCATCAGGAATGTCTTTGATGAAAATTAAAACAAAGTAGCTCCAAGGCTACAGTAATGGTTAGCGTCTCGGACTGAGGAATCGGAGAGCCGAGTTCGAATTCTAGTCGGATCCATTACATTCACTTACGTGCTAATACCCTTGGGAAAGGAATGAATTTTCTTCTTCTCCCCACCAGCTATGGGTAAATAGCAAGACAGACGGGGTTGCCTTGGATTGCAACTGGTCTGCTGAAGAAAGAAATGGCAACCTACTGCGGGAAAAAATCTACCTCAACATTTATGTATCGAAAGATACATGATCGCCAAAGCGTGTATCACGCATGGCACATAACTGACTGATTCCTTGTATATATGCCGAGTTCGAATCCCAGTTGAATCCATTACATTCACTTACGTTCTAATACCCTTGGAAAAGGTATGAATCCTCTTCTTCTCTTTCCCAGTTGTGGGAAAATAGTAGGAAAGACCGGATTCTATAGCCTTGAATAGCAACTGGTCTACCGCAGAAAGAAATGTCAACCTATGTATGCTAATTTTCTCCGTACCAGTTATGGGTAAATAGGCATAGTGGGTTCTAAACACTCAACACATGAAGAAACTAACAACGACAGAGACAAAACACCCTTGAAATGGCTAAAGAAGTGGCCGAAAGCGCTTGGAACAATGAAATTTATGGGGAATTTTTGTACTACCAAATGTAAGGCAACTCTGAATTCAAAAACGGGCCTGGCAAAGGTTGGGCACCATTAGGCTATCTTGCTCTAGAAACACCACTTCTACTGCGGTTTCAGTAGACATGGTGCCGCTAAGACCCTGCGTGTGGGGAGAGATTAATTAATTTTTTTTTTTATATATTTTTCGATGTGAAATATTCTCGATATGAGACATTCTCTTTTTGTGTGTTACTGACATGTCTTTCAAGAAATGTCTTTCTTGATATATATATATATATATATATATATATATATATATATATATAGAGAGAGAGAGAGAGAGAGAGAGTGTGTGTGTGTGTGTGTGTATGGAGGAATAAAATGGGAACCTAATATATATATATATATATATATATATATATATAAATATATATATATATATATATATATATATATACACACACACACACACTAGGTTCATATTTTATCCCTCCACATTTCTGAGTTGATAATACCAATATAGGTTCAAATGAGGCAAATTTGGGTTTCTAATTCATGTAATTTATATGCTCTGTTATAATAAATACATTGACCTTTTTTTGAGGATCAGTTTTAATATTTGATATTATTAGGATTCACTTGGATTATATATCAACGGATTAGTACTTGTGATTTACAAAGGAGGCTACATATAAAGTAAGAATAAGGATTGGGGATTGAAATCAATGTTAGATTGGCTGACCTTTTAGATCTTTCACTCGCTTCTTGAAGACGATTCAGACAAACTGATTGAAAACTGCTGAGTCCACTAAAACACGTTGATCTCCATTCTACCCGCTCCAAACCTAAGCGCTCGAGGGTGTTATTGGGTATATTGACAGCTGAGAAGCTAGTTGCTCTTAAGCTTGTCTTTGTATCTTAGCCATGGGCGTCCTACATTTCTGTAGCCCTGATCTAACTGGCTGTACATTAGTGTATATATATATATATATATATATATATATATATATATATATATATATATATATATATATATATATTAAAAATACACAAACACCTACGTTTGTAGTGAAACTCAGAGTTTAAATCAGATTTTTTATACCATTTGTGCATCATAAACTGGGTAACCATGAAACTCTGAGTTGCACTACAAACGTAGGTGTGTATGTATTTATTAATATATATTTTGTTGTTCTGTTTAACTACATTGAGCAGTTTGTTAACACCATAAGTTAAATATTTATTTGCACATCTATATATGTACATTATCACACGAAGATATGATTGCTAATATCTCGTTATTTACTTTATGCTCACATATCTATCTATCTATCTATCTATCTATCTATATATATATATATATATATATATATATATATATATATGCTCGAGTTGTGCAAATTTTTCCGTTCATATTAATTCATGACACCTATATAGCCCCGGTATAACTGGCTGTACATTAGGATCTTGGGTATCCTGTCATTAGACATTCTCAATACATGACCAGTCCACCGTAACTGAGACTGTATGAGAAAAGTCTTGATTCTTTCGATATTACACCTGTTAAACAGGTCTACGTTAGATGTCCTATCTTGAAGTTTAACTCCACAGATAGTACGCAGACAGCTTTTATGGAAAATATCCAGCTGGCGTATATGGTACCTGTATGTAATCATTGAGATCGTGGGGTATGTGTCCGTTAACGATGGGACACAACAAATATATTGGATTATAAAAATAGCATAGTGTACTAAATATATTTATTACGTAACAGATATACAAGTGTTCACCATATCCAAGATTTTGCTATTTCTTGCAAGTAACTGATATTTCTTTTGCTGACGGTGGACCCGCATTATGTCGTGGACTCTAAAAGAAATTGTATGCTTGCATGTCCTCTTGTTGGTTTTGACCATCTCAGGAAGTAATATTCAAGCGATTCAATGGCCGAGCGCTTTCAGCTATACTTTTAGCTGTTATCAACTGAAAATATCTTCGAAAGTGCTCGGATATACAGAACATTCGGATAATTTACGACAAGATTTATGTCCAGAAAAGAAGAAAATATTTAGAAGATAAATAAATAAATAAATATAAAAACTTAACCGTAATACCTGACCAGCAGTATTTTGTGAAACTTGTATAAAAGAAGGATTGCTACCAAAATAAACAATTATATATCTCTATATATGTAAAGATGTAGCCTCTGTCTGTTTGTTATCGAACTCCTCCTAGGCTTCTCGAGAGAGACCCCCATAACCATATATATTCTGAAACTACGTTACTCAGGGTACTTCACTTTGATCAATTCGGCGGGGGAGGGGGACACAAAACCCCACTGAAATTTTGTCCGTTCAATTTAAATTAAATTTAAATTTGAACAGGGGAATGGCTCCTATCCAAAATACAGAAGGAGGAAGCCAGAAGGTCACATCGGCAAGATCATTTTGATTAACGGGAGTACACGGAGGGGGGTGGGTAAAAAAAATCTCTCACTGAATATTTTTCCCTTTGATATGAATTAAATTTATATTTGAACAAGGAGAATAATACCTTGTGTACTTGGATAAATAAATTTCATTTTGATCAAAGTGGGTACCCGTCGGGCAAAAATACCCGCACTGATTTTTTTTTTTTTTACATTTGATTTAAATTAGAATTAAATTTGTAAGAGAAAATGACTCCTATCCAAAATATAGAAGGAAAAAGCCAGAAGATGGAGGTCACATCGGCAAGATCATTGAGTAATGCATCATTTATCTCCACAAATTATAACAATGATTTAAAATCAATCATCATTTTGCGTAACACGCAGCAAGTCGGGTAATTCTGCTAGTATACCTAGATGAATATATATATATATATATATATATATATATATATATATATATATATATATTGAGAGAAATACGAGAAGGAATTTGAATTCAAATGTGATGGATTTTAGATTTGCTTTTCTTCTTATTCTTCTTATAGGAAGCCGAATATTTTTGCATCCATTGGGTATTATAATTTTCAATGAGAAAAGAAAGTTGTCGCATTAATAAAGATTTTTCTTTCTTTAATATTTAATCCGCAATCACTTTGTTTAAGTTTTGGATTTAAATATCTGCCCTCCGATGTATCAAATCACCGCTAGTCGCCTTCGCTAATAGAAAAGTGAGCAATATATCTATTTTATTTGCTCAGGGAGATATACTTCAAACTGGAGACATTTTGCATTTTATAGCTTGTCAATTTATCCAGTTCGTCCCGGTAACCATGCTTAGTTCCCAAGAAAGTAATTCCCACTTAAGTCGACGATTACAAAAAAGAAAAAAAATACTTATAAAAAAGATGCTTAAATCATTAGCGAGTCAGTCGGAAGACATTTAAAAAGGAAGCCATTCAATTTGTTGTATGTCTTGAAGGTGTTTCTAGTTTGATGAAAAAAGTATTCGAAATTATTATTTGATTCTTTTTCCTTTTGTAAAAAAAAAAAACGAGAAATATAATACTTGTGAACACTGTTTGATGATAAAGTTTATGAATTGAAAGAAACGTTAACTAGTGAGACATCGCATTATACGATTCAAAAGTAATCAATATCTTCATCTATATATATATATATATATATATATATATATATATATATAGATAGATAGATAGATAGATTAAAATAAACATATACATATAGAACTATATAGTATATATTATCGTTATGTACACATGTACACACGCATACCATCAAATATATATATATATATATATATATATATATATGTATATGTATATATATATATATATATAGAGAGAGAGATTAAATTAACATATACACATAGAACTATATAATATTATCGTTATATACACATGTACACACATATCCTCAAATATATATATATATATATATATATATGTATATATATATATATTATATATATATATATATATATAGAGAGAGAGAGAGACTAAAATAAATATATACATATAGAACTATATAATATTATCGTTATATACACATGTACACACATATCCTCAAACATATATATATATATATATATATATATATATATATAGGTGTATGTATATAAATAAAAAAGAAAGAACAGTAAGATATATAATCCGGTGTTCTTATTGATATTTTTACAGAATAGTGCTCGATGTAAATTTACAGTGCATTAATATTATAGATTAATTGATTTAAAATGTTTTTTTCCGCTACACAGTTCTAACCATGTTTCAAAAAAGGAAGCTAAAAGCCCCGAATTTAATTTTGTAATTAAATTAAAGATATTAGTTGCGAAAATTCGCTTGAGGATGAAATGGAAATAATGTCTTTAATTTAATTACAAAATCACTTTCCTACAGTTGCAATGTAGCTTCCCCCTGGATTTTCTATAAGTATTTTCATGGTAATTATTTTGATGACCTTTCATCTATGGTACGTATACTTTATGAATTTATTCACAGTACTATATTGGCAGCAAGGTCTCTTCATCTAGCAGTTGAAATGGCTAGATGTAATCGTAAGTTGTATGCTAAGATTTTTTTCTCTCGCAATTCTCGCAATTCTCGCTTGTGAAAGGCTCTCCTGGGTTCTTGCTCTCCAACCAACATTGATCTTTAAAAATTTCAATGCAATATCGATTGTTATCTACTGTCTACTGAATTCTTGTTTTAATTTCCTTAATATATATATATATATATATATATATATATATATATATATATATATATATATATATGTTGACTTCTACGTTCTCTTTTATATTTACACACGCTCTATCTCTGATATTCAGCACTTTATCCCATAAATATTGCACATCTTAAGACTATATTTCTTTATGTTTCATTAAATAATATAGACAAGTGTTGTCTATTTATTTTATGTAAATTCTTTTCATAACGTCTGCTAAGCTTAATAACATTATTTAACGAAGAAAGAAGATCACAATATTGATACATATTTTTTTAATCCAATCTAAATTTTCGGCTTACATAAGCCATTATCAATACACGGACGAGAATGTGATCATAGTCTGTTTCTGTTTACAAGGAGGATTTCCAAGCAACGACAAACACGTGCATATAAGACGATGAATCGCATCGCAGCTCTTGACGTCACACATGACCACACGAGAGTGAATTCGAGAAGTATGAAGTATGGGAAGCCGTTGGTATATACCAATGGCTTCTGTTACCATTTATATCCATTTAAGGATATTTGTGGAGACTTCATAGTTTAATTTGTTTAGGGTAGATTTCAACTGTTTTATGTAAATAGCTTGAATAATTTTTAGTTTTTCTTTATTATTTTCATGTTTGAATATAATTGTGTTTTCAACAAGGATTTGTCTATGCGGCCAGGTATGTTGATTTAAATGCCTACAAATGTTAGAGTTTTCATTCAAATGTAGTGTCAAGCATCGTAAAAGCGAGTTTGTGGTGTGACCAACATAAATATTATTTAATTCCTTGGAGATACAATCTCCCAAAGGGCACTTGAATTTGTAAACTATGTTGTTTTTTTTGCAAATCGCTAACCAAGGGAAAGAATCATTGCGAATAATTGAGTTGGATATACTAGATTTAGTGTAGTATATGATTAACACACAATTTAAATACACATAATATATAAATATAT
>CAHIKZ030004986.1:1490000-1497500 GCA_903632075.3 Acanthosepion pharaonis | reverse complement strand
CTTGAAGTAATATGAATGACATTTTGTTTTTACTGGCATCAGTGAGGAATATATAACCTCCTCAAATACCCCAAAATATAATACTTCCTCAAATAACCCAAAATATAATACTTCTTCAAATAACTCAAAATATAATACTTCCTCAAATAACCCAAAATATAAAACTACCTCAAATGACCCAAAATCTAATACTTCCTCAAATAGCCTAAATTATAATACTTACTCAAATACCCCAAAATATAATACTTCATAAAATAACCTAAAATATATTACTTCCTCAAATACCCCAAAATATAAAACTTCATCAAATACCCCAAAATATAATACACTATCAAATAACCTAAAATATATTACTTCCTCAAATAACCCAAAATATAAAACTTCCTCAAATACCCCAAAATATAATACTTCCTCAAATAGCCTAAATTACAATACTTACTCAAATAACCGAAAATATAATACTTCATAAAATAACCTAAAATATAATACTTCCTCAAATAACCCAAAATATAAAACTACCTCAAATGACCCAAAATCTAATACTTCCTCAAATAGCCTAAATTATAATACTTCCTCAAATACTCCAAAATATAATACTTCCTCAAATAACCCAAAACATAATACTTCCTCAAATAACCTAAATTATAATACTGCCTCAAATACACCAAAATATAATACTTCCTCAAATACCCCAAAATATAATACTTCTTCAAATAACTCAAAATTTAAACTTCCTGAAATACCCCAAAATATACTTCCTCAAATAACCTAAAATATAAAACTTTTTCAAATAACCAAAAATATAAAACTTCCTTAAATACCCACAAAATATAATACTACTTCAAATAACCTAAAATATAATACTTCCTCAAATAATCCAAAATGTAATACTTTCTCAACTAACCCAAACCATAATATTCCTCAAATACCTCAAAACATAATAATTCCTCAAGTAAAGCAAAACATATCAAACTACTATACCGTAACAAAATGCCTTCTAAATATAAATAAGATGAAAATGTCATAAAAATCTTATAAGTACTAATATATCCCCCATTGATCGCAGCCAAATATAAAATTTAATATATATTATACTAAATATAACACCACCAAATTAATCATATACAATAACTGTTCTCCATCAAATAATATTTTGAAAACGACCAACATTGTATATAAGTTTAAACGTCCTTCGGGACATTGTATCTGTGACAAAAAAGTAAGTCATAAGAAGTAAATATGTAAGTTATAGTGAGTAAAAAGTACGTAAATATGTTGGTTTGACGACCACAGCATTATGAAGACGCCTGACACTTCATTTGTAAGATAAAAGTTTTATTGCTCAACTCTAAAGACATATTCCTGTCCATCTTCACAATACAGGAAAATATTTGTTGACAACACCAATATAAATCACCATGACAATAATAAAGAAAAAATTCCGAGGCCCAAATAAATCAAAATCAATCAACCAAAACACAACAAAATTTATTACGAGTGTGCATATAACAAACATTTAATGACGTTTTCCAATATATATATATATATATATATATATATATATATATATATATAAATAAAAAAGTGAACATCAATTGCGCCTAGAATGAAACAGCTGTCGCCTCTGAGTGTTGATTCAATGTTCACTTTTATATTTATATTTACATAAGCTCTATCTCTGATGTTGAGCACTTTGTCCCGTAAATATAGCAAGCTTTAAAACTATATATATATATATATATATATATATATATATATATATATATATATATATATAGAGAGAGAGAGAGAGAGAGAGAGAGAGAGGAGTACCAGTAAAATTGTCCAAATCGTGTAACAGCAGCAAAATTGTACAATTGTTAGGTAAAGATCTGAACCGTTGTATCTTAGAAATGATTAAGGATAAATTGCTCGAATTCTCCGTGGTTTTTTATGACATTATTAGACTCTACTTTGTGTAATAAGAATGTATAATTACACACTCTCTCTCTCCCCATATATATATATATATATATATATATATATTTGGGTTCTTTATATATATATATATATATATATATATATATATATATATATATATAGAGAGAGAGAGAGAGAGAGAGAGAGAGAGAGAGAGAGCAGAGACAGGCAGACAGACAGACAACTGTGTTGTTAGAATATTTTTTTCAACTATGAGAACCAATTTTTAGAGTGAAAATGCGTATACGGAAATATTAGAACACCCTAATATATATATATATATATATATATATATATATATATATATATATATATATATAAATTAGATTATTGAAGTGATTTTATAACATGCTTATGTCATAATTTTCGAATAAATTATATTTCCACTACGCTTTTTTAAGAATAGTATTTTTGGTTTGGAATTTATTCTGTATATACCAATCCTATATATATATATATATATATATATATATATATATATATATATATATATATATATATATATATAGATTAACATTGCAGCTTATGTAACAGCGTTTCCCCTATCGAGGGTGTTTGGTCGATTTAAACCTTTTCAAAAACCCTTTATTCTACATACAACACCATCACTTGATAAGACATCCGAAGTGTTGAAACAAAATGGCTATTTTTGTTATTACAATTTATTTCGTATATACGAATCCTATACTTGGATATACATACATATATATATATATATATATATATATATATATATATATATATATGTATATTTTTTAAAATTATATTTATATATATTAAATTATATCTATGTATATATATATATATATATATATATGTTAAGAAATGGACAGGTCCGACAATTTATTTATTAAAGACATTTTATATTTTAACGTTGTTATTTCATAGATACAAGTATTTAAGCAAATTTCTGTTTTAAGATAAACAGTATTAAATAACATTTAATGAACGAATATTTTCTATGAAAATTTCTCGGACATTCAGGCCGGTAAATGTTATTTAATACTGTTTTATATAAACAAACATTTCTATAAAAATAAACGGCGTTTAAAAAATATAAATATATATATATATATATATATATATATATATATATATTAAATTAGATTATTGATGCATATTTATCTGTCCATTTTTTACACTGTTCTTATTAATGCTGATTCTTCATATTCTTTTAAAACTCAAATCGTCTCGTGGCAGAAAATCTTTCTACCCCCTCTCTCACGCACACACACTAACACGCGCACACACACACACACACACACACACACACGCGCGCGCGCACACACACGCGCACACACACACACACGCGCACACACACACACACTGCAAGCATTTGAGATTTTTAATTTAAACTTGGCATCACTAATTTGTGCTAATTTCACCATCTGACAGGGATCAAATTAAATATTTTTTCTCAAAAAGAATCGATGGAATGTGATAAAAATAGCCCACTCATTGAAAATATTTTTTTAGACTGATACAAAATCTGTCATGTGGGTGCCAATATTACCTGTATCCTCGTTATTTTTTTTGTTTTGTTTTTGTTTATATAATAAATAATATACATCAATTAATTTTTAGAATAAAAACACCTTTTTCACAGCGTTTAATGGAGAAAACATAAAAGAAAGAATCTGAATTCTTCAAGAGTGAAAACAAAGCACATTCAACAAGAAACGGTAGACTTTGAACCAGGAACTTTTATTTCTTGAATCCGACTGGTAAACGTGATGAAAAATAGGTTTCCAATGTCGACACGAGAAAAAGAAAAACAACAAAACTATAAAACAAACGGAAAAGACACTGCTCATTCCAAAATAAGAAACGAATGCCTATATCAAGTACTCCATCTTTGTGTCGTCCATTATGAGGTATTTGGAACGTGGAAGGGCATCGCTGCAGACATTTATTGCCAGCAATTAGTTCCAGTAAAGAGAAAAGCTGTTATTCCCCTAGCATGAGAAATGCAAAGTATGCACGTTGCAAAACGAAAGCTTAGAAGAAATGAGATCATTAGGATGAGTGATTCTTCAGCCTCTTCCATAGTCACCAGATTTGGCACCAGCAGATTTTCATTCGTTTCCATCTTTAGGACTTTTCAGAAGTGGCAGAACATTCAGGAACAATGAAAAAAGCGGGAAAATGTCTTTTGTCGGTAAAAATTTAGATATCTTTTAACGGTAAATCGAACATTTGACTACCCAACGGGTATCAGTCGTTGAAAAAGCAAGGTAATTACAATTTTTGATAAATCAATTTAAATTTCATTTGCTTTTATATCCTTTCAGGTTAAACGTAATTACATCACGAACGCTCTAATATACAGGCTGGTCCTAAAGTCTTTATCACCCCTTATGAAAAAGGACTGAGAACAATAGAAGAACAAGCAATACAAAGTACATGTATTGGATTCAGTCTATTCACTTTCATTGACGCTGTCACATCGAGAAGGTCTGTATGAACACGATCAGATTCATGGCACAAAATGATGCGGTGCCCTATACTATGTGATATGTTACGAAGCCGTGCTTTGTTGATTGCCGGAAAGGTTCTCCCATCGGCGTCCTTTAACCGATAGGTATTCTGGTATCGTTCATGTGAAACTGTCTCTTTTGATAATACCCCCAAAAGCGCTGTTATATTATATAGAGGTGACAACGCATTCGGTCCACCACACACACACACACACACACACACACACACACACACACACACACATATATATATATATATATATATATATATATTTAACTGGATTGATGTGAGTTTGTAACCTAGGTTTCACGCTATTTCCGATCGTCCGACAAACTCTGACGATTGTATATAGCGTGAAACCCAGGGTCTCAAACTCACATCAATCCAACTAAATATGTTACCTCTATAACCAATATTTAGCGCTTTACAATGGTACCATGCATATATAATATATGAATGATATATATAAAAATTGCATATATATATATATATATATATATATATATATATATATATATATATATATATATTTTATATATATGTGCGAGAGTGTAAATAAATTTAAAAGTGGACAATGTATTTCATACGTCATCAAGATTGCATTTAATATGAGACAGACTGTCATCCCTGCTCAAAACTGACACACACACACACACACACACATACACACACACACACACACATATATATATATATATTTATATATATATATATATATATATATATATATATATATATATATATACGGTGGCTTACGGCCAAATATCAGGATTGAACACAGGTTCTCAGTTGATTACAGAAGTTAAGCAACATCGAGCCTGGTCAGTTACTAGAGGGACGACCGCTTGGGAATAGCAGGTGTTGTAAGATTGGATGCAAACGTGGTGTAATGGATAATGGCTCAGAATAGGAAATCGGACAGCCGAGTTTCAATTCCAGTCGGGTTCATTATATTTACTCATCTCCCCGCCCCAGCAAGAGTTAAATAGCTGAACTTGTATCCTGAAAATCATTATTTTCTCCAAAAAAATTTCTTACAATCGAAAAATATTTGATGGTTATAAATAACCCGCAAAGGGTTGATAAGCCGTAAAAAAGAAATCAATCATATATTACTACACGATATCTGTTTTATCATTGATTTAGGTTATCGGGAAAAATTGCTTATTACTGATATATATATATATATATATATATATATATATATATATATATACTGTACGGGACCCGTCTTGTTTTGTAAAGTCTATTCATCTAGCAGGTAGGTGTTTCTGTTACTTTGGAGACCAAAGTGGTTTCGGTGGGATTTTAGGTACAACCTGCTTGGTAAGATAATTCTAGCATAAAGGCAGCATATGTGAGCAACGTGTGATTTTTAGGAAAAATGTAAAGAGAATGAGAATTTATGTTTCTAATCAAAAAGAGAGATACATTTTTTATCTCTCCTTTGCAGTCCTTAGTATCTTTGCTATGAGGGACTGAACATAGGAAACCGTCCGAAACACAATCCTAGGAAGTGGTTTAATGATAACCGGAAGGATAATCTTGGAAGGCATTGCGCATGTGCAACATTAGGAAGAACTAACTTTAAATCGTACAAAACGGAGGCTGTTTATAAGTGTTATACGGGAACATACCTATTCTATTGTTAATAGACTCTCCCACATATAATAAGTAGTAGTAGTAGTAGCAGTCGCGAACGAGCTAAGTGAGTTGGTCCGAGTTCAGTCTGAAGTCGGACGACCAGCTGACCGGTTGAACTCTCTGCCTTCGGGCGGGGAGGAACCCGAACGAGGCTACGCCGAAAAACGGAGTCTATTTCGGGGAGGTAAACCGACCCTGAACCCGTTTATACGGGTTCAATGGGCATATTTTGGGCCGAGTTCACGGGCTCGGAGATCCTACGTTAAACCGGCCTTGTGCCACATGATGCCCTCGTGTGGTGGGGGGGGGGTGACTAAATATCCTCAGTGAGTTGGTGAGTCAGTCGATGTCGGACATTTAAGTATCAACCACCACAACTAGATTGCTGCGTCATTAACTCTTATAACAAGTTCCTAACATTTTGTACGTCGAACCTAATTTAAGACCGACTTAGTGAAATACAAGCCTCCACTGTGAAACTACTCTACAACAATAAGAAAGCGGATGAATGTCTCAGATAGAACGTGATCCCCGATGAGGCACTCTGCCAGCTAATACAGAGTTCTGGAAACGTAGTGTGTGTGAGCGCATGACGCTCTGAAAGGTTATCATAACAGAAGCAAACCAACGATGCCAACCGACCTGTGTTGTTTGCGACCAGGTTTAAAATTCATCGCCTGGAATGAGGAAACACATTAATAACGTAAGATATTTTCTTCGCCTGCTACGTGGCTGGATGTATGTAGAAGGAAATAATGAGTACAAGGAAGAATGATAGAGATTGTCCTTTGAATTGAAAAGGTTAAAATTGTAGTGTTCAGGAAGAAATTAACTCCACAAAGTACCGGTTCTCGAATAAAAAAAAAATAACTGTCTGAGTAAAACTTCCTTCATATAAATGGAATAAAGAGTGAATATGCATTTGGAGAGCTATATTCAATTAAACCAGAGTTGCCTATTACAGTGATGCCTTGTGATAGTCATACTCCTAAGCGAGTTGAGAGCCGCCATTGTTAGATATGTCGCCGTTGTAGAAATGTAGTTCATACGCATGTCCGGATGACGCAAATATATATATATATATATATATATATATATATATATATATATATATATGCCAATGGAATAAACTAATTCTCATATCTTTTGATGTATTTGTTTGTAATGTCGGTGTATATTCAGGTGTATGCCAGAGAGAAAAAAATACAGCAGTTAAAAGACAATGAAAATAAAAATGGTAGCAAATGCATTCGAATTTAGATCAAATAAATTCGCCAAAACAATAGCGTTTCTACAGTATAAGCGATCAATTCCCATGAGGGGCCTAATAACAAAACGAATTCTTGACTACAGAGAAGACGACCTCTGGCAAGACGTGGTAAATAGCTTTGTGTGTGTATGTGTGTGTGTGTGTGTGTG
>CAHIKZ030004986.1:1462500-1480000 GCA_903632075.3 Acanthosepion pharaonis | reverse complement strand
AACACGGACTGTTTTATTTTGAAATACTGTAGTTCAAAAACAGTATTTTTTTTTCATTTGAACATGAGCTATTGAAAATTAGAGAGTTATCTCCCTTTAATTGATTTTTATCAGTAGAAGTCAAAATGGCGGAATCCGATAACAATAGCAGTAATGAAAACTTGGGAAACCAAAATTTCAAGATTGTGGGTCCAGATACGGCCCGGAATGTTTTTAATTTGTTCGCGGAGTCGGCCTGATTCCAAAATGGTATGATATATTGGGCTACGGCCTCTAGGAGTAAAGATGAAAAAATCTAACATAGTGACAGACTGACATTCGGATTTATATATAGATGTCAATATCCGTGTCTTACATTCATTATCTTTTTTTTTTTTCGATTCACTGTGGTCTTCCACAGTGTGCTGGTCAAACTTTCGGCCTCCAGGGCAGAGAGGAACCTAGACGAGGCTATGCCGAAGGGTAGTATCTCGTCTGGGGTGGTATACAGCTACCCGACCCCGTTTTATGCGGGGCTCGGATACCCCACAATAAACTCGGTCTTGTGCCACATCCGACCGGGTGGGACGGTTAGTGGATATCTTGATTACCTTTTTTTTCTTTTTTAATCGGCCTTCAGGCTTGAATCAATGTGTAGTATCTGTCCTCGGGCTGACAAACTAGATTTTATCACTCAGTTATGTTTCTGTCTTCGCAAAAAGCGCAAAAGTGTTGCGTCTCAGACTGCGAAACTTGGATGAGATCGTAGAATCTGTTATTACACTATAAAGTGTAATTAAAGCCCGGTTCCGAGAATTCTACGTCCTACGATCAATACTTAAATACTAGCAATATATTTGAAATTATATATATATATATATATATATATATATATATATATATATATATATATACACGCACACACACATACACACACAGACACACACACAGACACACACACACACACACACACACACACATATATATATATATATATATATATATATATATATAATATAAAAGGCTCAATATCAATATTCCATGGTTGAAATTTATTACATTGGAATCGTAATCCCTATCCAATTCATCAAACCTAAAAAATAAAAATAATATTACATTGGAAAATTTTGAATTTGTAGGTCTGATGAATTGGATCGTGATTACGATTCCTAAGTAATAAATTATAACCATGGAATATTAATGTTTGAACCTTTTATATTATATTCTTACTCTGTCCTGTACATTGAACTCTACCTGGATTCTATCTTCTTCGGAATTTATGTTTATATATATATATATATATATATATATATATATATATATATATATATATAATGACGACTAATATATATATATATATATATATATATATATATATATATATATATATATACTAAAAATATATTGGAAAAATATTACTAGCAATATATTTGACTCTCGACAAAAAAAAAAAAAACTATTGAGAAAAAATATGACAATAAAACATGATCCCCAAAATGATTTCTTACAAAGAAAAGGTATTCTATATTAGAAATCTTGGTGTTAAATCAAGTATTGAGCTTGAAATGTCGTAAACCAAAATAAATCAAACCACTCGGATAATCCTAACCACTCGTCAGCATCTTCTATATTTCATTATAGCGGAAGGGTTGGGGGACAGTGACGCCAGACAGGAATCCAAGCGTTCCTATCAAATCGAGAAATGTCGGTTTGAACAGGTTCGCTCTTCCAGATCATTTCACACGTAGTCCGCTGTCCCCCACATATCTATCCTAGGTTCTACGCTGATGTCATCAGGTCGCAAATAGGCATTTATGCAGATGACACTACCATTTACTCCTGTCTCAATAGAAAATCCGTCAGAGCTGACAAAGTTAACCTGGCCGCTGCTCTTGAATATGAAATCCAATCAGTGGTTAACTGGGGCAGGAAATGGCTTGTAAATTTAAATGTCAACAAAATGAAATTCGTCTCTTTTTACCACCACAGAGAAACACCCCTGCCCACCGTCAGCATTTCTGAAGCTAGACTCCTGGAGAGCAATGCATTGCTCTTTCTTGGTTTCACGTTATCAACTGACTTGAAGTGAAACGACTACACTGTATCAATAGCTGCATCTGTTGGGTGACTGTGTCGTGCCAGAAGGTTTTTTCTCGCCAGAGTCCATCTTGGATATTTACAAATCTACCATTGATCCGGGTATTGAGTACATATCTGGTCTGGTGCTTTTGCTATTCATCTTGAGGTTCTTGAAAACATCCAAAGAGGGATCTGCAGTGTATTATATCCTGACCTGGCATCTCGACTCCAGTCAGATTTTCACACGCGTGAAGTGGCTTCCCTCTGATTTTTCTACAAATATTTTCATGGCAACTGCACAGACGAGTTTTTTCCCTGCTGCCTCGACTATATGAATTTAAGAGTGCTACTAGATTGGCATTTAGGTCCCACTCAATTATGTTAAAACAGTTAAATGTAACCGCCGCTTTTACTTCAACAGTTTCTTTTCTTGCACTTACCGCCTGTAGAACTCCGTTCCATTTCCTTGCTCTCCTGAAAACTAAAGTCTTCAAAACTCTAAACGCAACGTCAATGGTCATTTCTGTTGTCTTGAATCTATTAATCTTTTATCCTTTACTCAATCCCATCTATACCCAGTTTTTCACCCATCCTCACTCTCTCTAACCCCATTTGTACTAGTGGCATTTCCGCCTTGCTTGAGGTGAAATGGTTAAAAAAATACACAAAAACTTTAATCGTTATTTTTAGTGGATATTCCTATTTCAGTATACGCTTTCTCAGTTTTTTTTTTTTTACAACGCATATTTTTCTAAGATTTCTCGAATTTTCAGGCCGGTAGACGAAAAAATAAACGGAGTATCTACTTAAATAAGAATATGTAGTAAAAATAACGTTTAAAGTTGCAATCATCTATCGGGCTGATAAAGAAAAATTCATTACCTCAAAAAAAAAAAAAAAAATATATATATATAGATAGATAGATAGATAGATAGATTATTAATAGAAATCTTATAAGTATAAGAAACTATACCCGCTCGGAAAACCTTCGGTGTGTTGATTTACCAAAGGGAAAAAAAGGTATAAAAAAAAGAAAGAACCAAGAACAGGTACGTTACCCGAAAATAATCGTCCAGGATACAAGTTCAAGGCCCAAAGAAAAAAACCTGATACGAGTACCCAAAATAACTAAATAAAATGCTCAATATAATGAGTAGAGCAGACCTAGTTAAACCTAGAGAGCCAGACAAACATATCAAGGTTTTACCTAAGCGGATCGATCCGCTTAAGTGAAAACTTGGTAGGTTTGTCTGGCTCTCTAGGTTTAACTATATATATATATATATATATATATATATATATATATATATATATATATATATATATATATTTGCTTGATAGATGTGAGTTTGTGACCCTGGGTTTCACGCTTTAGCGATCGTCAGACAAACTGATTAATGTTTTAAAAAATTTGGGTTTATGTAGATTGCGTGTGTTGGTGTTATTGTGGAAGTGGTGGGGGAAATTTCGCCGTTTTGTCATTCATCGTACTAACGCAAACATCGATGTATGCAGACACATATACACACTTGGTCGTCCGTCGGGACTCATACATATATAAACGTATGCGGGCAGTTTCGGCTATGACACATGTATGTATACGGGTGGTGTTATATCTATACATACGCATTTGTATGTTTAAATGTTGAAATTTAAACATTGGAAGTGTGGCGGAAATGTCTCGTTACTGTATACATATCATATTATGTATTTTCCCGCTGAAAAATATTCCCTCGCATGTATGTATATGCGTGTGGTGGGGTTTGTGTAAAATTATGATAGGTAAAAATTATTATTATGTATATTTATTTTTAAATTTTTGAAAAAAAATGGGGGTTTATTTGTTATATTTAAAGCTGGTTATTTGTTTGTTTTTGGTGACTGTGTATATGTAACAGGTAGAAATTTGTAATCCTTATTGGTTAATTTATATGGTGATGTTTAGTTTAATATTCAATGTGCTGGGTGAGAGGGTAGTTCAATTCAATAACGGGTCTATATGATATGATGTGATAGTAATGTTTCAAGGGATTGGAGACAATGATAGTTAGCTAATAGTTATTGTAAATTGGTAGAAATTGTAAATTGGTAGAAATGATTAGTAACGGTGGTGGGAGAATGATAAAACCATGAATGTAGTTATAGTGGTGGTAGCTTGAACTAAAAAGTGGTTGTTGGTGTTTTATTTTATTTTTGTTTTATTTTGTTATATGTATTAATTTATTTTGGTATAAATCCTGATAATAGGTATTCTGTGTAAAATTATGGTAGTTGGTAGTTGGAGATTGCTATAAATTTTAATTTTTAATTACAAAATTATTATTGTTATTATATTAAAGCTGCCTGGTGATAGGTGTTTATTCTCATGGTTACATATGGAAATTATATCTGATCATATTGTTTTAAG
Source organism: Acanthosepion pharaonis (assembly GCA_903632075.3). Classification (NCBI taxonomy): domain Eukaryota; kingdom Metazoa; phylum Mollusca; class Cephalopoda; order Sepiida; family Sepiidae; genus Acanthosepion; species Acanthosepion pharaonis. The sequence goes on along the minus strand of CAHIKZ030004986.1, from coordinate 1,475,535 downwards.
GTATTAAATATGCTGGGGGAGTAATAAAGATTGTAGTGGATTTATATGTTAATAGTGGGTGTGATGTGTAAGTGATGGTGCTGTGCGTTGGTGGTAATGATAATATTGTTAGTTAAAAGGTATTGTAGTAAAAGTGATTACTAATGGTGGTGCAGTTATAATAATGATAGATGCAAATATTTTGATGGTATCTTGAAATTAAATTGTGATTGTTGGTGGTTTGTCTGTTTTATCCGTTTGGTCTGAATTCAGATAATAGGTACTTGTTCTCATGCCTACATTTGGAGATTATCTCTGATTTTTTGTTTAGTAAGTTCTTTTGCGGTTTGTGTGATATTATTGCTACTTTTTCGTGTAGGCAAAGTAGGCATTTTTTCGTAATGTTGTTGTAGGCAGGGGCTTTTTTCAATATTTCCCAACTTATGGTTGGTGTGATGTTTTTGTCTTTTTGCTGCCATATGTATGTAGAAAGTGCTGTGCTGTTCGAATATTTCCTGTTGTTGAATGAAAGGTTGTGATTGTTATTCCTCATTTTGAATGGACCTTCGGTGGCACCGATGTAGTGCATAGTGTTGTTGTTTGTACTTACCTTGGCCATATATATAGTGTTCGTAAGTTGGCAATTTCCCTGGAGTGGACATGTTGTTCTGTTTCTGTAGTTGCATATTGGATCCTTGGTTACATTTTTGTAGGTTGTCATTTTTTTGTTGTGACTTTTGATTATTTCTATTATGTTTTTTGTACAGCTGTAACTGATCTTTACGTTATTTTTGTATAATATATTTTTGTATATATATATACGTGTGTGTGTGTGTTTTCTTTGCTAGATATAGTAAACGTAATGCACACTGTTCCATAAATAAAATAGGCCGTGTTTTTCAAATACGAATAATCCACTGTAATGACATTAGAAACAACAAAAATGTCGGATTATAAATAAATTCTTTATATATCTATATATCTCTGTCCATGTCTGTCTGTCTGTCTGTCTCTCTCTCTCTCTCTCTCTCTATATATATATATATATATATATATATATATATATATATATATATATATCTACAAATATAGATAACTATACTCGTTTCGAATTTTTGATTTGCCAATAAACAAATCAATCTTGAGGGAAAAAAGGTTTTAAAAAAAAAAAGAGCTACAAACATGAACTTCTGATGCAGATGCAGATTTGAAGCCCAAAAAAAAAAAAACCGATACAAAAGAGCTCAATACAACCGTTGAGCAGACCTAGATACAGGACAGAGTGAGCCAGACAAACCTACATTTAAAACAGATCGTCAGGGAGAGCCGGCTTTTCCCTGACGATCCGTTTAGGTGAAACCTAGGTAGGTTTGTCTGGCTCACTAGGTTTATCTATCTATCTATCTATATATATATATATATATATATAATATACCGTATATATATATATATATTGAATCTACCGTGTATATATATATATATATATATATATATATATATATATGTGTGTGTGTGTGTGTGTGTGTGTGTGTGTGTGTGTGCAGTATATTTCATTCAAGCATGTTTCATTGAATAATATAGACATATGTCTATTTGTTTTTTTTTAATAAAAATCCTTTTCTAGTTCTCTAATTATAATCTTCATGTTATGATGAAATTCCTCAAGGAAGACGCCATATTTCTTACTAACCTATGTACACACACACACACACACACACACACACACACATATATATATATATATATATATATATATATATATATATATATATATATATATATATATATATGGAATGTTCTTCTTGCTAATCTTCAATTAAGATCCAAAGTGTATGCATTCTTATGAAACATATGAAATAGAAACGGGCATAAAAAAACGAAATCTGTGTATGTTTAGAGGTGTTAGCATCTATTCAGGAGTTGTGATAAAATATTTGCTATCTAATCAAAACCAAAAAGAAAGTATCACAAAATGTAAAATAAATTGAACATCACAGACGACACCAGATTCTAAATCTTGAAAAGTAGATATTTAATAATAATAAAAAAAAAACTGTAGTATTTGTCCCAGAATATCTGAGTCTTAAGAATATATTTCAAAACTAGGTTTATTCACAGCCTACCAGACTTTCCTTTCTTCGTTTTAAAAGAGCTCCATTCCGAAGCAGATATTTCGTCAGCAAGCGTTAATTGGCTTTTTCAACAGCAGTAACACCTAAAATGGATGTCACATATAACTCGAGGAAAAAAAAATGTAATGACATAATCAAGATGTTAACATTCCACACAACTTCAAACAAAAAGGTTAGGAAATAAAACCCCATCAGTAGGGGAGAGTGTGATAACAGATAGTGTTCATGAGAAACATTTTTCCCCGATAAATTGGTTTAAGCGAAAGATCTAATGAATCTAAACCAACAATACCATTGACTACTCGGTCAAAGAATTTTTTTTTAAAGCGTTTCACCCCAAGCAAGTCGGAAAGCCACCAGCACGCAAAGGGTTACAGAGAGTTAGTACGAGAGAAAATAGGAGTGATAGAGGAAACGATGAAGAGAAGGATAAGGTATAGATCAAGGCATCTGGATACGTCGATCGACATTGCATTTGAATAGTTGGAAATTATAGCTATCACGGAAACAGGAAAAAGGGGGGGTTGATACATTTTTGTGTGTATATATATATATATATATATATATATAACTAGTGAGTTAGTCAAAATGACTTAATTCCCTTTATAGTCTACCAATAGGAGGTTGACCAATCAGAAGCCGCAGAACATTGTATCTGTCGTGTATAAAGGCGGCCATCTTTGTTTATCCTACCGGAATGCCGAGTGTCAACTTGGGAGACGAAGATGCCAGAAGGAAGAACTACGCTCTGCTACGATATCCACTGCGAACCTGAACTACGCTTTCTTACTGTCTCTGAAATATTCACTGCCAACCTCTGGATTCTATACTCGAGGACGACCGTCATGAATTTGTAACAGGAGTTCCACAGGCGAGAGGTGCGAGACATTGGAGTAAAAGAGGCGGCTACATTTAACAGTTTCGACAGTGAAAGGCTGAGAGCGAGATGCCAGCCTAGTAGAACGCTTAAATTCATGAAGTCTGGGAACCAGCGAAAGCAACTCATCGGAGCAGTTACCGTGAAAGTATTTGTAAAAAAGACAGAGGGAAGCCACGGAGCAAAATGTTTCCATATGAGGAAATGGTTAATATTGCTATTATCATTAGAGCTGAGTAAAACAAAGGCAACATATGATATTTACTCTTAAAACAGCGATGGGATATTGCACATGTCTGGTTTAAAGGGGTGAGCCCAAGCGCGTGAACTTAGTCCAAGTCTAAACATTCCCGTCCTTGTAAGCAATTTCATGCTGACATTGATATTCCCCCGACCCTCCTGCTTTGGTTTAATGGGGGAGGTGCTGCTGTAGTTTTGGAATCTTAGGTACCAGGCATACCTTATTTATTTCTGGTGATCCGTCCGAACCCAGAATCTCAATTGAGTGATAAAACCTAGTTTGTTTAGTATAATTACTATTTACTTGCAACTGGCAGGATGTGACACAAGGTTAGTTTAATTTGGGGAATCCGAGTGGGTGCGCCCGGGCCAAGTCCCAAAATAGCCCTTCTCTCAGCAATCCTCGGAGGGAGATACTGACGAGTGGTTAGAATTCCCAGATTAAGAACTGATGCTATAATCTCATCTAAGATCGAAAGCCATGGAACCTCTCTTCGGTATTTGTCTACGTTCTCATATTCGTTGGATATGACACAGCCTGTATAGTCTAGGGTGACAACACCCGTACGCATGGACTAAAGAACAAAAAGGATTCAATACCTGCGACCAGTAACGCTAGCGTTGGTATCTACTCACCCTCTTTAGTGCAATGAAGAAGGTGCTGCTGCAGGGTTGAAAATCTCCCGGACCAGTGTTCTGGGTATGACGATAAACTACATCCGGCAGCAAGGCCTTTGATTGGACGACTGGAGGTTTTGAGGCGGCGTGCTACTAAGCTAGCATCACGATATTGAGTCACCCCCCCCCACGAGGGTGTCATGTGGCACAAGGCCTTTTTAACGTGGGCATACCGAGCCCGTGGGCTCGGCCAAAAATATGCCCATTGAACCCGTATAAACGGGTTCAGGGCCGGTTTTACCTCTCCGAAGGAGACTCCGCCCTTCGGCGTAGCCTCCTTCGGGTTCCTCCCGTCCGTAGGAAGAGAGTTCAACCGAGCAGTCGGTTCAAAAGTGAACGACTGACGATATTCAGTCACCCCCCCACGAGGGTGTCATGTGGCACAAGGCCTTTTTAACGTGGGCATTTCCGAGCCATTAGGCTCGGCCAAAAAATAGCCCATTGAACCCGTATAAACTGGTCCAGGGCCGGTTTTACCTCCCCGAAGGAGACACCGCCCTTCGGCGTAGCCTCCTTCAAGTTCCTCCCGCCCGTAGGAAGAGAGTTTAACCGTGCAGTCAGTTCAGAGGTGAACGACTGACTCACTAAGCTAGCATCACGGTCCCACACTTAATTGCTCTTGTTCCCGGGTTGGTAACACCTGTTAGTGACACCTCATCCAAGCAAAAACAAAGCACAATGACAGTATGAAAATATATTTTTATAGTAAATATACAAGCAATACATTTTTATATAAAATATTACCAACAATAGATATTTATAATAAAATTAATATGAATACGCACTTGCTAACAAATTATAGTGACTTTACCCAAATCCGTTAAAAACACTACAAAACAACCAACATGAAAGAGCTTTTATAACATGAAGTCATATAATGTCCGACAATTTCTTAAATAAAACTGTATTCTAAAATATAACTTCAACAAAACAAAACATCACCACCTCTAGAAATTGTATCCACAAAAAAAATGCATTATTAATCTATTTACATTGTTTAGACAGTTGTCCTCATTTTTGTTGCCCTATTCACGACGTTTCGGTCGTTGTACGTTCTGGTCTTCTTCAGGTGATTGAAATTTCGAACCGAACCCTTTATTTCGTCCACCGGGATAGATTGTTCTAGTCCTACGTGTCATGCCTCTTCCGGGTGTCATCGTATCAGTTTAACTGATCTCTCAAAGATTTTGTTCGTCGCTGCTGTAGCCAGGTATTAAACTCACAAGTCACAGCATTACTTCAACCAACGTCTTTTACGCACTGGGCCATGTGCCGAAGGATCTTGAATATGACAACAGAGATGAGGACAACAGTCAGAACACTGTAAATCGTGAAAAATATAGACAGAAAAACATGAATATGCAGAAAAGCTGGGTATTATCTTTAGTTTTTAAGCATTTCACCCCAAGCAAGTTGGGAGGTCACTAGTACTCAGGGGGGTTACAGAGTGGGAGCGAGATTAAAGAGACGTGATAGAGGAAAGGATGAAGAGAAGGGCAGGGGATAGTTCCGGGCATCTGGAGATATCGATTGACATTACATTTGAATAGTTGGGGATTATAGCTATTAGGAAAACAAGTAATAGGAAGGGAATTCCACAGACGAGAGGTGCGAGACATGAAGCTATTGAAGTAGACGAGACGGCCACATTTAACCGTTTCGTCAGTGTATGAGAATTTCCTCTCACACCCTTGGCAGAGACAAGAAAGACAAACAATTCAACAAGGCCTTCCTTAAAACTTTAAACAAATTTTATTGTATCCTTGCAAAAAAAGATTTTGCCCTTTTTTGCCCCTGGGAACAGGATAGGGTAGTTCTTCAATGGATAGGTAGTGTCTTTTTACTTGTAGGACACAATCGGTCACTACGAGGTTAGAAAAGCTGTCATTAGCTGGTCGTTGCTGAAGCATTACCATTTCGGTTGCTGAAGTTGAAACTCGGCTATTGTAGAGATCATGCATAAAGTTCTTCGAGTAGAACGTACACATTTGACGACAGTCAATAAATGACTGAATTATACAGCCTTGAAAGAAATAAGATGCTGGAACATGACGTCGTCTCTGAAGCAATTACCATTTGGTTGCTGAAAGGAATCTTCTACAGCCTTGAAGGAAATAAGATGGGACATGAAGTCGACTGAAGCATTACCATTTGGTTGCTGAAAGGAATCTTCTACAGCCTTGAAGGAAATAAGATGGGACATGAAGTCGACTGAAGCATTACCATTTGGTTGCTGAAAGGAATCTTCAATGCCTAATTATTAGGCTTGGACTTAAAAGGCCGTGTAAAGAAATTCAAAGTTGAGTCCGGACCATTCCAATAATAATCCGCAACTGTCTCTGAAGCATTACCATTTTGGTTGCTGAAGGACTTCAATGCCTAATTATTTAGGCTTGGGCGCTAATAGCCCTGACAAATAGATTCAAAATGAGTCCGGACACTTCCAATGCTAATCCGCAACTAAATCAAAAGGGCGCGGGCCGTTCTAAAATGCCCGCGAAAAACCCAAGTCAAAATTCGACCGATGAGATTGGTCGTTACAAAATTAGCCAATAGGAGCTTAAATTGCAGAATTTCTTACAAGTGAAAGGGTGGGACCGTGATGCTAGCCTAGTAGCACGCTTAAATTCATGCAGTCTGGGAACTAGCGATAGTAGCAGTTACCGTGAAAGTATTTGTAGAAAAGACAGAGGGAGGCGATGGCACGTCTGTGAGAGAGCAACTGAAGACGAGATGCCAGATCAGGGCCAACCACATTGCTTATCCGTCTCTGGATCTTGTCGAGGACCTTATCTACCATATATTCAACTGTAAAAAAGCTGAATAACAGTCGTCATATCTTAATTACTTCCGTGCTCCCAAAGAAAATTAAGTTTTGGCATTAAATGACCCATAAGGAGTTGATGTGCCTTTAAACAGACAAATCAGTCAATCATAGAACTCGGAACCCAATCAGCAAAACTTCCCCGAGAACTGTCACGAGGAAGAAACACATCGGCTTATAGTAAACACTGATCCCAGACCGATTGCGTACGTTCAATAAGTGCTCTCTACACGACGATGGTCTGATTTTTTTTTTAATGTGGGGTACCTATATGTGAACATATGGGTCAAGGAGAAAATATTAAGAGAAATACCACGCTAGCGTCATTATTCCACCAACTCTCGCTCGTTAGTTTAATGAAGGAGGTACTGCCGCAAGGTTAGGATCCCCGGGACTAGGCATTTCTTTTAATCATCTCACCCCAAGCAAGGCAATAAAGTCACTGAGACTCAAGGAGGTTTATGAGTGAGAGAATGTTAGAAAAAGAATATATTATTAATGAGAGAGAACAATGAAAGAAACAGGAATTAAAAGACAGATCTGATCTTATTCAGTGGATATATATATATATATATATATATATATATATATATATATATATATATATATATATATATATATATATATATATATATATTAAAAAAAATTCTGTAATTTTTTTTTTGGAGGGGGAGACGTTTATTCTAATAATACGTTAATCTGATTTTCTATAATCTTCTCGTCTTACGGCCATATCACATTGAAACATCAGTTCTCGTACGAACACCGAAGTTAAGCAACGTTGAGCCTGGTCATTACTTAGATGGGTGACCGCTTGGGAATAGCAGGTGCTTTAAGCTTGGGTGTGCGGGTGGTTTAACGGATAACGGTTTAAAATTGAAAATCAGAGTTCCGATTTCAGTCTGGTTCGATATATTCACTGACGCGTAAACATCCTTGCGAAAGGCATGGATCCATCTCTTCTCTCGGCCTCCTCTAGCTATGGGTCAATCAGTAGGATTTGTATTAGTAAATCAAAAAAAAGAAATCTAAAAATATTCCCTGCCTTTAAATAACCTGAAAAAATGTTGATAAGCCGTAAAAACAAATCAACCGATTTGGTATTTCTCTTTTTTCGTTTTGTTAAAAACAAAAGATGTCAGTTAACCTTTACTTTTATTTGTAGAACTCGCTTCCTTTATGTTTACAGAAAACGCAGTGAATGTGGGATTTACTGTAATGGGGAGTTCACCCGAACAATTTCTGTGAAAGTATTTATAGAAAACGCACTAGGAAGCAACTTTATGGCCGTGGGAATATTGACTGAAGCCGAGACGCCAGGTCAAGACCAATAATGTTGTTGATTCTTCTTTGGATTTTATCAAGGATCTCTTGAGCACCGGACCACGCCTGGCAGCCATATTTACAAATGGACGAAGAGTAGACTTATTGATATGTAAGTTAGATTCTAGAGAAGGAAAATGTCTAGCAGGACACAGTGAACCAACATTCTTAGCAGCTGACCTCGCAATAAAATTTTTTTTTTTTTTTCAGTTAGGTTTGGAATCGGCAATTTCATGGAACTTCGAAAAGACGCATCTTCTCTTCTTGAATTCGTAACGCCATCAATTATACAAAAATTTGTTTAACGAGTCAAATGCGCGTGAAACCAGATGGCCCAATGAAAATTTGGGTAAATTTTTTTTCCATATTTGATTAAGATTTTACAATCTAAAAACAAAACTGACCTTAAGTTTGATTTTACAAATATTCATAATCCAACTTTCTAACACACTTTCTTCAAAATTTGTAAATTAATTAGTAATCCCTAATATAAGGATCTTTGCCACCACATCTAAAACAATCAAAGATATAATTAGGAAGTAAAATAAATCCAACACCGTTTCAGATGCCGATGCTTATCAAATAAATCGTATTGTAAAAGAACTTATGTCGGTGAGACATCATGAGAGCCAAAATCCAGTATCTCAGAACACAGAATATATTTACGTTTAGACGATCATTCATACTCTTTCATAATATACGCGAACAAACCTGGCCATAAGATTGATTTTACAAATGTCACCCTAAATAAAACAGAACCTAATTTTATACGTTGAAATTATTTCGAGTGCTAAGTAATAACAATATTACAAACTATAAACACACGTCAAAAGTATTATATTATATCACCAACCTTTATCGAATCCATTCTTAAAGAATTGCACGTATGTTTATCTAAAGCAAACGGTAGGTACGTAAAAATGTTCCGAAATCAGCATGCGTAAAACTAACAAATATAATGTGTACTAGACACATACATATACTGATGCGCGCGCACACACACATACACTTACGAATATATATTATCATCTGAATCCCACATAGACAAACTAGAATTATCATATATTTACACACATAAAGCAATATTTGCAATTTCTCGCTGAGACTTGGACTCCGTCAATTTGATGGAATTTGAATTCGGAACGCCATCAATTATACTCAAATTTGTTTAACGAGTTGAATCCGCTTGAAACCTAACTGCCCAGTGAAAATTTGGATTAGATTTTGCAAATAATTTTATGTACATTCTTAAATACATCAGATTCGTCTAACAAAATAAAAAAAAAAAATGGTTATTTTTCCAGGCATTTTTTCGGAGCTTCATTTTATTTCTTTTCAAATGATTTTATTAATTTCAACGGAAAAAAAAAATTTACAAGAAAAAGGAAAGCAAATAGCTTTATTCCTTTTGGAAAGAAAGGATTATTTACATTTTAAAGGATTTCGTTGAACATTAAAAAGAAAATTTACTCTTGCATTGTCTAAAAGAGATTATCTATCGAAAAACCTCTTTACTTTGGGAAGGACGATATTTTATTTCAAAGAAGTTGGCATGATTCCTTCAGATATCAGTTTTATTTCAGCGGCAAGTAAACAGTCATATCAAAAATAAAAAATAAAATAAAAATAAAATAAACAACAAGGGTAATCGTTCTATTCGTTGAAATTCTCGAACCGTGAAGCAGCGAGCATGTGATAAAATCCGCATTCTGTTTTGAAACACGAGACATACGTGGTGCTAATAGCGTGCGTGAAGCAAATATAGTACGGGTCTTTGCTGCTAACCTCTGAGAGAAACATGCGTGTGAATCGGCGAAGGAAGAGGAGGCAACCGCTAACATGATACGAGGCAGTTGAAACAATGAATTAGTCTTAGAAGAATTGTTTATGGGTATACATTTTCTTTATAATTTATGTAGATCTATCTATCTATCTATCTATCTATCTATCTATCTATCTATCTATCTATGCCTGCTCAGATCTATGTATGTATGTATCTAACTATCGATCTATCTCAGTCTGCTCACATCTATCTATCGAATCATGTTCATTCCTATCTATCTCATTCTGTTCCTGCCTATATATCACTTTCTGAGCGACGGTTCGGTTCAACTCTCTGTCTACGGACGGAGAGGAACCCGAAGGAGGCTACGCCGAAGGGCGGAGTCTCCTTCGGGGAGGTAAACCGGCCCTGAACCCGTTTATACGGGTTCAAATGGGTTATTTTTTGGCCGAGCCTAATGGCTCGGAAATGCCCACGTTAAAAGGCCTTGTGCCACATGACGCCCTCGTGGGGGGACGACTAAATATAGTCCTATATATCTATCTATCTCTTTCTAACTAATTATGTTCCTTCCTATCTATCTATCTATCTATCTATCTATCTCTGCTCAGATGTATGCATGTATGTATCTATCGATCTATCTCAGTCTGCTAAGATCTATCTATAGAATTATGTTCATTCCTATCAATCTATTGATCGATCGGTCGGTCGATCGATCGATCTCATTCTCATTCTTCCTATCTAACTATTTCTGTTCCTGCCCATCTATCTATCTATCTATCTATCTATCTATCTATCTATCTATGTCTGCTCAGATGTATGTATGTATATATGCCTGTATTTATCTATCGATCAATCTGTCTCGGTATGCTCAGATCTATCTATCTATCTATCTATCTATCTATCTATCTATCTATCTATCTATCTAAGGCTACTTAATTATTTCCCACTTTCTCACTCTCTTTCTTACTCCCTCCTTTTCTTTCTTTCTCTGTGTGTCTCTATTTCTCTTTCATTCTTTCTCTCCCTCTCTCTCTCTCTCTCTCTATCTATCTATCTATCTATCTATCTATCTTTTTCTTGTATTTGCGCTGAGGATTTTAATGGGCGTTATAAATTTCATTCTTCTTCATATTCAAGAGCGCAGACGATCCGAAATAATTCGCCCTACTTCTATTTTTCTCCTTTACACACACAAAAAAAAACATACATACATTCACACAGGACCCCACATGTAAAAACACATGTATATACATTTATATTTAGTTTTATTGCTCAAAGATTAATTTCCGTGTATTATTGTTTAAGATCGGGAGAAATAGGCAGAGATTTTATTAGTTTTTGTTTGGGTTCCAGCTTTCGCCTGGCCTCAGTGATTATCCAAAACAAAATAAATTTAAAGTTCTTTATACGTTAACTTTGTAATTTATTCGAGGTTAGGTTGATACTGTTGTTCTCTAACCGTTGGTTACCTTGCTTAACCCTAGAACACTAACCAGCAATTAAAGTTACACCACTACTAACTATATCTTACCCAATTTTGAAAAGAAAAAAAAAGATCTATCTATAAAAGGCAAGATGTGTGTGTGTGTGTGTGTGTGTGTGTGTAACGAATGCACGGCCGCAATTTTCGACGGATTCGCACCAAAATTTTCATGCACATGCTCCAAGTTAGCGGGAAGGCCAAGACCGACTTTGCATTTCTCAACTCCCATCGATAGTGGAAATAATCGATTTTTTCATGCTTCTACAGCAGTTTTCATGTAGTTTGCGGCCATTTTCTACTGGCCATAGTTAGAGGCTCTAGCTGGCTACCACGAATAGGCAGGAAGATTCTTTTGGACAGCGTGAGAGCCAACAGCTTACTTACACGAATGTTAACTAGCATGCAAAAAAAAAAATCGATAGCTGCATTCGTCACAAGTGAGAAAAATTTAAATCTGCATGGCACTTTACTCCAATTGGCTGATTCGCTTGCTTAAACTCAACGTTGATTCTGATTCTGCAGAACTGGGCTGGGTATGAAAAAGTATTTGTTGTTAACATTGTTTTTTCATTCAGTTTTACCAGTTACGAGTCCTTTTTTAAAACTGATCGTTTTGTGTTCAATTTGTTTAGTTCTTTTTTCGTAATAGATTTAATGTTTAGTATAGAACTTAGAAAAAAATCGCAGTGTGAGATAGGTAAGAAGTAAGGCATGTAGCAACATCAGCACGGCAAAGGGCACTTCTTTAAAGGCAAGGAAGGGCAAAAACATTTTAAGTCAAGTGATAGCGATTGCTGTATGAGTCGTACGATTTTTGAATCAAGCACGGGCAACGCCGGGTCATGCTGCTAGTTAAATATAAATCCTTATTTGAAATATTTTACATGCAGGCACTTCAACCTTTGTACATTGGGTTAACATTAATTGTAACTGAAAAACATATTATTTAGGTAAGAAAATCAGGTACTGAACATTTTAATTAAAAATAGGAAAATTTGCGCAGGGTACTAAATACTATATACTATATTCTAGGCTTAACACTCAGTGACATTTGGTGGGAATCGTAGCTACAATATCCGTGTTTATTTCATACCACTAATTCTTTGTTTATTAATATTCCTCAGCGTGAGTGTTAAGGGCTATACAATACTTGCTTTGTCTTGATTAATTAAAATGATATTTATTTACATTATTCGGACTGTTGTCCTCATCTTTATTGCCATATTCACGATGTTTCGGTCGTTGTATTCTTCAGGTGATTGGAATTTCGATCTTTACCCTTTATTTTGTCCACACGCGATATATTGTTCTAGTTCCATGTGCCGTGCCTCTTCCGGATGCCTTAGTTATTTCCCTTAAAATGACCTCTCCAAGTTTCTGTTCACCACTGCAGTAGCTTGGTATTGAACTCAAACCTTTTGGGTCAAGTCATTGGATACAAACAAAGCTTTTATCCACTGGGCCATGTGTCCATGTTTTAAAATGTCTTTAAGCCTCAGATATTCTATATATATATATATATATATATATATATATATATATATATATATATATATATATATATATATATATATATATATATATATATATATATATATATATATATATATATATATATATATATATATATATATATATATATATATATATATATGAATTATTCACAAAAACTAATGCAAAGGTTAATGATTTAAATGGTGAGACATCCATCAT
>CAHIKZ030004986.1:1447500-1457500 GCA_903632075.3 Acanthosepion pharaonis | reverse complement strand
TGCGAGAAACTGTTAGTCTAACAATTTCAACTGTAAAATGACGACAAAAAAAAGGAGAGAAAAAAAAGAAAGAAAATAAAACAGTCTTACCCAGCTCTATCTTACTAGCGTTTTATCGCAACACTCTAGTTCCGAAAACACTTCGAATGCTAGAACAAATCAATTTAGAAACATCTCGAAGGGTTTCCGAGGAAGATATTTGACTTGCACCATGAAATGTCTTTATACTAAATTTGATTTATTTGTTACTAGCAGCATGGCCCGGCGTTGCCCGTGCTTGATTCAAAAATCGTACGACTCATACAGCAATCGCTATCACTTGACTTAAAGTATTTTTGCCCTTCTTTGCCTTTAAAGGAGTACCCTTTGCCGTGCTGATGTTGCTACATGCCTTACTTCTTGCCTATCTCACACTGCGAATTTTTTCTAAGCTCTATACTAAATAATACATCTGTTACGAAAAAAGGACTAAACAAAATGAACACAAAACGATCAGCTTCAAAAAAAGGACTCGTAACTGGAAAAACAAAATGAAAAAAGAATATTAACAACAAATACTTTTTCACAACTAACCCAGTTCTGCGGGATCAGAATCAACGTTGAGTTTAAGCAAGCGAATGAGCCAATTGGAGTAAAGTGCCATGCAGATTTAAATTTTTCTCACTTGTGACGAATGCAGCTATCGATTTTTTTTTTGCATGCTAGCATGCTAGTTACCATTCGTGTCAGTCAGCTGTTGGCTCTCACGCTGGCCAAAAGAATCTTCCTGCCTATTCGTGGTAGCCAGCTAGAGGCTCTAATTATGGCCAGTAGAAAATGGCCGCAAACTACATGAAAACTGCCGTAGAAGCATGAAAATATCGATTATTTCCACTATCGATGGGAATTGGTACATGCAATGTCGGTCTTGGCCTTCCCGCTAATTTGAAGCATGTGCATGTAAATTTTGGTGCAAATCCGTCGGAAATTGCGGCCGTGCATTCGTTACACATACACACACACACACCCTGCCTTTTATAGATAGAGATGTAGAGTGAGAATGAGTTTTTAGCACATTCTTGGCGTGTTTCTCTCGACCTGTTACTCAAGAACGTAAATTGAAAAATTAAAATAAAATAAATAGAAAATAGACAAATAAACTAAATCACCAAACAGAAAAAAGGGCATCGTATAAAAAAAAATGGACAGAATCAATTTTTATACTCTCTTGTGAAGTTGAAAATGAAACTACTTGTCACAATGTAAAATCGATTAAAATTTAAGCAACTGAAATTAGTTATAAAAGCAGACGATTGGATGTCACACATTCACTGTTGCTTAGATATTTGAAGATTTACATAATGCTATCAATGTTTTTGTTAGCTAGCACTAGAACGAGCTGTATAAGATGTATTCTTTATTTTGCTAAAAAGAAAAGTTTTTGATAAATTCACAGCTCCATGGAGTATTTTAACCTTTAAAAATATCGTCAGAGTTTGTTTTTGTTAGAGCTGCCATTAAAAATGAATATATTATTTAAAATTTTTCTATATAGAATTAAGTTTAATACATTCACTGCTATTGCGTCATTTGAGATCTTTCCTAATATCACGAATGTTTTCGGTAGAGTTCCGATTAGGAATTCCTATATAGGACGAAGTATGCTTTATTTTGTTAAATACAATTTACATTTATTAACCTGTTCAATGTAAACTTGGATATTTGAGCCATTACATAATTCCATCAATGTTTTCATTAGAAATTGCTACGTAAACTTACTTATGCTTTTAAAAAAATTCAGACGGAAATCAGTGTTCGCCATCTTGACTGATCTTACGCAACTAGGAACCAGAACTGATTTTCAATTCTAAAGAAAAAGAAAATTAAAAATAGATCTTTATGTCAAAGCAAAAATATTAACACAAAGAATCTTTTATTCTGTTTTATTTCATTTCAGTCATAATCTCAGCGCCGTATCGACAAAACCAAATTTAATGCATTGCTGCAGCTTTTTAAGTATATATATATATATATATATATATATATATATATATATATATATATATATATTGCACTTAAAGTGCGGGTGTTAATTGCGCATAAAGTGCAGGTATGAATAAAACAATGCTCGATGTTATACAACAGAGCTAGTAAGTATATATTAATAAATATACATATCGATCTTCATTGGCCTGTCACGGAGTTACATGCAGAACACAATCTTCAGCTGCAGATAATTGACTGACCGTAACGTAAATTGAATTTAAAAAAAAAATATGCTGTTTTTTTTTCCGATTATAGATTTTAAAAATCATATCCCTTTAAAAATTATATTTCTGAAAACATTATATTTGGCAGTTAAAATAACAGGGATTATCATATGGATCAAAAAGATTATAAAATTATATATATATATATATATATATATATATATATATATATATATATATATATTTTTATATTTTAAATATTCTTTTATAGATACAAATATTTAAGTAAATGCTGTGTTTATAATAAACAGTATTAAACAACATTTATTATAAACAGATCATTTACTTAAATATTTGTATATATAAAAGAATGTTAAATATAAAATGTCTTAAAAATAATTGTCCATTTCATAATATATATATATATATATATATATATATATATATATATATAGATAGATAGATAGATAGATAGATAGATATAAAAAGTGTGCGTGTGTGTTAAATAATAAGAAAGAACAGTAAGCCTTTATAATCCGCTGTTCTTGCAGTTATTTGTATTTTTAAAAAAACAGTACTACACACACACACACACACACACACACACACACATATATATATATATATATATATATATGGGGAAATTGTAGGCCAAATTTGAAAATGTTTACTTTTGGCGCGTTTCGTCCTTCAGGACTTCATCGGACTAAATTTGTTATGTTGGTAGGACTACACATGCGCACGATAGAGAGGTGGCGGGAAATTTACAATATTTTTTTTTTTTTTTATCTAGCCGAATTTCTTTTAACCCTTTTTATTTTTTTTTTTTACCATCATTTTTGTAATTAGGTATTTCTGAATTCGTCTAGTTCTAAAATACCCTGCACCCATCTCTCGTGCCTATGTGTAGCCCTAACAACATATCAAATTTAATCCAATGAAGTCTGAAGTAAAAAAAAAAACGCGTCACAAGTAATTTTTTTTTCCACTTTTCATACAATTTCAATAATACTGTTCTTGATATATAAAAATATATATCGTCATCTCATATATATATATATATATATATATATATATATATATATATATATATATATATATATATATATATGAAGAAATTTTGAAAAACAAACAAAAAATCCTTAAATGTAGTTAAATGAAAGAAATGTCGACGTCTGACGTTTCGGTTTATTAAACCTTTTTTTTTTTTTTGTTTTTCAAAATTTCTTCATTCTGTCGGATTTATATCCATTTACACTTGTTTATATATATATATATATATATATATATATTCAAATGTAGAAGAACGAGAAAATATAAATTCAAACGCTCATGATATTAATTTAATAAAGGGCTCAATACAAGTGTAGAGCATTATATATCATAAGCTGTTACATTAGATGCATGTTACTGCGACAAAAATGCATATTTGTTTGGTCAAGCGGTTACCAATAGTTGAACAGAGAAAAATGGCTTAATACCCAGCTACAGGTTGAACGGTGAGTAAACACTTGTAACTATTTTTATATGTACCTCGAAACTTTACATACCAATTATTTTGGCTCAGGAACTCAGGCAGAACGCTTAAAATTGTTCAGAAACGCAGGGATCAAAGGGTTAAACCTCAGCCGGAACAGGGTCAGAAGTTACCGTTAATGGTTTACCGATAACTTCCGTTACATTTTTAATATAATAACCGATCTACGGGTAAAAGATTTTTTTTTTTTTTTTTTTGGTTATGAATTGACGGTTAACGAAATTAACTTTATGATTAAAGATGCCCACCTGTAATGATTCTCAAAGTCAACTTAAAAGTCAAATCGCCAACGAAAATGACAACTTCGTTGTTTATCGGATTAACAGATCGGTACTTAGTTCTGCAATATCCTTCCAATTCTAACAGTTCTTTGTGACATACTTTATCAAAGGGTTTTGCATTATTTTTTTTTACCCCAAGCAAGGCGGGAAGCCACCAGCACGCAAGGGGTTACAGAGAGTTGGATCGAGAGCAAAAAGGAGTGATAG
Organism: Acanthosepion pharaonis; assembly: GCA_903632075.3. Taxonomy (NCBI): domain Eukaryota; kingdom Metazoa; phylum Mollusca; class Cephalopoda; order Sepiida; family Sepiidae; genus Acanthosepion; species Acanthosepion pharaonis. The sequence continues at coordinate 1,453,286 of CAHIKZ030004986.1, read as the reverse complement.
AGGAAAGGATGAAGAGAAAGATAGGGAATAGATCAAAGCATCTAGAGACGTCGATTGACATTGCGTTTGAATAGTTGGAGATTATGACTATCAGGGAAACAGGAAAAAGGGAAGGGAGTTCCACAGGCAAGAGCTACGAGACATGAAGCTATTGGAGTAGAAGAGACGGCTACATTTAGGAGTTTCGACAGTGAAAGGGTGAGAGCGAGATGCCAGCCTAATAAAACGCTTAAATTCATGAAGTTTGAGAACCAGCAAAAGCAGCGAATCAGTTACTGTGAAATTATTTGTAAAAAAGACAGAGGGAGGCGACGGCACGTCTGTGAGAGAGCAACTGCAGACGAGATGCCAGACCAGGGCCAATAATCTATAGAGTTACACATACTTTTGTATTTGTACCCCATTAAATAGAGGCTGCAAAAACGATTTTGTAGACGTCTCACGTGTATGCAACGTTGTAAACACGTTGCCTGTTAAGGTTTCATGAATAGAGAATTGATAATAAAATAATGGGTGAATTCATCATCTCAATTAGTGATTCTCAATTAAGAATAAAATTTGAAAAGAAAATTTATACCTTTATAGACATGGAATTAAGTGTAGAAAAATGTTCTGATATTATAACTGAGCAGCACGCAACTATCCAGCTACAGTAATTCGTAACGTTACCATAAAATTGTGACAATGTTGGAGATAAACGGTCACTTAGTGGTCGGAGAAAGAGTTGATTGTGACCTTACAGTAACGTCAGGGGGTTGGACTTTGGGGCTTACAGTACCAGGTGTTTCCAAGCGGTCCCCCATCTAAGTACTGACCTGGCTCTACGATGCTTAACTTCGGTGATCGAACGAGAACCGGTGTTTTCAGCGTGATTTGACCGTAAGCAAAGTCCAACCCTTACCTCACAGTCGGTGGGGGGGGGTGTAAACGGTAGTGTCAGAGCTATGCCGTCCGGAACTTCGTTCCTGGTAGGGCCACCCAAGGCGGACAGGTCTGACACACACGCCGGCTAACAAGGGCTCTGGTAAAAATCTGCATCGGCAACCGGCGGCTTCTGGTCGTTCCTGTCTCTGCGTCTGTTGGAACCCCGCGGCAAGCAAGAACGTTATCCGAGTCGGCCTGGGTACCCTACTTCTGTAATTTATCCCAAGAATCTTCTTCTCACAACAGGAAGAAGCCGGCTCAATCCGCCCAGGGTGAATGCCGCATCAGGTTACAGTAACGTCAGCACGACGTCAGAAAAGAAGTGTTTCAGAAATGTTGAAAAAAAAAGTAGCGGTCTCTCAGACGGGGAGAGATCGTTGAAAGTGAGGACCTTGATAAGTAAGGACAATAGTTCCAGCAGGATGGTGATCCTCTTCACACTGCTAATGTCACCAGGGTCTGAGGAGCGTCTCTGAAGCTGCAAAGCTGAAGTGGAATGGATACTTCACACGCATGAAGTGATCCCTCCAGATTTCTTCCTTTGGAGGTTTCCTCAAGGACAACATCTACCAGGGCAACCCACGCACCACTGCTGCATTGAAGGCAGCCATTGCTGAGAAGATTCAAGCGATCAACCAGGAGGAATGTCCACACGTTATCAACACCTTTGTATTCAACACTGCCTTCAACTGATCAGCGGGCAACTTAAGCATGTACTCTAGGTCTCTTCCTGACAAATTTGGTTCATGCTTGAGACTAAATGGTTGCAGATCTTAAAATGTTATATTTTTATCCTTCAATAAATGGAATTTATATTACTCTATCACTTGTGGGCCTTTATTTGTGCACGATCATTTTATTTCAAAAACAGTAAAACACTGTATTCTCCAACACAAAAATAACAAAAAAAAAAGGCATATCTATAAAGTTGCAAGAACATTACGTGTTAGCAGGGCTGGCAATATCAATGAAAACAAGGAATGATACGACCAAAAAATAAGGAATGATGCAACCAAAAAAAGATATATATATATATATATATATATATTTCTATCTATAAAAGACAGGATGTGTGTGTGTAACGAATGCACGGCCGCAATTTCCGACGGATTTGCACCAAAATTTACATGCACATGCTCCAAGTTAGCGGGAAGGCCAAGACTGACGTTGCATTTCCCAACTCCCCATCAATAGTGGAAATAATCGAATTTTCATGCTTCTACGGTAGTTTTAATGTAGTTTGTGGCTATTTTCTACTGGAAAGAGTGAGAGCCTATAGCTGGCTGCCACGAATAGGCAGGAAGATTTTATTGGCCAGCTTGAGAGCCAACAGCTGACTGACACGAATGTTAACTAGCATGCTAGCATGCAAAAAATCGATAGCTGCATTCGTCACAAGTGGGAAAAATTTAAATCTGCATGGCACTTTACTCCAATTGGCTCATTCGCTTGCTTAAACTCAACGTTGATTCCGATTCCGCAGAACTGTGTTGCGTGTGAAAATGTATTTGTTGTTAACATTCTTTTTTCATTTGGTTTTTCCAGTTACGAGTCCTTTTTTTTAAAGCTGATCGTTTTGTGTTCATTTTGTTTAGTTCTTTTTTCGTAACAGATTTAATGTTTAGTATAGAGCTTAGAAAAAATTCGCAGTGCCAGATAGGCAAGAAGTAAGGCAGGACTTCATCGGACTAAATTTGTTTTATTGGTAGGACTACACATGCACACAACAGAGGGGTGGCGGGAAGTTTAGAACGTGATTTTTTTTTTAGAGGAATTATTTTGGACTCTTTATTTCGTAAAATTTTCCTAAAATGTACACGGTCTGATGAAATGTCTATATTTATATTCATCGAAATAATATATGAATAAATTTATCAATATACTTATATTCATCGAAATAAATTTATTTCCGACTGGATTTATAAGTTTTTTCCTCATTATTATTATTATTATTATTATTGGCTCTGTATCTGTTATGATGTTGATTTGGTGTTAGTAGAGACAAACGCCAAATAACACGTAAGAATAAAAAGGGTTTTAATAGGTTGATAAAAAGGTACAGAAATCGACTGAGTAGTCAATAACTAGCTCAGCTAAGAACTTCTCTCTCTGTCTCTCCCATGTCAACTGACATGTCACTATTTAAAGTCTTTGTTCACAGATGCAGACAAGTTCATCTTCAAGAGGGGTGGTAGGTTTCCGACACAACAATATCATACATTAAACTCTCATATACACTGGAAAGTCTTCCTTGGAATAATCCATACCAATTACACGTTGGTATTATATATATATATATATATATATATATATATATATATATATATATGTGTGTGTGTGTGTGTGAGAGAGAGAGAGAGAGAGAGAGAGAGAGAATTTGTATAGGTGTTTATAGATTCGAGAGCTTGCGAAAGAGTTCTGGGATTGTCCTCTTTCACAAAATCTCGCCAAAGCCTCGAGTGTGACACTGTCGGTAAGCGCGTCTTGAAGTGGTCGCAAACTCACAATCGACCCCACTTCGAATATGTATAGATCATCAAGTTATGGATCATGGTCTATGCTTACCGTTCCCGTCGCTGAACGATATCAAGTGGCTGAAAGTGTGGACGATTGTGATCTTGTTCAAATCAGACAGCAATCACCATCTTACCTCCCAGTCAATGATGGATACTAAAAGGGGTTTTACAACTATTTCATTCTCTCCATCATTTCCTTCTCCCCTCTCTTTCTGTCTTTCGCTCATTCTCTCTCTCTCTCTCTCTCTCTCTCTCTCTCTCTCTGTGTGTGCGTGTGTTTTGACTCGAAAGCCTAAACCAACGAAAACCGCCTATTATTTCCTTTGGTGCCTCAGTGAAGTTTATACTTTTTCGTCAGGCGAGAACGGATTAACCTGATAAGTATCTTATCCCAGCAGATTAGCGATAATCTCACACGCATAATCCTGACTTGCACGCAATGTGGCTGCAGAAAAATTTATCTTCGCCACCTTTTTCTTAGTGTCGTGTGCCTCCCATAAGTTAATTGGAGGTGAAGGGATACGAGCCGTCTTCCTAAAGAAATTTGCTCCCGAGCTGGCTCTCGTTCTCTCCAAATTCCACAACTATTGCTTCGCTGCTTCCTACTTTCCAGGTTGTTCTCCACTGTAGTTCCTCTTTTTAAGAACACTGGAGAACCTTATAACCCCTTTAACTATCGCTTATTATTCTCGTACCACTCTTCGGCACTCGTGGGCGATCATGGTTCTCCATTTCCTTTCCTAATGTGTAAAGCTAAGTGAGGTTTGTCCTCTTTCTTCTCTAATCCCTGCCCTGTCAACTATTTACACAAGAACGTCAGGTAGGTGATGCTCTGCTTTCTCCCGCTCATCTTGTCTTCAACATGTCCAGTTAGAGTTCAATTGTCCCAGTCTATTTTTTTTATTATCATTTCACCCAAGCAATGCGGGAGTACGACTAGTACGCAGGGGGTTACAGAGAGAGAAAATGAGAGAAAAGACTGGGTACAAGGAGGATTGAGGAAAGCATAAAAGTTGAACGGAGTTCAAGACAGTATTTCCTCTGCCCCCCCCCCCCTAGGACGAGATGTGGCACAGGGTCTATTTTTAGGTGGGGACCCGAGCGCGTACGCCCGGGAAAGGAACAAAAATTTCCCTCAGTCCCCGCAGCCGTCGATTGCGCTGGCCTCGGTGCGAGCACCGATCTCTCCCTCTTGTGCAATGGGAGGGCGCGGCCTCGGGCAGCTGCTCCCTAGGGCTGGGCACCTCTTTAGTATAATTTTCCTCAGTTGCCCCTCTGTACTTTGACAGAGAAGCCCCTGAGCGCACTCTGTCCAAGGAGACGCAACTGAGAGATGATAAGTAATGTATACAAATTACTTTTGGTAATTCATACGATGTTTACTCATTCCCTCACGAGAATGAGATGTGCCACAAGGTCGGATTAAAGTGGGGACCCGAGCGCGTACACTCGGGCAGGGACAAAAATTCCCCAACAGCCCCCACAACCGTCGATTGCGATGGCCTCTATGCAAGCACCGATCCCTCCCTCTTGTGCAATGGGAGGGCGCGGCCTCGGGCAGCTGCTCCCCAAGGCTGGGCACCTCTTCAGCATTATTTTGCTCAGTTGCCCGCCTGTCCTTTGACAGAGAAGCCCCTGAGCCCACTCTGTCCAAAGACAGAGATGCAACTGAGAGATTATAAGTAATGTGCATAAATTACTTATAGTAATTCATACGATGGTTACTCATTCCCCCACGAGAATGAGATGTGACACAAGGTCGGATTAATGTGGGGACCCGAGCGCGTACACTCGGGCAGGGACAAAATTTCCCCACAGCCCCCGCAACTGCTCCCCAGGGCTGGGCACCTCTTCAGTATTATTTTGCTCAGTTGCCCGTCTGTCCTTTGACAGAGATGCCCCTGACCGCACTCTGTCCAAAGACAGGGACGCAACTGAGAGATTATAAGTAAACATGAACTTACTCAAAAAGAGTAAATGTGTGAACGGGGTTCAAGACAACAGAAGATGGCGACTGACGTTGCATTTGGAAGATCGTAGTTATCAGGGAAGCAAGTAAACGGAAGCCAGTTCCACAGGTGTGAAGTGCGAGAAAAGAAAATAATAAAGTAGAAGCGGCAGTTATATTTAACTATTTTAACAGTAAATGGTCGGCATCTAGATAAAAAAAAAGATTGTCAGAGCAGTTGACATGAAAATATTTGTACAGAAGACAAAGGGAAGAGACGTCAAGTCTGAGAAATTCCAAGTCAGGGTCAAGTATATTAGAGATCCTACTTTGGATTTTGTCGAGAACCTCGAGATGAACAGCAGGGACACCAGACCAAATATGGTAGCAGTATTCAA
>CAHIKZ030004986.1:1432500-1442500 GCA_903632075.3 Acanthosepion pharaonis | reverse complement strand
CATCGTCAGCAAGCCCACGGCTAGGTATGGTCATAGGATCACTGCGTAACTCAGCAAATGTCCAGCCTCACTCCACATATCTGAGTTGAATGCCAAATAATCAAATTCATTCATGCGCTGCGTGTAAAGGCAAATTACCTGTCCGAGATCAATGATGGAAATAAAATCGATTTCGGTAATAACATGACTGATCAGGTAAGCATATCAAAACAAGCGATTTACAAATTGTTTTGTACGCGCACACACGCAGATATATATATATATACAAAGAAATAATCACATATAGAATCAATCAGTAATATTAATAGTATTATTGGCGACATCCATCGGTAGTTGTGTATAATGTATGCATTAAAATACTGTTAATCCATAGAGTAATGTGATCCTCATCTATAAAACTGTTGTCTGTTGTTTCCAGTTTATATTTTTTTTTAAAATGCAAGTACTTTCGAATAATCCTTTATTCATTGTCATGCATATGTTTTCCTTATAAAATCAAAAACTATATATAGTATTACACAACGAAATCCAAAATTACCTCATATAAGGTATAGATCTATTTCAACCGACGAAAACGTCGTCAGTCCTATTCAACCCTGGTATATAAACTGAGTTCGTGTCGGAATTAGTAATTTAACTTTGACAGCTGTCGAAAAATTGATTCAGAATTTAACTATTTCAATGTTTCAATCAGACGAAATGTATGAGGCAGTAGTCAGTGGAGGGTGGACTGTATTACCAAACAAAGAATACCAGCAAAAAAGAAATTCAAACAAAAAGAATTATGTATATGTCTCTGTGTTTTCCTACTTATCCCAAATTGTATAATCTTTGTATAGAACGATAGATCTAGACAGTGCGGACATAGGAATCAACATTGAAAACCTTCGTCTGATTATAATATTGCCTCGTGAATGTGACAGTCTTGATTACGTATACCACACTGTCTATATTTATAAACGGTCTCTTTACAATTACTCTTGGCATATAAATATAGCAAGTATTAAAATTTCTCGGACATTCAGGCCGGTAAATGTTGTTTAATACTGTTTATTATAAACAGAGAATTTACTTAAATATTTGTATCTATAAAAAGAATGTATAAACATAAAAATGTCTTAAGATAATTGTCGAACTTTGTCGATTTCATAATGTGTGACGTCATATATATATATATATATATATATATATATATATATATATATATATATATATAGTTGGATTGATGTGAGTTTATGACCCTAGGTTTCACGCTCTCTTTTCACGATATATATATATATGTATGTATCTATATATTGAGTCCACCTTCAAAATGTATACAGACTTCAGGAAAGGAAAAAAGTTATCTTTCGTAGATTTATCAAATTGCGATAAGACTGTTTACTGTCGTATTTTCTCGACAAATGACGTTGCCCTTATGGCTGTCGCATCAACAAGTCCTGTTTAACAAGTATTCATTGGTGGCCCTTAGAGTAAAAACTGAAAATGCAGTTGCAGCAATCCCACAGGACATTTTAGCCAACATTGCTCAAACAGTAGTTCGTTGTACGAATAAATGTCGGGTAGATAAATGCCACCATTTTGAACATCTCTTGAGATTGAAGAGACAAAATGTAAGTTGTATTAATCTCGAGATGTCTGAATAAATTTAGTATTACAATAACTATACAAGATTTTTGCTTTCCTGAAGTCTCTCTCTCTCTCTCTCTCTCTCTCTCTCTCTCTCTCTCTCTATATATATATATATATATATATATATATATATATCTGTTACATATATTGGAATACTAAATAAATTTAGTATTACAATATCTATACAAAATTTTTGCTTTTCTGAAGTCTGGATGCACTTTTAACGGACCGTGTATATATATATATATATATATATATATATATATATATATATATATATATATATATATATATATATATATATATATATATATATATATATATATGAAATTCCATTCAAATATATGATGGGAAATATTATTGGATTAGAGATATACTTAGGCAAATCGCATTTACATACATTTGTGCATCAAAAAGAAAACAAATCGGAGAGAAAACAGTGCACCTTTATATGCAATCTCCGGTAGATGTCTGTTCTGCGAAATGGCATATATTGCAGAATATAATTAAGATTTGCTGACGACAATTAGTGAAAAAATTTTGATCAAAGTATCTAAATAAAAAAAAAAGAATCTTGTTTCGTATAGAAGAAGGATGATTCGATTATGATTTCCATTAAGTATGGGCCGGTTTGACTTTGAGAGCGAGAGAGACTACACTGACGTGCAAAACTTTTGAGGAACCTTGATAAATTAATTAATTTTGTTAATTTTGCCATAAAATCGAGAGTGATTGTCAGCAGACTTTTCCCAGTTCATCTTATGATATCTGTGACAGAATAAAAATTTACTGCATTTTGGCCAGTTCTATATTAGAGATGATAAAGCATCTTATGCATAGTGATGCTGGAAAAATAATGTCATTCAAAAATAGAGCGACGCGAACGAAAATTTTACCTTTCTCCGCTTTTCTTAAGTTTGAAATGATTTTTCGATTTAGAATAATTTTAGAAGAATTCGGTATGGCATGACTAAAGTCCGGGTTTTCTCATTGAAAATGCTTTCCCATTTTTCTTGGCAGTCAACCCAAAGTTCTTGGAGAGTGCGTGGTTTTCATTGGAGCGCTTGATTTTCCAGTTCCCACCACAACGGTTCAAATACATTGAGCTCATGACTTTGAGCTGGTTAGTCTTCCTCAGGTTTAACATCTTTATCCACAAGAAACCTTTTTTGTTGCACTTGACGTCTGACTGTATGTCAGTGCGGATAAAACGGAGTTCATCTGCCTGAATCAACATACATCGACAGGCATGAAAAGTCTGAACAGAGAAAAGATCAAGCATGTAGATGACTTCAAATATCAGGGTACCTATATTGCCTCCACTGAAAATAATGTCAACATCAGACTGGGAAAAACTCGAGCAGCGCTTAATAAAATGAACAAATCTTGACATCTAATCTACCAGACAGAAAAGAAACTTGTTCAGAGTTAAAGTACCTTGCGTCCTTGGACCGATTTTAAATGTAAATTAAGTTTAAGTGTCTAATGATTTTTTTTTTCTTTTAGATTTGGTGGACATTTGGGCGATATTATTTTCACACATAATTGCCATGACTTAAATAACATGATCCAATAGAGAAATAAATATTTTTTCACTATCAACACTGATTTATTTACTGCTGACATTGATCCGTTTTAATGAAACATCTATATATATATATATATATATATATATATATATATATATATATATATATATATATATCATCCATCTTAATGAAACACCATAGCTCCTTAATATGGACACTAACAGCCAAACTGGAAAAGGGTTAGATGGAGCTTACACACAATTGCTTCGTGCAGCCCTAAACAAAACCTGGAAAACAAAGAAAGAGCTGTATGACAACCTACCACTCGTCAGCAATTCAATACGCCAACGAAGACGGTCAGTGTTGGCGCAGCAAAGGAGAACAAGCGGGAGACGTTTCTACTCGGGATATCATCCCAAGGAAAAAAAAACACAAGGCCGACGAAAGAAGATGCACATTGACCATCTGATTAAAGACTCGGGATGCAGACTATATGAGCTTCGAAATGCAATGAACGACAGGAATGGATGGAAGTAGCGTATCATGGAATGCCGAGCTTGCTCGTCATGATGATAATATCTGGCAAATAGCACCGTTATCCTGAAGAATTTCCCCGTCTTACTTGTCTTGCAGAAGATCAGGCTATAAACCGACGATGGTCTGTATTAGTTTATCAGGCGATATATATATAAACTAATACAGAGCAACGTCGGTTGTCGAAAGTCTCACATGACGAAAAAATCGGTTTTCAAACAGCATATTCGAGATAAAAATGCCTCGATTATCGAACAAAATTTTGGTTATCAAACAACGCTGCCAAACCAAACCGAGACGAGTTAACCCGAACGGAATCATTTCTTAGTCGTCGACCGCCATTTTGTATACATTCGTGTGTTGTGACGTGCTTTTCTTTTCCAATTTCATCGTACTGTGGCTTTGTTTTCTCTTCATTAGTCCTCAGTCATGGCTCCAAAGAAAGCTAACAATGATAATGGTAAAGGAAAAAGAAAAGCTAAGAGAAATACAATTGTTGATGATATTGTCTCTATGATGATGATATTGTCTCTTCCTACCCAGTTTCATATGGCAAAATCAACGATCTATACTAGTCTTATAAATAAAGACAGGATCATGTATTTCCTTTCCTTTTCTAAACAAAAACATCACTTTCTTTCACCTTCCACTTACACCATCAAGTCTCCTATTTACAGATACGGTAAAATTAAAATGTTCGTCTATATTTTATCTGTTTAGTATTGCGGTTATTTATTATCCAAAATATACGAGGAATGATCAAAAAGTATCGGGGAAATTGCTACAGTAACGGAGATAATAGATGCAGAGGGAATTCGCTTGTCGCATATTGACCTTTAACTCTGTCAAGCATGCACTCTAATTTCTTAATCCCGATCCTTGTTCATAGCTGTGCTTGGAAGGAGGGTGTGCAGAGTCTAGTCCTCTCACCACAGCACAGTGATTCCATCAGTGACCATGGCTTGCGCAGCAGTTTTGGGCTAAGTGAAACATTCCAAAGGTTTGACAAGCCTCACATTTCCGAGATTTCGTCACTTGTGGCTTTCTTCCTCTTTACAATAAGCAATACCCCCTTAAAATGAACTAAATCTCAAGAGACCTCAAGAAAATCCAAGAGGCAGCTGCTCGCTATTCCCCAAAAGGAGTTCTAGATATGAAACAATGCCCGATAAAGTTTATGGCTTCAGAACGGTGCCTACAGAGCTAACTCGGTTCTCGAACGTCTTACATGTCGAAAAAAATCGGTTTTCGAACAGAAAATTCGAGATGAAAATGCCTCGGTTATCGAACAAAATTTCGGTTGTCGAGCAACATTGCCGAACCGAACCGAAACGAGTTAACCCGAACGGAATCATTTCTTAGCCGACCGCCATTTTGTATACATTCGTGTGTTGTGCTATGCTACTTTTCCAATTTCATCGTATTGTAGCTTTGTTTTCTCTTCATTAGTTCTGTCATGGCTCCAAAGAAAGCCAGCAGTGATACTGGCAAAGGAATAAGTAAATTTGAGAGAAAAACAATTGTTGATATTGTTTCTATGATAATGATATTGTCTCTTTTGGCATTTTTATTTATCCGCTTAATTCATATTTTTATACACAAAGAATTTCTAAAAGGGTCATCTAAATATGAGTAAAGCATGTTTTTAATATTTAAAAATTTAAATATTAAAAACATGCTTTACTCATATTTAGATGACCCTACAGATTTAAAGTGCCATTACTCCCTCTAATAACTAATAGATATACGGTATTTTTACAAATTATATTAGAATTTAATTACTAATTAATGATAGTTATAAATATGTATGTTTCATTTCTCCTCTTTGGGGGTGGGGCGAAATTAATTATTATTTAAGGAAAATATATTATTATTATTTTATCATCTCAAATGTATTGCTTTGCGTGCATAAAGCAGTGTACTTTTGTCACACGGTACCTCCGAAAAAGGAACAGCATTTTTTCCAATTTCCATGGCCGACGTATATTACAGTTAAAAGCATACTGCTAAATGATCACAAATTCATATTAAAATAAACGTGTATAATCATGTCATGTACTTGGCCCAAAAGTTTTGTACACCAGTGAATATACAGGGTGTATCAAAAATACTTTTACAAACTATGGGGGCGGATTTTCCTCACACCAAAACCAGGACAAACGTCGAAATAAATATATGTCCGCAAATCCTTCGTTTTTGTGTTATTAAAGTTTAAAGAACGGATTTTGTTGCATTTTTCACCAGCTTTTCCCTCATTATATATATATATATATATATATATATATATATATATATATATATATATAGCTTTGATAACATTATGTATCGACAGATTGATGATATTGTCATGGGTTCCCCTTTGGGCCCTGCGCTGGCAAATATATTTGTCGGTTTTCATGATGAGAAATTGCTTTGTAGTTCACTTCGTCCTCCATTATATTGTCGATACGTGAACGATAATTTTTGTTTATTTAATGTTGAAACTGAAGCGGCTCAATTTATCACTTCTGTGAATAGTCTTCATCCATCTTTGATGGAGAAAGAGTACAATTCTGTACTTGCTTTGTGGGATGTACTGATGTATCGTACTCTAATATTGTTTTTAAGCTCAGTGTATAAGAAGTCTACTTTTGTCGGTTTGTACGGTTGGGTTTCCTTTTTTGTCCGAAGAAGCGGGAGATCAACCTCACTTTGACGCATAGGGCGTTGATGATTTGTTCCGAGGTTTTCCTTGATAGTGAAATCGATTTTATGACGAGGTGTAGCAATGTGTATCCGCTTATTACTGAGCATTCTCCCATTCCTAACAAGATCGCTAATTAAAAAAAAAAAATAAGCCCGCTTCGGTAGAAAGGTGCCCTGTATATTTGCGACTTCTTTAAATTCGCGATGGATATGAAAACCTCTCCAGGTAAATTTTCGTCTAGTGTCCGTGATTGTTATTTTTCGACTTAGGTCCTGCCGTGTTCAATACCAGGCCGATTCTCTCATCTGACCGTAACGATGTTCTCCGTCCCCCTCATCAAGTTAATTCTGTTGTGTATGAATATAATTGTGGTTGCGGAGTCAGCTACTTAGGGAGGACAACCCAGCAACTTGACATGAGGATAAAATAACATGTGCCAGGTAAGATCAGGAATCACACCTTGATATCAAATGAACTAATACTAAATACATACAGATCCTCAATTTGTGAGCACCTTTTAAAGAACAGTAAGTGGGCTGCTGAATTCAATGTTGACTGGTTTACTGTTTTGTTCCAGTCACACTCTTTATTTCATTTTAAAGTGCTAGAGTCACTGTATATCAATTCTCGCAAACCGTTTCTCTGTAAACAGCGTGATTGTTTGCTAGGGATTGCTCTCATTAGTCTTTAGTACTTCTCCCCTTTATTTTTCCCCTTCTCTATCCTCTCATCAATCATTCGTTAAGTACATATATTTATTTATATATTTTGCTCTTTTAAGAATCTCCCGAATTTAAAAGCTTTGAGGAGCGGAAGCGTAACCTGTTAGCCTTCCCCTTCATTAAGTTTTTTTTTAGCCATCCGTTTTTAATTATGTCAAGGAATAATCAGCTTAATGTTTTCACAACTAAATATATATATATATATATATATACTAGCAGCATGGCCCGACGTTGCCCGTGCTTGATTAAAAAAGTCGTACGACTCATACAGCTATCGGTATCACTTGACTTAAAATATTTTTGCCCTTCCTTCCCTTTAAAGGAGTGCTCTTCGCCGTGCTGATGTTGCTACATGCCTTACTTCTTGCCTATCTCACACTGCGAATTTTTTCTAAGCTCTATACTAAATATTAAATCTGTTACGAAAAAGAACTAAACAAAATGAACACAAAACGATCAGCTTTAAAAGGACTCGTAACTGGAAAAACCGAATGAAAAAAGAATGTTAACAATAAAAACTTTTTCACACCCAATCCATTTCTGCGGAATCATAATCAACGTTGAGTTTAAGCAAGCGAATGAGCCAATTGGAGTAAAGTGCCATGCAGATTTAAATTTTTCCCACTTGTGATGAATGCAGCTATCGATTTTTTGCATGCTAGCATGCTAGTTACCATTCGTGTCAGTCAGCTGTTGGCTCACACAATGGCCAATAGAATCTTTCTGCCTATTCATGGCATTCAGATATAGGCTCTCACTCTGGCCAGTACAAAATGGCCGCAAACTACATGAAAACTGCCGTAGAAGCATGAAAAAATCGATTATTTCCACTGTCAATGGGAGTTGGGAAATACAAAGTCGGTCTTGGCCTTTCCACTAACGTGGAGCATGTGCATGTAAATTTTGGTACAAATCCGTCGAAAATTGCGGCCATGCATTCGTTACACACACACACACACACATCCTGCCTTTTATGCATACATACATATATATATATATTTATTTATATATATATATATATATATATTGTTTGACAATCTCTTTTTCTTTAAGTTTTTTATTCTTTTGACTATTAGTTAATTTGTCTCATGTTCATTCAGTTGTGTGCGACGCTTAGGCGATACATGACTCACAGATTTTTTCCTGCAGTAGGTTACCATTTTTTTCTGCGGTAGACCAGTTGCCATTCAATGCTATAGCACCCGGTCTGTCTTGCTATTTACCCATAGCTGGGGGGAGAAAAAGAGGATACATAACTTTCCCATGAACGTAAGTGAATGTAATGTATTCGAGTAGAATTCGACCTCAATCCGAACCGCTATCCATAACCGCATTGTGTCTCATGTTACCAATTTTAATTCAGTATTTTTCAGTAGAATTTGTTGCTCTTGACGAAACACGTAATCTCAGAATATCACATCTGAAACTTTTTGGGGCCATTTGTTCCCTCATTAAGGGTGCTGGAGGTAAACGTTTTCTGGGTTTTGGTGTTATCCACCCTACAGTCAGTAGATCGGAAGCTATCTTATCAGCAGGTATATAATACCGGATCTATTGTACTCGAGCATATATATATATATATATATATATATATATATATATGAAAATTTCTCCGATTTAATCAGTAGAGAAGACAATATTTATGAATATTTTTGGCAATAGGAAAACTAGTAATTGCTGACGCATTTCATCAGTTGTTTTTATGAGTTACCTTGTTTCAATTAAATTCAGTTCGTATTTTTCTTTGATAAAGTCCACATTCGACGAAACGCGTCAGCAATTACTAGTTTTCCTATTGTCATTTTTATTCATATATATATATATATGTGTGTGTGTGTGTGTGTGAGTGTGTATGTGTGCATATATATGTGTATATATATATTTATATATATATATATATATATATATGTATATATATATGTGCGTATATGTATGTGTGTGTATATTTGTGTGTATATATATAACATATCTGTATATATATATATGTATATATGAATATGTGTATATATATAAGTATATATGCGTATGTATATATATATTTTTTTTATGTACTTATATATGTGTATGTTATATATATATACACATATCTATCTATCTATCTATCTATCTATATCTATATATATATATATATATATATATATATATGTTGCGGATTTTGGCAGCAATACCTGTTTTATGCAAGTTTCGTTAAAATTGACTGAGAAGCAGCTGCGGTTAAGTTTTTTATTTAAACTTTCTTATATATGTTTTTCTTTTCCGGACAGAAAAATTACATTAAAACCTTTAACCTTTGTTCCTTGACCTGTGTGTGCGAGCAGCTGAGTTGGCGCATGCGCAACCACGCGCATGTATCTTCTTGCGCCCCATCTTAAAGATTTTTTTTTCCGATTTAATGTCATTACCCAAATGCAATAACGCGAAATAACTTTTGTAGCTAACAAAAGACAAAACTTACTAAGAGCTAAAAGGACAGGAGTTTGTGGAGAGCCATTATTGCCAAGGTTCTGAAGGGGCGTGGCACATTGAAGAATAAAAAAAGAAGAAGCTAGTTTCTGCCATTATGCACTCAGACGATTTTGTTTACTGAAACGTATTCCATTAGTTTCCTCCGCCTGTCATATGTATACAGTTTTGTTTTGTGGCGGTGGTGGGAGAGTTTCCCCAAAATGTACCAGAAAAAAAGAGACGAGCGAATATAATAATTGACGTATCATGTGTTTAAATAAATAATAATAATAATAAAAAAGACACAAAGAAGACATAATAGAATAACGTCATACGCCCGGAACCGAAAACTCATTCACCAGATGCGGTCCAATAGAGAGCACATACGGATATCAATGTCCCTATAATTATCTTATTCAGTTAGTTGTCTTCGCACAAATACATGACTACTA
>CAHIKZ030004986.1:1402500-1427500 GCA_903632075.3 Acanthosepion pharaonis | reverse complement strand
AAAAAGTTGACCAAATATTCTTAGAATGGCAACCTATTTAGAAGAATGACATCCTCTAAATTCCTATCTGTGTAAAAGGCAAGGCGAAAATACTCTGCTGAATTCAATAGGCTTACGAAGGTTGTGCATTTTACCCAACGATGTTTCTTTTTAAGCATAATCTCCTTCTTTGCCTCGAAGAGACTTTGAATTAAAAGCAGTCTCTTGTGGAATATTCTACTCGGCTTATATTGAATATCCAAAGCAAATTAATTTTCTAGCACATTGGGACATTTTTTTTGTAGTGGTATGAATTTTGGGCCATTCAGAAAATGGTTGAAATATAATCAATAAAATCCATCTTGCGAAAATGACTTCCCTATTTGAATCTCTTGATATATTTTCGAATTAACTTTCTCGAATTTGTTTTTTGTTTGTTTGCTTTTAGAAACTAGAAAGAGAAGACCCCCCCGCATAATATATATGTATTTTCTACAATATCTAGTATTCTCTACAGAATCTAGAAGCTTTGAAAGAAAAGAAAAAAAAAAACTTCGAAAGAAAATAAAATTGCTTATCTTATCTTCACTCAAACTCCGCCATGTTTGGTAGGCGAACGGCGGTTGAATGAAACACAATTCTCTGTAAAGCAACACTCTACCTCACACCGGAAAAACCACTGTTTGAAAATTGAACAGAAGACTAATCTTAGATACTGAGAATTTGCGAAAACTTCATAATTCGGTTAACCATCTTAGTTACGCACTGATTTTTCCAATTGCAAGGAAAAAAAATACAATTACTATTGTTCTCATCTTTGTTGTCATATTTATCACAACGTTTCTGCCGTTTTACGCTCTGGCCTTCTTCAGGTGGATGGAATGTCGAACTGAACCCTTTATTTCGCTCACTGGGCAGACTGTTCTAGTGCTAACATCATTTATCTACTGTGTCATGTCTCTTTAAGGGCACATGGCACAGTAGATAAATGATGTTAGTTAGATCCTGTGACAGGACCCAAAGAGTTGTGAGTTCAATACCTGGTTAAGGCAGTGGAGAAATTGGAGAAGTGAATTAACAGGCATCCATTAGACATGGCACCTGGAACATAATACAAATAGTGTACATAATACCTCATCTCAGAAATATAGATACAAAAGAAAACTTCCTTCCAGTTAACGTGCTATACAGTCATGGACAAAATGCGGGCCCATAGGCGGCAACATTTCTACAGTTACCGCCAGTTAGAGGAGTTTTCCTTGCTTTGAGAGACTATTTGGCCTTGAATAAACCTCTGACTCCAAATGTAAATCTTAAATACGATCCATCACCAAAGGTGCAGTCAAAATGGTCGACTTCCTGCACCACTCCAGTAAGTATCTGACCCCCTCAAAATATCTTCGAGTTTTACAAGAGTCAGATCAGAAAATAGTGGGTGAGAGTTGTCCAGTCCTCACTCTCTAATCTCGATAGAGTTCAAAAGTGTCACTGAGTCCTTTCGGGTGACGAATTATTTTCCCCTCACTCCGCAAATTCTCTTTCACAGCGAGATGTGGTGAGCCTCTATCGCTATTACCATGGGAAGTGCTCGGGCAAACTGCATACCATGGCTTCACAAGGTCTAATCTTCACGGCTAGGACCAGCTATTTCACTTATATTATAGCAAACCACCTATATTCCCTTGGTATTCCATCGGTAAGAAGTCGATTCCACTCGAACAGACTCTACACCCGAACCACTACTCTGTGGAACCAAGTCCCAAGAGTTTGTTTCCCTGATCACTACACTACAATCTTAAATTGTTCAAGTTTAGGGTTAACCGTTATCTCTCTATCTCTCTCTCTCATATCCGTATAAACTGTCTCTTAACGTAACCGTCTACCTCGAGTGGCCCATGGGCCTTCTACAGGGTGAACTTTACTATATAAAAAATGGCTTTTTGAATGGTAAACCTAATTTAATGAGTAAAATAACGTATATTTATTTATTTTTGTTTGTTTCGCCTCATTCCCACAGATTCACTCACATTTTTTCTCACTTAAACAGCTTTAGGGAAGCTATGTGCAGAAGTTTAAATATCTGGGAAGTGTTTTGACAGAGAACAATAGATGCGACGCTGAGATCAGAAGACGGAATGGGATGGCCAAGGAGGTATTCCAAAAGCTGAGCAGAGTACTGCGAGACAGGGGGATTTCTATGGTGACAAAGAAAAGAGTACTGAGCTGCTAAGTGACAATCTCTCCTTCTATACAGCAGCAAATGTTGGACGGTCTCCCTCACAGACGAAGAAGATACTCGAGGCTGCGGAGATGTGGTTCTACAGAAGGATGCTGAGGATATCATGGAGCGAGCGTACGAGAAACGCTGAAGTGTTGGAGAGGATGCAAACAAGGAGGAAGCCTATACTTAACATTTAGAAAGAGGGAAATGGAATTTCTGGGACACGTAATGAGAAAGGAGGTTACCCGGAGAATCTGATACTCACAGGTCGAATAGAGGGGAAAATAGACAAGGGGAAGCAACTCATGACATTCTTGGCGGGCTTAAGCAACCGGATGGCAGAACGTGATCTGGGGGAGTTGGCAGAGGCACGAAACCACATGGGATAGGAGGGCGTGGAGAGCCATGACCGCCTCCGACCGGAAAGTACAAAGCACATAAAAAGAAAACAGTGTCAAAGGGGAATAAATTAAATGCCCAAATAAATTCCCTTAATTATTAATACCTGTTGGGTTGTCGGTAAAGTCCAACTAACCCATATAAAATATATTACGATATTGTTTGAATTTTTCAACCTTCCATTCAAAGTAACATATTCAGCATTTTAAACCATTGTCGATTTACACTAAGGAATATTATACGTGTAAAAAATTCTTTAGAAGCAGGAAGTGTCTCTAATAATTTTTGTTGCGAGGTGGGGATGATAATTCTTTTTTTTCTTTTAAAATTTTTTGTTTGTTTGTATAGATAAATAAATAATTTAAGAAACAAATCACGAACGGCAGCGTGTGTTAATTATTTTGGCTGTCAGTGATAATATTTACAAAGACTTCGATTTTTTTTTAACTTAATTATAGATAATATATTTTTTTTACAACGAAACAAAAAAAAATCCAATTTCTTTAATTCTAATTAGGCAGATGTTTACGCATTTAGTCTTCTTTACTGAAGAATGCCTATGGTGCCGTCAGAAAAAAAAATATATCTGGATTTTTTTTTTTTTTTTTTTTTTGATCAGCCTTATCTCATGTGTCCGACTGCTCAAAAAAAGTTGTCCATTCCAATGTCATATTCTTCACCTGATTTTCACACATACTTCAACTGGTGCCTCCCTGTAACGGGGATTTTGCCTCTCGTTGCACGCAAATGTGATTCTTATGACCCAAGACGAAATGAATGTTCAAATTAAAATTACTGGTGTCAGGAATATTTAATACTGACACCGTACTGACATCTTTTTTTTTAGTAAGAAAGCATAATTATTCCGGATTTTATTTTGCTGATATGGTGTAAATAGAAGTTTATGAGTTCATTTTTTTTTTTTTTTTTTTTTTTGAGATTTGCATTTTCGATAGATGTTTATTTTTAGATCATTATCAATATGTAATGATACTAACATCTGACAAGAATTCGAAGCCACATTTTTCATACGTAAAATAATTGTTTATTCAATTCTGGATTCTGTCTAATTAAAGCCGTTAAAAGGGTATGTGATTTCGCATTTTATCAAACATTCGATCTTGCAAGGATGTCAGCGTCCTTTCGTAGAGCGGATTTTTCTTAAACTTCCAGTTAATTGGTTGTCCGGTGACATTATTCTAAGTTCAGCTGAGTTAAATTCCTTGTTTATGTTGGTACAACCAACGACATCATTCGAACCCCTATGAGGTTACCTTCTAGTTCAAACCTCGAGGATCCTATGTTTTTGACTTACTGAGTTGACACCGAGTAAAAACATCACTTTATATTCGTGTCACCACAGATCAACTCCACCTAGAACGAGGGTTTCTGATGAATATTAAATTAGATTCAGACGTCTGGCCTCTCCTGGCGGGAACCATATCTTGCAAGTATGGTTTGGCATGATATCAAGGAAAAGTAGTATATTATTTGTTTCCATTTCATATGTAAAATCAATTGTATGTTCTATCACATTTAGTTCGTTTACAAGTTCATTTAATATTGATTTCAGAGGGTATATTAATAAAACATCATCGGCTAATTGTATTTTGATTAAAGATTTTAGAAAAGACCGGTTTCTAGAACTACAAAAGCAAGGAAGGCTTTAAAGAAATGCTAAGAATAGTTCCATTCGCTAAACCGAAACTTTGTCTACAAAAATTATCGAAAGTGAAATAACATTGGTTTTTGATGAGCTGGCATATCGTTATAATTTTATCTATAGGTGTATATATATATATATATATATATATATATATATATATATATATATATATATATATATATATATATATAATATTTAGTTAGTAGACATTACTGGAAAAGTATGAAAATAGTCCAAACATTTATCAAACATAACATTTAAAGAAGAAACAATAGACGGTATACAAAGAATTTACTTTTGTGTGTGTTTTCTTAAGCAGAGAACAAGGAATGTTCTATTTTCATAAGTCAATCCCGGAAAATCAGAATGCAGAAAGAGGTGAGTGTGGGTTGTCTCTTCACTTGTTGGGGGCGAAAAAGACTCAAATATCAATTCTTTTCTCACTTTAGAGACATAAAAAAATTCACCAATAACACTGATTTTACTGCTGATCCGTCTTAATGTAACACCCTTATATATAAACCATCTTAATGAAACACCCTTTAGTAGTAGTATTAGTAGCAGTAATAATTATAACAACACTTGCAATAGAATTGCAATAAATTAATTCTTTTATCATTCCATCAACTTGCGTCATAAATAATTTCCGTTTTGTTTATCAACTTTATTCTTAAGAGTAAAGCACAAATATATTTTATTCAATTATACATCTGCCGTTATTTGCAGAGATATGTTGGTACTTATCAGGCAGTTCTTTGATGCCTTTTGAGTAAAATTCTGCAAGTTTTGATGTGAAAAATTCACATTTTCTGTCATCCATTCCCTCAAAACTCATTAAGTAGTATAATGCTTAGCTAGAAGACATTATGGGAAAAGACATTGATCAACCATAACACTTATTGTATCGGACAAAGAATACACAATATACAAAGCATTTACTTTTGTGTAAGTAAAGAATGTTCTTTTTTCATAAGTCCGGCCTGGAAAATCAAAAGGGAGAAACAGGCGGGTTCGTATTGTCTGCTCACTTGTGCCATAATTTTCCCATTGAATCAACAGGGAGACGGGCTGAAATTGCATGGCCCTGCTATCAAACCGGATCTCCCACACATACAAGATTCAGTAAAATCCCAACTGCTGCTGCTATAAAAAGCGTACCTTCCGGCGAACACAATGAATCAATATATATATATATATATATATATATATATATATATATATATATATATATATATATATATATATTGTACTGCCAACTAATTTTCTCACAACTATAAGTGAAAAGAATTTATCTAAACTCAACATAATGGATTGAGTGTGTTTTGAGGTATGCGTGTATGTGTATATGTGTGTGTTACTTCACTACAGAGGTTAGTTTTTGAGTGTCCGAGATTTTAGAAAGAAAGATGTATGACAGAGTGGAAAATGCTTCAGTGTCATTTAGGACTTCATCGGACTAAGTTTATGTTTACGTTGGCGCGACTACGCATGCGCGCAAACGAGAGACGCTGGGAATTTTAAATTTAAAATGTTTTTAAAAGTTGGGTATCTAATCTAGCCGATTTCTCTTGGATTATTATTTTTTTTCTTTGTTGTTTGTGTTTCCATCACTTTTGTTGTTAAATATCCCACACTGTGATAACATAAGATCTGCCCAGAATGGCGAAGCGTTCGAATAACCTGGGCGCAAATTTACTGTGGAAAATCTAACGATTAGAGCAATTTCTAAACATTTTCTCTTTTAATTAGAGTAGCATTTTTTATATATCAAAATTGTGGTCAGTCTCATTACGGTGAACAACTAACGCGTTTAATGTGTTATTTTGTAAAATATCCCTTTTGCGTTTATATAATCTTTTACTTAAATTCCTCGAGGTTTCTTCGATGTATTCCTTGTAGTAATTTATAGAGGTAATAGAGCAAAGTCCTACTTCAACTCATAGCTTATTGTTTTGTTCTGCATTAAATAAGTCTTACTGTTTTAGACGTAGAAGTGAAAATTTTAGTTTGAGTTCAGATAAATTCTATTTACTTTTAGTTGTGAGAGAGTTAATTGGTAGAACAATATATTTTGATTCGTTGGGTTTCACAGGAAGATACGTTATATTTTTATGCTTTGTTATACATGTTTCCCCTAAAAATTCTCCTTGATATATAAAAAAGGTTTCATTGAATGTATTTTTGTAAACATGGCTATTGTCAAGAGTCAAATGTATTGCTGGTAATTTCCTTCTTTTTTTTTTCCAAAAATCTACCGCTGCTAATCTCTTATTTTTTTCACAAATGTATTGCTCTTGCTGGTATTTTTAGTATAAAAAAAAAAACTTTTTTTATACTGTTATTGAGATTTGACTCCAGTTTGGGTGTTAAATATTTGACCATAACTGGAACCCGAACAGGTGCTATCACCCCTGGAATCACAGCAATTAAGAGGTGGTACCACGCTCCTCAAAACCTCCTGATTAGAGACCTTGCTGCCGGATGTAGTTTATCATCATACCTCGGTCTAGAAATCAGTGGCAGGGTGGACTTGGGAACAACAGCAATTAAGAATTGGTTCCATGCTCCTCAAAACCTCCTGATCAGAGACCTTGCTGCCGGATGTAGTTTATCGTTATACCCAGGATGTGAAACCATTAGAAATCACAGTCTTGGAAGAATCTCGAAAAAAATGTTCCGGAGAAGCACAGACGGACTGGAAATCCGAGAAAGAGTCGAAATGAACAGCATCAGCCGCGATACGGAAGGGAGAGTTCTTTGGGAGAGGAGGGGTTAATGATGAGTCTTACTGACACTTGAGCTCTTATTTCTAAGCATAATTTGTTAGATTTCAAACATCTGTTTTTTAACGTTTAGCCGTGTCCTATGAGAATAGACACGAATTTGAAACAGTCACAGATGAATACCTTCAGGCCGAATCAATTAGAACGGCATATTAATCATATTTGAGAGGAAATACACGTTTTTCTGGCTCAAATGCAATTTATATGGGGAGGAGGTTAAATCAACGATACAGGTATTAAGGTTAGCTTAGTCTGACACAAGGTCAATAATTATGCGACACAGTGAGATTCTTTGCATTACAAGAAGTCAACGGACCCTGTCAAACGACCCAATGATGAAAAGGATTATGTCATGTGATATTTAGTTATCTTCCTGATCAATATTCTTTATTCATGGAATTCACCCCCTCCTCCCCACACAAGACTATATAAAATCCATTGGTACGTCAGCTGCTAAGAAAGTAGGTTCACTGTGTCGTACTAGACAATGTTTCTCTTCAGAATCTATCTTACATATTTATATGTCTACCATTTGTCCATGCTTAGAATATTGCTGCTATATATGGTCCGGTGCTCCTGCTATTTACCTAGAGTTCCTTGATAAGATCCAAAAACGAATCAGCAATATTATTTGTCCTGATCTGGCACCTCGGGTAGATGTAACCGTAAGTTCTATATTAAAAGTTTCTGAGCACCTCGAGGTGATGTAATGGTTAGCCAGTTTGTCTCGCTAGAACAATTACAAATGAGTAGTGAGTTCGATCCTCACTGGGTGCCCCTTACTTTCGGCCTTGTGCCACATCCAAGCTACGATTGGAAAATCCTTATATTAACAGTTTCTTTCCTCGCACTTCTCGCTTGTGTAAGTCTCTTCCGGCTCTATACTTTCCAATCAAATTTAATCTTCAAAGATTTGAATCCAATGTCAATCCCCATCGACTGTCCTCCTGATGAATATATATACGTAATGTATATTTGGGCAGCAACCGTGATGTTATATATATTTTGTTAATGTCACATATAATATAATCTATTAGAAAGTGAGAATTGATCACCTCCTGTCCATATATGACAGCAATATTACCTTTTTAGCGGGTCCTGTCTCTTGTAAAGGTAGTGTATTGTAAGAGGTATCAGCTACTTACTGGAGCGATACAGGGATCTGATCATTTGTTTTTAACTTCTTTAGCGATGGATCGTATGTACGAGTTCCACTTGAGGTCAAAGGTGAGTTTAAGACCAAACAGAGGCCCGAGGCACGGGGACTCCCTGAGAAACACTCGTTCATCGCGATAATTTTAAGTTCAGTGTCCGCTCGATGAAGATAGAAAATAACCAGTCTGGTTTTTCGGCGTGACCAGCCAGTTATTCACTCAGTGCTCTGTTTAAACTAGGTTAGAGAAAAGATAAGCTGCCAGGCTCTGGTTATCTAGAGTTATGGAGATGCTACTAAAAATAGCGTTTATAGTAATAAAAAATAACACTGACACTCTACTGTAGAAAGGTTTACACGCACCAACAAATAAAATTTAGTCATAAACGTCAAAAAAAGAGTTACTCAAAAGTATCGTCCAGCATAAAAATAAGCCATGAAATAACACCACGTCGAATAACAAACGACAATGGTAATGATATTGAGCCAAAGCGTTTGACAAGGCACGGCGGAGGGATCGATTTGAACTGCGCAAAAACACTCTGCATCGTCGACACCCGCTCGCATTGAGATCGTCATCCACGCTCTTTATTACCTTTCTCATCTCTGGTGGCAATGACGGAAATGGCTGCGAAGTACCAGTCTACTGAAGAGCCGTGAGCAGGAGTCACAGATCGGTGTCGGTTGACGGACGCGGCTGGGCGAATCCGGACCCACCTGAGAGCACGACGCAGACCCTCTACATGCTGACAGAAGGATTCGAAAGTGTCGATACCCCCCTCCCCACACTGCACCCCCACCCTCGGATGCTCCCACGCCAAGAAGGCAGATTTGCAGCGACGATTTCCCAGGTCTCAGGCTCGATGTTAGCTTGCGTCAGGGACGTTTTCAACTCATCCTTGAAGCATAGTTTTAGACCAGCACGAAGCCTCTTACCGGTGGCGAGTTACCCCAAACAGGATGATACGTGGGAGCCGAGTGGGACGCATTCTGGACACGTGGTAAGCTCAGCGGAGACGATGTTGAAAGATAGTAGCTTCGATGCTGGGGAAAAATGTTCGAGAGAGGCAAACTATATCTTTTTTTTCACACCAAGCACGGCGGGAAGCCACTAGCAAGCAAGGGGTTACAGAGAGTTGGAGCGAGAGCAAATAGGTGTGATAGAGGAAAGGATTAAGAGAAGGATAGGGGATAGATCAGGGCATCTGGAGACGTCGATTGACATTACATATGAATAGTTGAAGATTATAGCTATCAGGGAAACAAGAAAAGGGGAGAGAGTTCAGCACGCGAGAAGTGCGAGAAATGAAGCTATTGGAGTAGAAGAGTCGGCTACATTTAACAGTTTCAACAGTGAAAGGGTGAGAGCGAGATGCCAGCCTAGTTGAACGCTTAAATTCATAAAGTCTGGGAACCAGCGACAGCATCTCATCGGAGCAGTTACTGTGAAAGTATTTGTAAAAAAAGAGGGAGGAGACGGCACGTCTGTGAGAGAGCGACTGCAGACGGGATGCGGATCAGGGACAATTATATTGCATATCCGTGTCTGGATTTTATCAAGAACCTTGGCACAAACAGAAGGGGTTCTAGACCATATATGGCAGCAATACTCCATGCAGGGGCAGAAAAGGATATTAGAATAATCTAGAACGTCGCTTGCATACGGGTAGAAAATAAATGGAGTAGCTACAAAAAATAGAAAATGGCGGGAGACAAGGATGGGTCTTCTCTCCAGATATATACAACCTCTACAGTGAGGCTGTCCTAAAGAAACTGGAGGCCATAGCAGGATTTATTATCGGTGGGCGTAAACTTAACAATGCCAAATACGCTCTGTTGGTGGACGAACGATAAAGGAAACTACAGGATTTTCTGGACAGTCTGGTGGAAGAAAACGAGAAAAATGAACTGAGTATCAACTGCAAAAAGACAGAAATATAGTCATCGGCGAGCGAAAAGGCCCAAAATTCCAATTAGAAATTGGAAGCGTCAGTATCAAGTAAATAGTTTAAATATCTGGGGAAAGTTTTAACAGAGGATTGAAAAGCCGACCCCGAAATACGAACAAGCATTGAACGAGCGAACGAAGCATTTCAAAAGTTAAGCAAGGACATGAGAAATGGAAAATGATTGTGAGAAATAACGAAAAGAGTCCTGCGTTATACAACTTTCCTTTTTTCTTTTTTTTTTTTTTTTTATATGGAAGTGAATGCTGGAAATTTCCCCACGGATGAAGGTAAACATTGGAAGCAACAGTAACGTGGTGGTGGCGAACTGTTGGCATCATCGGTTAGCCGAACGAAACCCGTCGCCGACACTCGCGAGATCTCCGCGACTGACACATACTTCGCGTAACTTCGCCGGCGTGACCGCGTGGCGGATGTGCAAGCGGTTGACACCGGCGGAAAGCAGGGAGGAAGATTTTAAGAAAATGTCAATAGAAAGAACATTTCCACGCAGAATCAGGAGAAGATGGTTGAAATTCCTTGGACGCATAGTGTGAAGGACGGCTGGCTAAATTTAACCCACATGGGGCAGGCATATTGGGGGCAAAAGAGGTAGGGGATGTCAGCGAAAAGGTGCTCGGGAGACTTAGCAAACGGAGAAAAAAATGCTGACCAGCACAAGAGAAGAGAAGTTGTGGAGGGCCATAGTCGCCTATCTCCTGAAAGGACGTGACACAAATAAGAAGAAGCAGAGGGTGCAAATCATTTAGGAATAGGGAACAGGGACGGTCTAAAGAAACTAACACGTGTGAGAGTTAGTCCCCCAGATGACTGAAAATGTAATCTGAGCTTAAATAGCTGTGGTTGCTTTTCAGCGTATACTTAAATTCCCAGGGGAAATATCAACATATTCTTGCGCGCGCATGCGCATACACACACACACAAAATGTACACACACAAAGACATACAACGCACACACACACATATACATATATGTGTTTAAGGATTTCAGATAGAGTATATTTGTTAAAAGAACAATATGATTAAAATATTTATTCATATTTATGATACAAAGGATAAATAGGAAACATTGATCAATCTGACATGTCTCACTTTAATAAAAGCTTCCTCAGAGATTGAAAGAAAACAAACAAAATGACAGAAGTTTCATATTTATTCTTTTATTTTATCATCCTGTCTAATTCCGATCTATATTTGATCTACATTTGATCTACACTTGATCTTTAACTCATAATCTATCTAGCTAGCTAGCTATATATATATATATGTGTGTGTCTGTGTGTGTGTGTGTGCTAGTCCACAAGCAACGTGCCACAAGGAAACATTTTTAACTTTGTTGAATTTTTTCCCTAATATTGTTCTTGATTTCTAGAATTATATATCGTTATCTCATATATATATATATATATATATATATATATATATATATATGTACTCACACATATATACAGTAAAAAGAACGTTCAGATATTGGAGGCTATCTACATTAAAACAAAGCAAACCACACTCAACAAAATTACCTTTCAAACTAGTCGGAACACATTACATTGCGTCTAGACATTGGTTCTTTTGTAATACTTCGGTGTATCTCGTGGTATGACGTCATACAATTGCATCTAGAACTTACGATCTGCGTCTGCTCTTCCGGGACCGTTTTCGTCGTATAGCAATCGTCTATGACATCAGAATATCATCTTTGACGGTGGATATCTTTGTTTCATGACTGTATAATGATTATGAAGATGGCTGATGTGAGCCGAAAGCTTAGGACCAACTTAAACAAAAATGCCCAAATGTTTGACAATTTTTTTTCACCGAAATTAAAGCAACAATACAAAGTTTAAGACGGCTCATGATCAGACATAATAGATATTCATTATCTGTTATATTTAATATATATATATATATATATATATATATATATATATATATATACAAGTAGATTTAATGGGTCGGTTAATAAAAATTGAGGAAGAAAAAGGCAACAAAATGATATCAATAGCAAATAAATAAAAATGCTAACACAACTCAGTCAGTTATGTACCATGCGTGATACGATCATGCATATTTGGATACAAGACAGACGAGGCAGATTTTTTTTTTTTCGCAGTGGGTTGCCATCCGAGGCTATAAAACCCGGTCGGTTTTGCTATTTACCCATAGCTGTGGGGGGAGAAGAAGAAGATTCATACCTTTCCCAAGGGTATTAGCACCCCGAGACGTTATCCATTACTCCACCGTGCCTCTCTAATAATCGTAATAATAACAAATAATGACAAACAATAAAGTAATCAATAATAAATAATGTGTAAAACAGTTAGCAACTAATACTATAAAATGGGAAACATGCTCCCAAATAACAGTAGCTCTACT
Source organism: Acanthosepion pharaonis (assembly GCA_903632075.3). Classification (NCBI taxonomy): domain Eukaryota; kingdom Metazoa; phylum Mollusca; class Cephalopoda; order Sepiida; family Sepiidae; genus Acanthosepion; species Acanthosepion pharaonis. The sequence goes on along the minus strand of CAHIKZ030004986.1, from coordinate 1,414,959 downwards.
ACAAACCTTCTTATAATAATGAACCACTGAACATTATATTACTCTTTCCAAAACACAACACACATGGCTTGAAGATCACTTTTAAGCCTGAAAGAGCATGTTGTCGCTGAGTGGTGACCTCATTGTCCACTTTCATATTTATATATGCACGTCGCGGGATGCTGTGTTGTTCGCGTAAAAATAAGTTACTACTTTATAGTGGGAATCAACAGTAATGGATAGCGGCTCGGATTGAGGAATCGGAGCGCCGAGTTCGAATTTCAGTCAAATCCATTACATTAACTTACGTACTAATACCCTTGGGAGAGGTATGAAGTGGTGACCTCATTGTTGATTTTCATATTTATATATGCACGTCGCGGGGTGCTGTGTTGTTTGGGTTAAAATAAGTTACCACTTTTTAGTGGAAATGAACACTTAATGGATAGCGTCTCGGACTGAGGAATCGGAGAGCCGAGTTCGAATTTCAGTCAAATCCATTACATTCACTTACGTGCTAATACCTTTGAAAGAGGTATGAATCCTCTTCTTCTCCCTCCGGCTATGGGTAAATAGTAGGAGAGACAGGTTTCTATAGCCTTGGATGTCAATTGGTCTACCGCAGAAAGAAATGGCTAAAAATCTCTGGGGAAAAATCTGCCTCGTCAGTCATGTACAGAAAAATAGATGATCGCCTTAATGTGTATTACGCATGACACATAACTGATTGATCCCTTGTATATATGCCGTTCGAATTTCACTCAAATCTATTATATCCACTTACGTCCAAATACCATTGGGAAAGCTATGAATCCTCTTCTTCTTCCCCCAGCTAGCAGGTTCTATAGCCTTGGATTTTTAAACTGGTCTCTCACGGAAAGAAATGGCAACCTATTGCGGAAAAAATCTGCCTCGTCTGTCATGTACTGAAAAATACATGATCGCCTAAGCATGTATAATGCATGGCACATAACTGACTGATGATATGAGCGCGTGTACGTTATATAGTAAATATTTATGGGCTCTTGGAAAATTTGTCCAGTAAGCAATTTTGACGGAATAATGTGAGTCGGGGTAAAAATAACCAACACAAAGGTATTTAAAACAAACGACAATTACATGCCTGTATTAATAAAAATAATTGCGTTGGTACACAACTGAAATAAAAGAAAAAGACATTGAAACCAGCTACAAGAATGTGATGGTTGCGCCTGAAGTGAAACAAGCGTGTGTGATAGTCACGTGTATATGTGCGTGTGTGCAAGAGTTCAGAAGTTAACAGGGGACCAAGGAAGCGAAAGCGCCCCGTCGGCAGCGTCCTTTATCTAAGTTCGACTGCATCTGTAAGAAAGTGTTAAAAAGAGAAAGAGAGAATGTCATTTCATTTTTATAGACCTAAAGAGCGCGCCCTAATTCCCATTTTTGCCGAAACCAAGTAAGGCAAACTACACGCTCTATCTGATACAGTGTATATAAGAGACCCGGATATAAGAGAAACCCGGATATAAGAGAAACCCGGATATAAGATACTTCTTCTCCGGTCCTGAAAACTCTCTTATATCCGGGTTACACTGTACACACACACACACACACACACACACATATATATATATATATATATATATATATATATATATATATATATATAGTTGATTGATGTGAGTTTGTAACCTAGGTTTAACTCTATTTACGATCGTCAGTGTCACAAACTCACATCAATCCAACTAAATATGTTAGCTCTATCACTGATATTGAGCACTTTCAATAAGTACCATATATATATTATAAATAATATATATAAAAATTGCATATATGCATATATATATATATATATATATATATATATATATATATATATATATATATATATATACATTTCAAATATATAAATTACGATAAACGTGCAATCAATTTACAAATTCATGAATTATTCACATAAAAACTAATGCAAAGGTTAATGATTTAATTCGCGAGAAATCCATCGTCGCAGACAATTCAAATAATATACAAAAACCTCCGAATCCGTTATGAATGAAATGATCCTTGTTTCTATAAATTTCTGACGTATTAGTTCTTATTTTTACTACAAGCTTTCGTCTGTTCCTACAGACATCTTCAGGTATAGAATAGATGTTGTTCTTGTTTTTTCTCTTAGTAATAAGAGGACAACGAAAATATATGTATTGTTGTATCCGAAAATGCTATTGGAAATGAGTTATTGTTTTTGGAGCGCGCAGTAGCAACGCTGAGTTTGATTTTCAATTTTTAAAGGTTGTGCGTTCATATACAAATATGGTGATGAACGAATTTTTTACTGGTAAATTTTCTGTCAAAGTGGCATGAACTATATTGTTCAATAATTACAGTAATGTCGCACTTATTATCCAAAAGTCGCACTTGGATCAGTTATTTAAATTTATAGAAACAAGGATCATTTCATTCATAACGGATTCGGAGGTTTTTGTATATTATTTGAATTGTTTGCGACGATGGATTTCTCGCCAATTAAATCATTAACCTTTTGCATTAGTTTTTTGTGTGAATAATTCATGAATTTGTAAATTTCAAATATATATATATATATATATATATATATATATATATATATATATATATATATATATATATATATATTTAAATGAGGGTCTGAATGTTTTTTAGCGTTTTATATTTTTTTTTGTTTATTTGTGATTTTATTCGTTTTTAAATTATTTTTCTTGATTATAAGAATTTATATCAACGGCTGCAAGTCGATTAAACAAATATCGTTGTTGTTGCTTTTCTGCCATCGAAAGTTCGTAATCACTTGGCGGTATTGAGAATTCATTAATAAAACATGGTATCAAACATTATTTCCAAAAATCATTCAGCCCAATTGTGATTTATGCATAATTTTATTTCAAATATAACTGTGTTAATCAAATCATATCACGATAAAAGCTTTCAAAAAAAAAAAACAACACCTTTATGTCTGACCATAACATTTTCTTAAAGCAAATGGTTAATACATGACCTTTAAAAGAGATAAATATGTATAAAATCAATGACTACAGTCTCAAGATTAATTCATTTTCGTTTAATAAACCAAAAATTTATTTCACTTCATATCCTCCATAGTTTTTTTTGTTAAGACGTAAGAATTTCGAATATTTTAGCAGCGTTCTGTAATAAAATAGAAAAAAAAATGGCGCTAGATATTATTTTTTTTTTCCATGTTACTTCTGGGTATTTAATACGGGATACTACATAATATTTCTATTCTGACATTGATAAAGTTCGAAACGGTTTGTCAAAGAAAGTTTTCCTAGTGGTATTCACTTTATCAATATATATATATATATATATATATATATATATATATATATATATATATATATATATATGTGTGTGTGTGTGTGTGTGTGTGAAATATATAGGAAATAGGAAAAAGAACTGGTTAGTGAATCATCCAAAGTTCCTTAGTGTTTTTTGTTATTATTTTAAAAATAATGCTCGATACAAAAGTAGAGCATAAATATAATTATTTATTTAAAAATATGATTCCAACTCGCGACATAAGAGATCCCATGTTTCAAAACAAGAGCTGAAAACTTCAATATAATTATCTGAATTAAATTGAGTTAAAGTAAGCTCTGTTCCATCTTCAAGCGAAATTATTTGGGGAATATAGATTTGAAACATGAGACCTCTTATGTCACGAGTTGGAATCATATTTTAAATAAATAATTATATATATATATATATATATATATATATATATATATATATATTATTAAAATGTGTATTTATATAAATATATATATATGTATATATATAATATTTTATATATATTATTTATATATTATATATGCAGAGTACTTATTGGAAGGGGCTCAATATCAGTGATAGAGCTAACATATTTAGTTGGAGTGATGTGAGTTTGTGACGCTGGGTTTCACGCTATTTGCGATCGTCAGACAAACTGATTAATTTTTTAAATTTTGGATTTATAAATGGTTGCGTGTATCGATGTTTTTATGATAGTGGGAGGAAGAAATTGTCGTGGGAAACCCACGCAAACTTACGCACACATATATACACGGCCGTTTACGCATTGACGTACGCAGACATACATACACGCACGCTGAGCTCACACAAACATGAAACATAAATATATGAGAAGAGTGGGATCAGGCATATGTTTATGTTTATGTATGTGTGTGTGTGTGCAGAGAGAGAGAGAGAGAGCGTGTGTGTGTGAGAGAGAGAAAGAGAGAATAACAGTGATGAATAAAATGTGTATTTATTATATATATATATATATATATATATATATATATATATATATATATATATATATATATATATATTCACGGAAAATCTACCAGTAAAAAAGAATTCTCTTATTGCTATATTTGTACAAAAACGCACAACCTTAAAATTTAAATTCAAACTCAGCGTTGCGACCGCACGTTCCAAAACAATAACACATTTCTCATAGCATTTTTTTCGGATTACATCTCTATTTTCGTTGTCCTCTTTATTACTGAGGAGGAAAACAAGAACAAAATCTACTTCCATACCTGATGATGTCTGTAGGAACAGACGAAAGCTTGTAAAAAATTAAAAAGACCTTATGCAACTGGAATTTGTAAACAGGGATCATATCATTCATATACAGGTTCGGGGTTGATGTATCTTATTTATGTGTTTGTGACGATTTATTCTCGCCATTTAAATCATTAACCTCTATATCTGTTTTTTTGCATGATTCATGAATTTATATATATATATATATATATATATATATATATATATATATATATATATATGCATATATATATAAAGATAGATAGCTTGATAAATATAAACAAATTAGATATGATAGTTAAATAAGAACAAATTAGAAGTGACAGCTAGACAGACAGATAGAAAAAAAGAAATTAGAACACACACACTCACACACACACTCACAGACACACACACTCACATACACACACACACATATATATAATGTTTTTATTATTATTATTACTATAAACGTCAAATTTGGCTGGCTATATGTGCTTGCGAAAATTTTAAAAGAAAGTGGTTTTATTCAAAGACCTGTATCCATTAAAGTTTAAAAGTAGTTATATAGTTCATATATATATATATATATATATATATATATATATATATATATATATATATATATATATATATATATATATATATATATATGTGTGTGTAAAAAGATATATATATGTATAAAGTGATGGGAATGGAATATATTTCAATACTACATCGTAACTAGCAGTTTCATATCGCATTTGATCATATGTGCATGTGGTCTGCTGATTGTTTACTGCGGGAAACTATTAGTCATCAGCAACGTTCTATAATTAATATTGATTAATCATCCCCGTGCTCAAATTGATAATTACGTACGAACTAGATAGATAGATAGATAGATAGATAGATAGATAGATAGATAGATTACAAATAATAAATACCCCGGTGAATTAAAGTTTTTCTTCGTATTGTTATGTATTACGAATTTTCTAAGAATATAAGTAATTTCTAATTTAACTAGATAGATAGATAGATAGATTACAAATAATAAATACCCAGGTGAATTAAAGTTTTTCTTCATATTGTTATGTATTACGAATTTTCTAAGAATATAAGTAATTTCTAATTTAACTAGATAGATAGATAGATAGATAGATAGATAGATAGATAGATAGATAGATAGATAGATGAAATGAAATCTAATGAAAATAACCTGAAATATAAAGACAGAAACTAACTTGTCAGCTAGATAATTAAATATGGATATAGACAGATAATTATACAGAGAAATAGAAAGAGAGAAAAAGAAAGACAGACAGACAAAGAGACAGAGAGAGCATGAACTTACTCAAGTAGATAGATAGATAGATAGATAGATAGATAGATAGATATCTTCGATAGTGAGTCTTCTCCCATAAATGTTGGAACATGTTAACTATATACAGGAAGAAAAAGTCCATCAGAAAGAGATCTTGATCGGAAACAGTGAATGATTTAAACACGGAACAAAGAATTCTGACATATACAGACAGACGAAGGGCGTAACAAAAAAGAGGAAAATGCTAAGTGAAACAGAAGCCTGAGATATTTCTTTAAAACTTTCTGTCGTCTCCCCAATACAAAGCTGAAGTGTCTCTGGATGTGGAGTTTCTTGTAATTGGTATCGTTTGGCCGGAGACTTGAAGTTGTTAAGATTGTACACTCTCTAAAGTGTGTCCCACAATGCAGTGTTTTGCGGAAAGAAGCCGTCCGAATGAAACTTTCTTCTTACCAATGGAATAAGAAGAGAATTCAGATAATTTAACTATGTATGCATAGGAGAGAGACAGGATAGAGAGTGAATATGAAAGATATTTACAGACAGAGTGAGTAAGAGAGAGAGAGAGAGAGAGAGAGAGAGAGACAAAGAGAGAGTTGTTTATAACTGAACGGAAAGCACATTCTTAGCTAAATAAAAATAAACCTACATGCAAATCTAGTTCGGGAGATCTTAGCTGCAACTCTAAACTGCTTAGGACCACAAAGGTTAAGAATTATTGGAGAGTCATGGTCGCCAATCTTCTGATTGACGAGGCATACAGAAGAAGAAGAATGGTGAGGTTCCCTTATAAGGAAACATTCAGTCTTCATTGACCGAGCAGCCAGTGCTGCTTTTACTTGAAATGTATAACATCTTTCTCTAAAAACTATTTTTTTCAGAAAAATAGGTTACTCAAGCCCAGTAGCTGTTATCGCTCTTTCCAGTATTGATCGTGGTTTACTTCCTAACCTTTTTATTCAAAGTAGGGTGAAACGTCAATATTTTGATTATGCCATCATTTTCTTTTCGAATTCCATGGGATATTATGCCGCGTTTTATATTCAGTTAGCACCAAATGAATATAAAACTCGACAAGATACAGTGGAAAATCTGCAACTTTTACGGGATGGAAACTGCTAGAAACTGGTATGAACATCACCCACACCGGGTTACAGTATACAGAGACCCACCAATCGGCACTTGATCCATCGCCCATATACGCTGAAAAGTGACCACACCTATTTAAGCTCGTATTAAATTTTCAAACGCGGTGGGAGAGTAATTCCCACACGTGTTAGTTACTTTAGACCTTTCTCTGTTCTCTGTTTATAAACAGAGAGCGAAGGGTATTTCTGAATGTCTCGATCATTCTTCTTTTAATTCTTCTTTGTTCCGCGTCCCTTCAGGACATAGGCTATTATGGTTCTCCACAGCTTCATTTCTCCATTTGCTAAGGCACTCGAGCACTGTTCCACATTCCATTCACTCGTCAGGTCAGTGACCCGCTGCGAGGTCCTATCTCCTTTGCTCTCGATATGCCCTGTGAGTGTTAAGTTTGCCAAGTCCTCCTTACTCATTATGAGCCCATTGAATTTCAGTTGTCTTTTTTCCTGTGTATAAGTATTTTATCTATGCCCTTGTCTTTTACATTAATCATTTCACCCCCTCCCCCAAGCAAGGCGGAAATGTTACTAGTAGGCAGAGGGGGGGGTCTACATTAAGTGAAAATTAGAGAAATGACTGAGTATAGGGAGCATTGAGGAAAGGATAAAAGGTGAACGGGATTCAAGAAGCTAAAAGATGGCAATTGAGATTGCATTTAAATTTTTGAAGATTGTATTTATCGGGGAAGCAAGTAAACGGAAGGGATTTCCACAGGTGGGAAGTGCGTGAAAAGAAACTGTTGGAGTAGAAGTGGCGGTCGCATTTAACTAATTCAACTGTAAAAGGGTGGGACCTAAATGCCAATCTAGTAGCAAGCTTAAACTCACGTACTCCAGGGAAAAAAGCTTGTCAGAAGAGTAGCCATGAATATATATTTGTAGAAAAGACAGAAGGAAGCCACGTCACGTCGGTGAAAAATTAACTGAAGTCGATATGCCAAGTCAGGATCGAGTACATTCCAGATCCTTCTTTGGATTTTCTCAAGGTCCTTCTTTGTTTAATCGCCCCATCCATGGAATATTCAGTATCCGTTTGTAGAACAACATCTTTGACTCCCTCTAGTTATTTTTTTTCTCATTCGTCGGAAGATTGTCCAACATTCTTTTGTGATGTCAGCGAACACTCGTTGCCATTTTTTTAATGCCAACGAATACCCGTTATCACTTTCGTAAAGCTCGTTGTAGTAGAGACTTTGTAATCGCAGATACAACTAAAGGACGCCGTTGAACAATACTGGTGTCAGACGCTTTCGAATAGCACTCGCGCTAATTAGTACTTGCTCGATAATACACGCTTGAATAGTAATCACCGAATAGTGATCCGAATAGAGGAATAGTCTGGAGAAATAGTATAGTGAAAAGAGTAGAGAATAGCGGTCCGTATAGTAATAGAGGATAGACTAGAAATGGCGATCCGAATAGTAATAGGCGGTAGAATAGAACTAACGATCAATTAAATAAACGCTAAATCTGATATATATGTTTTTTCTATGGTCACGTGGTCTACTTAATTCAATAACAGGATCGCCTGTGTTTGCCCACTGGCGATCTATGTTCAAACTCAAGTGTCGGCAGTGACACTTTATTTCTATATAACACATTCTTATGAGAGGATTGATATCATATAGCAATCCACCTGTTCCAAACAAGGTATTTATGCAGATGATACTGCCATTTACTTCTGTCTTGGTAGCAAGACCAATAGACCCGACAAAGTAAACTTGGCAACTACGCCTGAAAAGGACCTCCAATCAGTGCCTATGTGCGATAAGAAATGGCTTTTAAATTCGAACGCCCCCCCACCCACAAGAGAAGCTTTTCTGTTTAACATCAGGATGCTGAACTCCTGGGGATCATCATTCTACGACTTCTTGGCCTCAAGTTTTCCGCTGATATGAAGTGGAATTATTATATCGAGTCGGCTGCAAGAACGTTTGGCTCACTATATCCTACCAGAAGTTTTATTTCCCTCAGAATCCATCTTGCATTGTTATAAATCTACTATTTGTCCCATTCGTCCGTGTATTGAATAAGTTGCCATATGTTTGGTGTTCCTATTGTACATTTTTTCAAAATCCGATGAAGGGTTTGCAATACAAAGGAGGAGGCACGGTGGAGTAATGGATAGCGGCTTAGATTGAGGAATCGGAGAGCCGAGTTCGAATTCCAGTCGAATCTATTACATTCACTTACGTGCTAATACCCTTGGTAAAGGTATGAATCCTCTTCTTCTCACTCCAGCTATGGTTAAATAGCAGGGTTCTATATCCTTGGATGGCAACTGGTCTAGGAGAAGGAAAACACTCTGAGCCTTGGTTGGCAATCCATTTAGTGATGGTGTCACGATAAAAACACCCTTGATAGCCCTAGCGAAGCATCAAGAATTCAGCTATTTGACAAGATTATGAACTGCACCAATCAAAGTATTAGCTATGACAGATAAAGAATACTGGAAAGGTGTAGTGAGTTCAATCTCGGATGAGGCCACAAGATGATGATGATTGCCATACCATCGATCCTGAACAGGCGTCAGGTCTCCAGTCACTTTTTTCCCCCCAACATGACTTGGTTTTCTTCTGTCTGTTCTACAATATATATTTTTTTTATTTTTCGGATGAGTTTTTTTTTTTTTTTTACAGCTGGTTCCCCAGAGTACATGAATTTAAGCGTGCTACTTAATTGGCAAGTAAGTCTCAACGTTTTGCTGTCTAACTGGCTAGACGCAAACGTCATTACTACTCTGATGGTTTTTTTTTTTTCCTCGCACTTGTCTCTCCCTCTCGATTTCTTGCTTCCCTGGTAACTACAATCTTCAGCGATTTAAATGCAACTACAATCGCCATCTTTTGTCTTCTTGAACCCTGTTACTTTATTTGTTTCTTTCCTCAATCCTCGCCATTTTCAATCTTCACATTTCTCCCCTTGTCATCCCCAACCCTGCCTGCGTTCTAGCGCCACTTTTGCCTCGCTTGGGTGAGACGATGAAAAAAGAAGGAAAAGAAAAATTGTATTTTTTCTTTGTTTCTAACGAAATTTAACAAACTGTCTCTTTTCGAAAATGACCGCCACCCGACAAATCCGCCTCGCATCGCCGATAAGCACTACGCCCACACGCACAATTAAAGTAGTAGTAGTAGCAGTAGTAGCAAGGTAATAATAAGACTACTACTACTAGTAATAATAATAATAATAATAATAATAATAATAATCGTCTATACAGTAATAGTGATAATAACAACAAAACAGTATTCAACATAAAAGTAGACGAATTATAAATTACTCGAGATGAAGGTAATAAGCTTAAAGTAGCTTACAAAAAAGACAAAAAAAAAGAAAGAAAACAAGAAAATACTGTGTAAAGATCCGGAGATATAACACACACTTGGCTTTCCTTTCTATTGTGATATTGTAAATCCACTTTCCATTAAGAGATGGTGTGATGATTCAAATCCGAATGAAAAAAAAAAAGATGTTTCATTCACTCCAAGCTATTCTTACACACTCATCCGCCTTTTCATACGTAGCCGTAAAGATTAATATCCACATATATATATATATATATATATATATATATATATATATATATATATATATATATACGTGGGTGTATGCATATGTGGGAGAGAGAGACAGAGACAGAGAGAGACAGAGAGAGAGAGAGACACTTTCCTTATTGTCTGCTATACATAAATGTCTTTTTTACATTTAGTCCAGATATAATGCGTTCTTTTTTTTTTTTTTTATTATACTAATTTCGCTTTCTGTCATTCAATGGCCTAAACGCTGCGTGACGTTCCAGAAATATGGGCACGCGAGATGTAATAATCAATAAAATAATATCTAGTCAACCTTTATGACATCTTAAAGGTTTGCCAAGGTGATTATTCAAAATTATATAGTCATGTCATAACACAGTCATGCACACACGCATACACACACTACACAGGACACACACACACACACGTATATATTTGTGTGTTTGTTATTGTTTGTGTGTGCGTAAATATATACACACACACACACACACACACACACACACACATATATATATATATATATATATATATATATATAATAATATACATATATATGTATGACATTAAATGTTTGCAGTGTGTAATTATTCAAAATTATATCGTCATGTCATAACACACACACGCGCACATATTTATGTGTATACCTATATATATATATATATATATATATATATATATATATATATATATATAAAACACGTATGTACATATACAGGAGATTTTATTGAAAGGTTCTGCTTATTGCTAGGAAAGGATCCCAAAACAAATTCTGCGCTCAGATTTTAGATAATATATATATATATATATATATATATATATATATATATATATATATATATATATATGTGTGTCTGTGTGTGTGTGTGTGTGTGCATGTGTAATGGTTTTATTATTATTATTAATATAAACGTCAAATTTGGCTGGCTATATGTGCATGCGAAAATTTTTTAAAAAGAACTGGATTTATTCGAAGATGCATTATGTATATATATATATATATATATATATATATATATATATATATATATATATATATATATATATATGATGATGAAATATAGTCATAAGATGTGCTATATTTATAGGATAAAGTGCTCAATATCAGAGAGGGTGTGTGTAAATATAAAGTGAATATAGAAGTCAACACTTGGTGGCGAAAGTTGTTTCATGTTAGATACAGTCGTCAGGCCACCTGACTATTGCATCTAGCATGATACAGATTGTCGCCTCTAAGTGTTGATTTCTATGTTCATATATATATATATATATATATATATATATATATATATATATATATATATAAAGTGATGGGAATGGAATATATTTCAATACTACATCGTAACTAGCAGTTTCATATCGCATTTGATCATATGAGCATGTGGTCTGCTGATTGTTTACTGCGGGAAACTATTAGTCATCAGCAACGTTCTATAATTAATATTGATTAATCATCCCCGTGCTCAAATTGATAATTACATACGAACTAGATAGATAGATAGATAGATAGATAGATTACAAATAATAAATACCTTGGTGAATTAAAGTTTTTCTTCGTATTGTTATGTATTACGAATTTTCTAAGAATATAAGTAATTTCTAATTTTAACTAGATAGATAGATAGATAGATAGATAGATAGATAGATAGATAGATAGATAGATAGATGAAATGAAATCTAATGAAAATAACCTGAAAGAGAAATAGAAAGAGAAAGAAAGAAAGAAAGAAAGAAAGAAAGAAAGACAAACAAAGAGACAGGGAGAGCATGAACTTACTCAAGTAGATAGATAGATAGATAGATAGATAGATAGATAGATAGATGAAATGAAATCAATGAAAATAACCTAAAGAGAAATAGAAAGAGAAAAAAGAAAGAAAGAAAGAAAGAAAGAAAGACAAACAAAGAGACAGGGAGAGTATGAACTTACTCAAGTAGATAGATAGATAAT